>CM024763.1:99752826-99938763 GCA_014218235.1 Colocasia esculenta | reverse complement strand
TCTATACCTTTAAGAATATTCAAAATTTATGGATTTAGACTGGAGGGTACTCAAGTTAGGAGAGGGCTAGTTGTGGTTGAGGCCCCTCAAGCTCAGGAGGAATAGCCTCAAAATCAAGGGGACCAGCCCCAAGTTCAAGAGGACTAGCCTCCAGCTGAAGGGGACCAGCCCCAAGGTCAGGAGGATCAGCCTCCTTTGAATGAGGAACAGCCTCAAGTCCCATTGAAGGTGATTATCCCACTTCATGCTCCTCTCTCACTTAGTTTCAACCCTCATTCATACACTCTAATCTCCACAACCCACATTTCAACCATCCACATCCTCTGGTGGACCTTCTGTTCCACCAGAGTTGCTCTCCTTCTTAAATGAAAAATTTGAAACCTTGAACTCCTCCATTCAAACCATGTCAGAAACCTTTGAGTTGAGGATTCAACGTTGGAGAACACTGTATCTGCCAAATTCATAGAACAAAAAGCTGCCTCAGACTATGCAGCTCAAAGATTCAACAGACTGATTGGTACCATGGCAGATGCCTCATTACAGCTTAAGGAGCACCAGCAAAAGTTAGAGATAGTACTTCAGGGAATTTTGGCAAATTTCCAAGCTGATGTCTTTAACACCAACCAGACATTACATGAGATCACCAGCACTAGACTGTCTTTTGCTCATTTTGTGGATGACTTGGAGAGCATGAGGAACTCAATGAACACATTGACACACAGATATTGATTTGAAAAAAGAATTCAAGATATTGCAAAGGCCTGGTTGGTCAGTGGATCTTCTTCCTCTTCACAACCCATTGCAGCTGATCTAGCAAGAATTCAAGCTACCTTGATAGAGAATTCAGTAGAATGGAACACTTCCTGCACACCAAACTCACAAGCATTCAAGATCAAATCAAGTCCAGCTTGACTTTTATGGAGAAAGAATGTCTGACATTGAGACCATCTTACTTCCCCTTCCTCCTCCTCCCCTCTTACTTAATGTAATTTTTCTTTTGATGATGTCAAAGGGGGAGAAGAAAAGAAAGAAAGAGAAATGTTCTTTTGTAATTTTTCTGGTATGATTGTAATGGGTCTCTTGAATGAAATGAAATGCATTTTGCTTAGCTTGAATGATTTTCTCAATTGTGACTTCACTGTGATTGAAAATTTTTATGTGAATGTGAATGAATCAATGCTTGTCAAGTTGCTTGACCTTCTTTATGCACTAACTTACTTCAAGTTACTTTGTACTTCTTTAGTACAACCATCAATTGTGAATGAGCCATATTTAAAGGTCTTTAACAAGCTGAACATGAAACAAAATAAGGACATTGAATAACCAAAAATTGCTTAAAATCACATCTCTCAAAACCTCATTGACATGGATTTAATGTTGCTATCATCAAAAGGGGGAGATTGTTGGGTTTGAGTGTAATTTCATATCATTTTCCCTCCTATTTGATGATGACAAATGTGATTTGAATGCAAATTATTTGAAACATGATAAATACATTTCACCTGAAATTTATATTGAAAAAACATGTCTCAAAGCACACTTATCATTGCACTCATAATAAAACATTTTTCTAATGATATATGTGTTTAATTTTCAGGTACAAACACTTTTTGCAAAAGAAGTGTCGACACACTCCACAATGGTGTCGACACTATAACCCAAATTCAAAGGCAAAAAGATGAACAAATGTTGTGACTGTGTCGACACATGTCAAGAGTGTGTCGACACGAGTTGCAGATTCCAGAAATCAGACTACTCAGGTCGACGCACTCTCAGGGCAGGTCGACACCAGAGCTTGTTCCCAGAACAACAGTTTTCAGAATGGGGACAGCAGGTCGACGCAACACCAGAGCAGGTCACACTAGATCCTGCTCCCAGAACAACTGTTTACAGAACTGGGATAGCAGGTCGACACAATACCAAAGCAGATCGACACTGGATCAGTTCCAGAACAGCCTGTTTTCAAGATTTGGGACAGTGTGTCGACACCACCACCAGGGCAGGTCGACACACTACGGAAAGTTTGCAACTTAATTGGATGTTTTCCACATGTCAGCCTAGGGCGATGGGGTATCAACCTAGGATCGTGTGCCCTTTTACCTAAAGGGTATCTTTGGATCTTTTGGTTATAAAAGGCACCCAATTGGCTGCCCATCATGAGGAGACCCAACGAACTCTCCAAGCCTCCAGAAAAGTTCCCTTGGCGGCGAGAAGAAGGCTCATCTCCCTCCTCTGCTCTCTTGGTGCCTTCTGAAGACCAATTCTCATCAATTCGATTAAGAGAATGGAATTGATCTCTGAAGAAGCAATTGAAGTGCCTCAAGGAAGCAGATCAAGTAGGAGCATCTGTTGGAGAAGACTTCAAGGAGATCCCCAACTTCAATAGTGCAGAGCATCGGCTGGGACTTTAAGGATTCAAGCCTCTTCCCAATCTGAGCTTCTACAAGGGAGGTACACTGAAGAACAAAGCCTTTACACTATTCTCAATGTCTTTTTGTTCTTCTGAGACTTCTTGAGATTGTGCAAGTGCTTCTGCTAACTCTCATGAATGTTCTCATGTCTGACATGATCTGCTGCTAGAAGACCATGTCGTTTGTTGGTGTCTAGCATTATTATTTGTGAGCCGTCGTGCTCAGTCTGAGTTGTCTAACCAAGTGTTTGTTGAGAAGTCTTGCTCAGGGATCTAGAGTAGTCTTGCTCTAGAGGTGTGTGAGTTGTAAACTCAAGGTTGGAGTTGTCTGGATCCAGTGGTGTGTAACCCAGGTTGTTTAGTGATCCTCACTGGTGTGAGGGGTGGATGTAGGAATCACATGGGTGATTCCGAACCACCTAAAAATCTCTGTGCACTTGTCTATTTGTGGTTTGATTTTATCATCTGTTAGATGCTTGCATAGGATCGATCAAGATTCACTTAATCAACTGGTTTTTACATCTATTTTATCAACTCACTTAACATTTCATCAGATCTGTGTTTTTTCGCTGATTAAAATTGCCTTGATTCTAAAAGTATTTTAAATTGCTTAAACTTCCGCAGAAAGTGGCATAGATCTATTCCCCCCCCCCTTCTAGATCTTATCCACACCTTTTCCTCGATCCTTCAATCTCCATCAGTGGCAGCTATCAAGAAGGGTACACTCTCAAATACCAACGGCTGGAATATCATGGTCAGAATTGGGTATCAACGAGAAAAAGGTCTGGTTGCCCGTCTTCAAGGGAGGACTCAGATCATCAATGACCCTAAGAAATTCACAAAGTGGGGTCTTGGATACCAAGAAGGTCTCAAACCATGGGCGGCATATTCATCTCCACCAAAGTCAGACCGAGACCCTCTCACCTGGACACTTTATGATCATTTTGTCAGACGACCTGTACAGCCTGGCTACAACACTATCATGACAGAAACACTGTTGTCCCCATATCAACTTCTGAAGGCCCAGAGGCCCAGCAAAAAGAGGAGGCCTGAAGAAACAACGGCAGAATAACTAGGTCTGGAAGACTTAATCTCAGCCATTAGTTTCTTGTTTAAGGAGGACAATATCGTGCAGTTCCCAATAGTAGAAGCAGAAGAAGAAGAAACAAGAGCTCGAAGTGTGACGACCCACGTTATGCCGGTACGGTTGTACCAACCCACGTCGGCACGACGAAGATCACCACAGCGGGACATTGACCCGACACTAACAATTGATTGAGATGTACACAAATATGGATACAGAGTCGCGGAAGTAAAGGACTAACTGTCATCACATTTCCTCATCCACATTAACATACATAATCCAAATAGCAATTAAAAGACTAAACTTTCATAATTGAAATTAAACCAAAATACATTGTCCACAAGATTAGAGTTCTACATTTAATACATAATTTGTCCACAATTACAAAATGATAACTCTAATACAAGTCCCAATTACATACTATGAAACAAAAAGGGGCACAACGAAGACTCCGCCAACTAATCTCCGCGCTCGGAGTCACTCTCCACGGTCTCCTCCAAAGGTACCAGGTCACCAACTAAACCTGTACGCCGAAGCAAGTAATGAGTCTAAAAGACTCAGCAAGTAACTCCATACACATCATTCATGCATACATCACAGTAGGTTCCACTAATTCAATTTGCAAGGCAACATACAACATGCTTTGAACATTAATAAGAGACAACCCATCATGGTATTCTACCAAATCAAAACACATGGTACATGGTTTAAGATGTTTCAAATAACACTTCCTATTGCATGCTTTCTACTCATTTAATCACATGAAGACTGCACTCCCAATTTGACTATAACATGTTAGCAATTTACATGGAACTAGAAATATCATAGCATGAATTATCATCTCACATTCTAACACATTCCCTTCACATGGTTACACATTCCCATATTTCACATGGTTCATTTTTCAAGCATTTCACATGTACATACGTTCACATTCTAACGTAAATGGTTCACATGATTTCACATTTGCATGCTCACATATATATACATAATTTACACATGTTCACATATACACATTTTACACATGTTCACATATACACATTTTACACATGTTCACATATACACATTTTACACATGTTCACATATACACATTTCACAATTATTTGCCGTGACACATAGTCCAAACCACCACTAGAAGGACACATCACATACACATCACACATAGCACATCACCTAGGCAATACAGTGATGACTCTTGGCACTGCGCAGACCGGGAGAACACGTCTCCACCCTAACCAGTGGTACTTGTCCACCTCCAGGATTTCATCCTAATGCCCTTAGGATATCTTAACACATTGAACCTTCCCATGGGGACTTTTCCATGGTACAGTTCCACAGCCCTCTATGGAAGCAGTGTCACACACGGCACATTTTACACATTACACATTCCGATTAACACACGTTTTACACATGATATTCACACTTTCTTATTTATGCACATGGTTCTGTTCATTCCTAGCATGATGCCACTAATAACAGAAATCAAGCATTTAGTAGCTCTCATGGATTAATTGGAACACACCTCATTTAACCTTAATCATGGTACATGTATTTATAACTCATTTTCACATGGAAACTCATAGTGTAGGCTACTGTTATCAATTTTTCCTGAAAATTTAACCACATGCTGTTTTCGGGTATAATAACACACATACAATTTTTCACATTTTTCTGAATTCACATGTATTTATAGAAATTGAAACACCCAGTTTCATGCCATTCATAAACTAAGTTAACATAGAACATGACATGGATTTCAGATTTGATCATGCACAGTCATGAATCACACATACATATTGGCACAAGAAATTTTCCCAGATTTATTGGATGACACAAAATTTACTATGAATTATTCATTAACCTACTCATGCTTCCATTCCATTACAGAAATTTCAGTAATTCACATAGCCATGTAAAAATCCTCAAATTTTCAGGGCATGGACTGATACATATAGACATGTTTCATAAAAATCTACAGCATTTAATTCCTCATAAATCATGGAACAAAATTAAACATGCATAATATCCTCCTTACACATGCCTTTCAATAATTCTAATAAATTATGCCATTCACAGAAAAATACAGAAATTTTCACACACATCACATTATCTATTTTACATAACATATAAAATTTACATTATATCCTCATGCGCCAAAGTTCGGATATTAAAGATATAGGGCAGAACAGTTCACTGTTCTGTCAAGAAGAACTTAACGGCATACTCTGGCCGTTCACAAGAGTTGGCGGCAACATCGTTAGCCGCTGACTCAAGATATCAACGGCAATAGACCTTGCCGTCAAGTTCGGACCTGTGCAAAAACACAGTCCGAGCTCTAAAGAATGGTGAATGTAGGGGATCCAGGACACGAGGAAAATCCTAAAAATGATAAAACCTCCTAGACACATACATGGACAAGGTGCACGGGTTACTTGCCTTAGGAAAAACTCCTAAAGGATCAAAATGGTTGGAGAAGCTCCCTTGGGCAGTCCCAAGAAGCCTCCAAGATGCCTCCACTCCGGCTCCTGTGATGCTCCCCTCTGAAATCCGGGGCTGGGGATGTGTAGCGGATGGTTTGTCTTCCTTCTTATCGAAGTAGATCGCCAGGAAGAGCCTTGGATCGCCGGATCAAAGCTCTCAAACCTCAGTTTTCTCACAGCTCACTAGGGTTTTTGTTTTCTCTTTGCAAAGAGCCAAGAGAGCTCTAGAGGTTGCAACAAGGGCTCTCTTAAGAGAGGACCCTCTCACCCACGCAAGAGTTCGGTTGGAAGGCCAAGGAGCGTTGGGGAGTGTGGTTGCCACGCCCCATCAAGCATGGCACACCATGCTGCTGCGGACTGGCCTGTCAGGATGTAGATGTCCACCGATAAAGCCGTCTACTTACTAATCGACGTCCACCGATATGGACGTTAACACTAAGTGAACGTCCATTCGTGTTGACGTCGACTAACCCTTCGGCCAGAACCCCAAAACCATGCAAAACCCTAATTTCTCCTAAGTTCATGCATGCAATACATAGGGTGTAATGTACACACTCATTATGTCACGAAATCCACCGATAATATTTACGACTAAGTATATACATACATTCATAAGTACACCAAGCTAAAGTATGCATAATACTTATATGATAATGCATATACATATACAAGCATAAAATTACACATAATAAGATAATAAGGACAAAATTTGAGGGCCTTACACGAAGACCTTGTCTCGGCAGTCAGTCAGCTATTTAGTGAGGGCAGCAATTCATACTCTCCGGTAATGGAATAGATAGTATCAACAATCACCACCAAGCGACCGTTGCTTGGACCTGGTGAAAATTCGAAGTCATAAACCACATCAAACCAACAAAGGAGTTCTGGCCAGGGTGTTCCCGGCCTCCCAGCCATTTTGTATCTTCCATCCTTGTCCATAATTTCGCTTTCATCCCTTCTTCTCCCCCTCTCATCCTCCAATTCTCCCCTGACGCTCTCGAAGCGTTAACCGTTTCCTCGTCGTTTTTTTTTGCTATTTTCTTTATTGGTTCGGTGTTGACCTTTTCCCGATGCCTTTGTATGTAGGATTGTTTGTTTCTTTCCTTAGTTTAATATATATATAGAAAAAAATCAATCAAAATCAAAAATAAAAAAAATGGTTGTGCTTCCTCCCTCCAATTCTTTCATCGATCGGGCGGCGATCCCCGTCTTCTCTCCCTTTTCTTCGGACGGCGATCCTCGTCATTCCCTCCTTTTGCCTTCATCGGATTGCGATCCTCGTCCTTCTTCTCCTTCCAAAACACCAGTTCCCAACCTCGATCCCAACTGTTGACGGCAATCCCCGTCTTTCCCTACTGCCATTCCCCTCGTTTGACGGGAATCCCTGTCACCTCCGTTCTCAGCATTTGGACGGCGATCTCTGTCCTGGTGCTCCCTTGCTTTCGACGGCGATCCCCATCACCCGTGCACTCCGTTGTTTTCTCGATGGCGATCCCCGTCACTCTCTCCTCCTCCTTGGCGGCGATCCCCGTCTTTCCCTTCCTTTTGCTCTAATCACGACCTGCGCCCACGACCACCATGGTCATTTTGGGCGATCTGGGTGAGGGGCCTTCTGTTCCCATGCACCCCAACTTTGCTGTGGGCACCCTGAGCTCCGGTGGCCCGCCTCCACCTCCAAACCCATCAGAGGATTGGTGTAGCCTTGCCGCACATGTCTCTTTACCTTCCAATAATCCTCTGGACATTTCTCCATAGCCTCCTGTAAATATCGACCCTAGTTTAGACTCAGAGGTAGAATCTAGTAAGTCCCCATTCCGGGCTAGGAGGAGCAAGGGTGGTGGCATACCCCGTAGGTATTTGTTAGATCTGGTGCAAAGGTGTGGCACTCTTTTAGCTGTTGAAGAGTTTGCCTAAGAAGCAATGGTCTTGAATATAGAAGCTCAGCGCGAAGAGGAAGGGCTAGACGATGGGTTTGGATCATATGAAATCTTGATTGAGGAAGACCAAGTGGATGAAGAAGAGGGTGAGATAGAGGACGTTGCCAACATATATGAAAGCGGCATGAGAAGATTTGACGAGCCTACATCGGTAGTGGATGAGCCCACTAAAGAGGTAAATGTTGGAACATAAGAAGACCCCAAGCTCTTGACCATAGCTTCCAGTCTCCCTCCTGAGGAAGAACAGGCGCTCATAGAAATGCTAAGGGAGTTCAAGGATTCTTTCGCCTGGTCTTATGATGACATGCCCGACATTGACCCCGAACTGGTGGAACATAGGTTGATCCTAAAGCCAGGGGCAGTTGTTGTTAAACAAAAATTGAGACGATTCCTCCCAACATTGCTTTAAAGATGAAAGAGGAGACTGATATGCTACACAAAGCCAAGTTCATCCATATAGTCCTCTATCCCTTGTGGGTGGCAAACATAGTCCCAGTAATGAAGAAGGATGGAAGAGTGTGAATTTGCATTGACTTCCGGGACTTGAATAAGGCATGTCCAAAAGACGATTTCCCTTTACCTCATTTGGATATGCTGATTGATAACACCGCTGGGTATGCAACTCTATCATTCATGGATGGGTACTCAGGCTATAATTAGATTCGTCTAGCCCCAGAGGATCAAGAGAAAACTTCCTTCACCACGCCCTGGGGAACTTATTGCTATGTGGTCATGCCGTTTGGATTGAAGAATGACGACACCACCTATCAAAGGGCAATGTTAGCTATCTTCCACGATATGATTCATATACATGTTGAAGTGTACGTGGATGATATTGTGGTGAAATCTTGGACTCGAAGAGAACACTCCTCCGTGCTTGCCAAAGTGTTCCGCCTCGCACAAGAATATCAATTGAAGATGAATCCAAAGAAATGTGTGTTTGGGGTTTCTTCAGGCAAACTGCTACGTTTTATAGTCAGCAAACGGGGGATTCAAGTAGACCCGCACAAGGCCAAGGCAATCAATGAGATGCCTCCTCTTAAGAATATATCCGAGCTTCGAGGTTTGATTGGTCGATTACAGTTCATAAGGAGATTTATATCTCAGCACTCCCAAAGATGTTGGCCTTTCTATGAATTGTCGAAAGGAGGGGCGAAATTTGAATTGAACGCCAAGTGCCAAGAAGCCTTCGATGAACTCAAGAGTTATCGCATGAATCTACCCGTGTTGCAGGTGCCTGTCCCTGGGAAACCCTTAATCCTATATCTGTCTACAACTGAGGACTCCCTAGGAGCTGTCCTTGTGCAACATGACGAGTTTGGAAAAGAAAGGGCAATCTATTACCTATCTAGTCTCTTCAATCCTTCTGAGCTCAAGCTCACCACAATGGAAAAGACGTGTGCAGTGCTAGTGTGGGTAGTGCATAAATTGAAGCACTATTTCCTAGCCTATAGGGTGAGTTTGATTTCTAGAATGGATCATATTAGGTATCTCCTGGAGAAGCCAGTCCTCGCCGATAGATTGACGTGTTGGCAAAGCTTCTTGTCTCAATTTGATATCACCTTTGTAGTCCAGAAGGCCATTAAAGGGTATGCCATTGCTGAGCACCTTGCTCACCTTCCTCTTCCTCACAGTGACATGGTTCAAGAGGGTTTCCCCGATGAAAACCTGTCACTCATCTCTCACGATCCCTTCTGGTCGCTTCACTTTGATGGAGCTCTCAAATATAGGGGACGGGGCATAGGTGCTGTCTTGCTCACCCCAGAAGGGATCACCATTCCACTTGCTTATCAACTCAAGTTCGCTGCCACCAACAATGTCTCAGAGTATGAAGCTCTCCTAGCTGGTATAAGCTTGTCTAACTTTTAGGCGCACGCCATCTCAAGATCATAGGAGACTCTCAGCTTGTTCTTCGGCAGGTCCTTTCTACCTATCGTACTCATGACCCCAAGCTCAAGCCCTATCAAGATCTGGTCACACTCCTAGCCAAGAAATTCCGTCAATTCATTTACATTCACACTCCTCGCTCTCAGAATATCCTGGTCGATGCCCTCGCATCCCTGGCCTCATCTCTCTCTTTCCCTCTCAGCCGCAGTGCTGAGACAATCACTGTTCAAAGATTAGAAGCTCCCTCCACCCAGGACCCTTGGTTCAATAACTTTAGGAGCTCTTTAGTCTTAAAGGCATAGAGAAGAGAAGCGAAGGAAGTAATGCTTGTAGAACTAGGAGAAATGATGGCAGAAGAAAGGCCATGGTACCATGAGATTGAATTGTATTGTAGAGACGGTACCTTCCCAGAAGAAGCGGAAGCAGAGGATAGGAGGGCCATCCGTAGAGCAGCGTTAAGATATACCATTGTTGGAGAAGTGTTGTACATGCGCGCTCTAAATGGAATGCTCCTCAGATGTTTGTCGGACGAAGAAGCCAGGAAGGTAGTGGAAGGAGCCCACTCTAGTGAATGTGGAGGGCATGTGAATAGTCAAATGTTGGCTAAGAAGATTCTTAAGCAAGGTTATTATTGGCCAACCTTAGAAGAAGACTGTGCTATCTACGTCCGTATATATGTCAAGTGCCAAGTTCATGCCAAAAAAATCCATGCTCCATCTTCCTCTTTGCATCCACTATCTTCCCTTGGCCTTTCTCCATGTGGGCTTTTGATATCATCGGGCCTCTTAGTGATCCTAATGCTCAAATGAAACAGAAATCTTTCATTCTCACTGCCACTGAGTACTTCACCAAGTGGGCCAAAGCTGAGGCATTTGCAGAAATCAAAGGCTCGACCGTGTGCAGGTTCGTCATGAAAAACATCATCTCGCGGTTCGGAGTACCAAGCGGCTTCATCACTGACAATGGACCCCAGTTTATATCCCAAGAGCTTTAGGACCTATGTAAGAAATTCAACATTTCCTTGCATCATTCGTCTCCATATTATCCGCAAGGCAACGGCCAAGCCGAAGCCACAAACAAAACACTTTTGAAAATTTTAAAGAAAACTTGTGAGTCTCATAAGTTCGTTGATTGGCCTGAAAAATTGATTGAGGCTCTGTGGGCCTACCGTACCTCCGTCCGCATGCCCACTGGGCAAACTCTATTTTCACTTACATACGAGATGGAGGCCATGTGCCCACATGAGATCCTCATTCCTTCGGTAAGAGTTCAGCTAGACAAAGAACTTAATCCCGACGAACGTCGAGAGGAGTTACTTACACAGCTGGAACTCCTAGACGAACGACGCCTAGCCGCAGCCGATCATGTGCTTTCTTATCAAAATAGACTCTCAAGATCTTTTCAAAAGAAAGTAATTGAGCGCAAATTCCAATAAGGAGACATGTTTTGAAGTGAATTTTCATAAAATCTGGAGGTCCTAGGTCAAAATTGCAACCAAACTGGGAAGGGTCGTACGTTGTTAAGGAAGTGTACCCTGGAAACGCGTATAGGTTAGTCAATGCCGATGGTGAGGAGCTTTCTCACCCTTGGAATGGGCTGTATCTTAAAAGATTCTACCCTTTATAAAAGGTTTTCAATAACGACATCGTTTTGCAAAAGAATGTTAGTAGCTATATGTCTTACTTCCTTTCATTTGTTGTCAAACAACCCTTATGCTCAGTCACACACACCACACGGCACCACAGGGCTAATTTGTCTTTAGTTGGTAGTGTTCCTGCCTAGCCCTAGTATGGGGCGCAAAGGTCAATTCTCCTCTTACTCGGACAAGGTCTAGGGGCAGAAGGACACTAACTTGAGGACTTAGCAAGGTGTAGCTCATATGTAAGAAGTCTCAAAGAGAGACGATATGTTCAAAAGAAAGAAAGGAAAGAAGAGTAAAGAGAAAATTGATAAGAATATGAAGCAGAAAATTTGAAAACAGGGGCATGTCAAAGAGTGGCAGCACATTTCCTTGTGGGACGCCCTTGAGCCCGGTCGTACGCATGCCCCGGATAAAATAATGACCACAAAGTCTCTGGACAACAGATGGATTCCATATGAGATACACCTTTGCGAGTCATAAAAGTCAGTCTCCCAAGCACCAAGTCCAAGTCTTGTCTCCTTTAAGTCTTCTTATCCCCGCTAATGACTGAAGAACCCCGTACCTGGTCTATGTTGGAACACTAATGACTAGGGGCAAGTAGCCTTAAGGAATCTAAGAACAAATACACACTACACATAGAGGATGTTTGGCAAACATAAGAGAGAAATAAGATCCATAGCCCATCACTCAAGAGCAAAAGATTTGGTTATTTGAAAATCCCAAAATTTAAAAAAATCAAAAAATCCCAAAATAAAAAAATCAGAAATTCCAGAAAAATCAAAAAAATCAAAAATCCTAAAATCCAAATAAATAGTAAAATTCCAAAAATACCAAAATCAAAATAAAAAATTCTAAAAAAATACAAAAAAATCAGAAACATTCAAAAATAAAAAAATAAAAAAATCCCAAAAATCCAACATAAAAAAATCAGAAAATTCCAAACATAAAAAGAAATAAAAAAAATTCAGAAAATTCCAAAAATAAAAAATTCCAAAAATCCGAAAATTTAGAAAATCTAAAAAAAATCCAAAAAATGGTCTGTATATATCACTTTCCTTTTGCATGCATTATTTTCATTTATTTATCGTCTATTTGAATAAGGCTCAGCCCCTTGACAATTACAAAGTTAAAATCATTTTTTACTTACCGCAAGGGGCTGAGCCGAAGAACAGATATAACCTGTTTTGTTAAGTGTACAGGGACAACGAATTTTGGAGCAAGCACATCTGTGTACTCGAAGTACTCTCGTTCTCTCCCTCTCTTGTGTTCGGATCTCCCTCTCTCTCATATTCGGATCTCATCTCACATGCGTGTCAATTGCAAAATCATTCATTTCACAAGCATTGACATAAAATAAAAGATCCACTAAGTGATAAGTCATATGTACAAAGATAAGGGGAGGTGGCTCACAAGCTCCTCACTGTCCACCACCACTCTCCCCGGATCCCTCCTGCCTCTCTAGAGGTGGTGGCATCTCTTCACCACCACTACTGCTCTGGGCGCTCGCCTCGCCACGACGTCGTCTCTCCTCCTCCTCATTCCTCCTATGACTGGAGGAACCTGCTAGATACTGTCTGACGGAGGCACCACTTGCCCCGCTCACATCTGTCCTACTCCTACTACGAGCCGCCTGGCCTAGGGTTGTCACTAGACCCCGGAGCTCGTCTATCCTAATCTACTGCATCGTCACCTTGGTACGCAGCCTCGCCATCTCTGTCTGGTCCACTGAAGACCCCTGCACCCGTAGTGTCGCCAGCTCCCGCGTCGTCTCTGCCCCCAGTAGCTCCCCTGCCTCTGCCCAGATGTGCAGCCGGTCCCTCTCACCTGTGGCGGCATCAACCTGTCCTTGAAGCTGGAACGTATGGTCAGTGGCGGTCCTCAGCTCCTTCTCCTGCAAAAGAATTCAACTCAGTGCCATGTTTAAATAATCTTTAAATTAAAGTCATTGTCTTACTTACCCGCTCGGCCAGCTCATTCTGCGCCTCCTCGGCCCTCCTCACTGCGGCCGCCAGTCGGTCTTCTAGCTCCGACTAGGAGCCCTCCGTCGCCCTGGAAGAAGAGGCTCCAGCTGCTGCCGCTCTCCTCACTCTCTCCAACTCCTTCCGCTGCACATGCAACACACGTTAATTCCTCAAATCAGCTATGAGATTGGTAAAACACCGAAGTCTGAGTAGGTACTTACCAGCTGCTCCGAGTAGAGCAGGGCCCGAAGCGAGGCAGTCTCACCAGCCACATCCACCTGCAATTTCATTTCTAAATCATTAGCTCAATTCCATAAGAAATAATTCACAATGTCGTTGTTTATGAATTTTACCTGTCGTCGGGTGCCCTTGTAGACCTTCGCCTCATACTTTAAGGCGAACGCCTGAAGGTATGTGTCGTCTATGGTAGCGGAAGACTTGACCTGCTTGCCTCGGTGCTCCCAGTTCTGGATCTACTCCTTCGCTCGCTTGCGCCAGTCGGTGGTGTCGTGGAGTCCCCGAAAACTCCTACCGGGCCTCGGGGTACGGTCTCGACTGGGAAACTCCACTGCGCTCTGACGTAGCCCGAGCGATCTCTGGCACAGATACAGGTGAAGAGGTAGCACAAGGTTAAGTGCATGCACCCACACCGACCTACCGAAGTAGGGGCGAGCCTACACAAATGAAGGTTGTCCATCATCTCCCTCCTCTAGGTATGGCCGCCACACCACATGCACATCAAAGCACATCTGATTAGTGGCCAAGCAGTTAATTCGAACCATTAAACTTAAAGATAAGGGTTAGATCACTTACATCTAGCTGAGGGTAGCTGTCGATGGCATCCTGGAGAGAGGCCAGCTGTTCGCTCAAGGTGTGCGTGTCACGGCACGAGTCCCAGCATCGAGCTATGGGCACAAGGCCGGGTCGCTCTAGGATCCCTCTCCTCAGGACCGGGAGGTGAAGGTTGGCCCATACCTGCAAAAATGAGAAGGCAGTTAGAACACAATTCATAGCAAATGCAGTAAGTAAAGGAGTAAAAGGAAATGAAGGGTACCTGAAGAAAGGGGAAGAAGCCGCTCGTGGATGTCTATCGCTCAGAGGCGCCCAAACTGTCGAACTGGTGCGCCAAAAATGCGGCCCCCCAAGCGTAGTTGCCCACCTCGTCTAGGTCCTCCAGGAGAGGAGAACCGGCAGTGGACTGCGTCGCCTCTCGTACCAAACAAGAGTCTGCCCAAGAAGAGGATGAGAAAACGACATAGGTCCTGGTCTGCTTTTGCCCCTGGCTCCTCTGCTAGCACTGCTCGGCATCCCTGGGTCAACCTTTGCAGCTGCCCATCGACTGTCTCCCCCACCTTCTTCCCCACCTCATAGAGTCCAACACTCTCCTGCAACTAGACCCTAGAAAGAAGGAAGACCTCTGCCCTACGGTCAATCCTAGGAGTCGGCGGGCTAGGTCCCGGGAACAGGGGTAGGTAAACCCACTCACTGGCCTCCCATACACCCTCAGCCCCATGATCCAACTCACGTCTTCCAGGCTGGGGATCATATGACCCCATGGGAATACGAAGGTAGTCGCCTCCGCATCCCACCTGCTGCGTAGGGCTTGGGTGAGCGCGGGATCCGCCCTCATCCTGTCCATACTGAGCACCTCTCCGAACCCCGTCCCCTCCAACCTCTCTCTCTAGAAGGCCAGGAAGGATAAATAGATAGCTAGCACCAAGAGCCAGGAAACTCGGGCCCTCATTTCTCCCTGCAAGAAAGTCAGTTAAAAATCTCTTCAGTTTCTACTCTCGGCTGCGATCGCGGCGGTCTTTTGGGCCGCGACCATGTCGCGACAGCCTGATGCGTCGCGACCTGGTCGCGCCACTCTACTAAGCCACGACCATGTCACGACATCTTTAGCTGATGCGACATGGTCGCGCCTCGTTGACCCATCGTGACACATGGTGTCGCGACGGGCCGATCCGTCACGTTCTCAGGCGTAGATCAGCGAGAGCTCCCCTTGTCCAGCGGCTATTTCCTTGGGCGTCGCACCCTACATCCACCCTCTAGGGGGTCTTTTCACCCTTTCCCACACATCAATCATGGGTTTTAGTTTCGATTTACTTACCGTTTTCATGGCGTCTTCACACGCCTTTCTCGCCGCCTCCATATCCGGCGTCTGGTTCTCTCCCTCCTCCATCTCCACGTCCGCCACAGTCTCCTCCACTGGGGCGGCTTCCTCACGCCTCCGGGAAGAGGAAGCCCTCCTCACAGGCCGCTTCCTCCGTCCGTCACCCAGAGAGCCGCCGCCACCACCATCACCACCGTTTCCACCCTCCATAGCTGAGAAAGAAGGAGTGAGGAGAAAGAGAGAGAGAGAGTTTGAGGGAGTTTGAGGTGAGAAGCAATCGCCAGAGACTTTAAGGAGTTTGAAAGCGCAAAGGAGGGAGAAGAGGGCTCGTGGGGTTTTGAATCCTTGGTTGAGGACGCGACGCAGCGGGGTGTCGCGTTATTGTCGAGTCGTCTAGGCGGGCCGCGATACTGTCGCGACCTCCCGCCACGTTGCGACCTTAAGGCGACTGCCTTTCATGTCGCGTTATCAACAAAACCTTGCGCAAACAGAGTAAACTCTAATTTCATTCAATTCATCAATACATTGTCTAATCACCCTTACATTCAAATTAAAAGCGCTTTTCTGCCCTAACTATCACTTGATATCAATGCCTACATCAATCTGATCACTCTCAAGCTACCAGTGCTACTGGGCGGACCTCCTCCAGTGCCTCAAGGTACTTCTGGATCACATCTTCATCTTCCACTACCTCTTCCTATAGAAGACTCATGGCACATCCCTCCCAGTGGATGATGGCACTCCGCACATCCCGCTCATCTTGATGATCGTCCATCCTTCGTGTCGGAATGGCCGGGTAGTGTGAGAGTATGGGAACCACCGTGCGTGCGGCCCCGCATTGCAAGTATCAGCGGTCCAGGTTGTGATGGACCAATGCTTCATTGCCAGAAGCTAAAGCGCTAGCCCGGGGCACTGTGGGAGGTGGATCATCCAGTTGTGGAGGAAGCGAGGGCGCATTTCAAACTCTGTCTTGAAGTAGTCGCGCCAGCCTTGCAATCCCTTCACTTGCACTGTCTTGCACCAAGCCTGTGTAGTCACGAAGAGTGGTCCACCCACAAAAGCCAAAGGGTGATGTAGCATGGTCTTCCACTCAGTGGAGAGAGTGTCCATCATTCTGAATTGAATGTGCATGCCCATCCAGAGCTCGAGGGCGATGACGGAGCCGTAGAAAGGACCTCCAGTAGCTGCAGAGGAGAGACCAGCATATAGATAACCAAGAATAGCTTGACCGATGCTCATACCTTCCGAGAGGGAGTCAATAATGCTCAGGTTGGCAAAGGAGATGACGCCGTCTTCTGCCAGGAAGAGAATGACACCACAAATGCAGATGGCGGCAGCCTTCGCAATGGAAGCATGATTCCTAGTCTTGCGCTTGCACTGGGATATGATCCACTGGGCGATTGGAAGGAGAAATACATGCACCCGGCCAGTCATGCTATGAAGATCGGTCTTCCTAGTAGTCATCTCCCCATGTATGCTCCATGCGTTGATTGGTGCCACGGTGTAAGAAAGGGCATGTTCCTCCCCCCTCTGGTACCTCGGAAGACCCAGCATCAACTCGAGCTCTTCTAATAAAATAGTCGCCTCAAATCCAGGAAAGATGAAAGTGTGCGTTTGAGGGTGCCACAGCTCCACCAGGGCCGTAATGTTGTCCCACACGTGCACAATCTTCTGATATTGTTTGGCGAGAACAAGCACGCTGGACAGTCCCCACTCCAGCAGATGACGGGTAGCAGTCAAAGGAAGCAAGTCGATCATCGGGGCTAGCCAGGGCACATTGGAGAATCTCCTGTGGCCCGGGAGGTTCTAGAACGACAGAAAAGGGGAGGAGAGTTGGTGCGAGCAACAAAAGATAAAAAAAGAGAAGAAGAAATTGAAAAGAGAGAAAGAAGAACTAGAGAGAAAAGAGCTACTTACTTGGAGATTTAGGTGTATGCATATGTGCCTAGGCACGGAGGAGAGGCGCTGGAGTGCGGCGTGGGACCCTCGGGCCGCCCTTGGTCCGGCATAAGGTGGGATGTCTTCCTAGAAAGCAGGAAAAGACCTCTTCATGGCTGCAGGAGAGAGACAAAGAGAAATCAGAGAAGGAGAAAGAGTTGCGGGATTAACTCCCCTAAGCAACCCTATTTATAGAGTTTTAGGGGAGCCAATCCAAGCTAATCCCATACCTAGGAGATAGAGTCATAATAGGATGGGGTTAGGAGTCCTAGTGTGAGTCTACATGGTCTTAGGATGGGGATAAGCACAGATTTTCTGTGTTTATCACTTCTGTTGTTATCGCGACACTGCGATATGCCGCGTTCAGGTCGCGACATGGTGTGGCGTCGCGATTATCTCGCGACCCCCAGGGACGTCGCCTCTTAATCTTGTGTGTTATTTTGGGTCTGTGTATAGTTTTTTGCTTATTTGATTGTATGTATGTATGTGTCATTGTAGTGCTTTCTGCTTTGATTTATCTATTTATTTTATTTTAATTTTTTAAAATCATAAAATAAAAAAAAAATGGTCACCACACGTAAGTAGTTCTATCCCTATTCCCTCACATTACTATATGGTAATCTACTTATTATATCGTTTCAAGGACCGACTGGTTCTCAATGTGTTCTGGGATTTGAGTTCCCCTTTACCAAAAATAGTGATAATCTAGGTGCACATTGTTAATCGTTAGATAGGTCGTTAAGTCAGGTGAGTCTAGGAACGACAGATTCAGTCCTAGATTGAGGTTGCAGGTAGTCTCTTAACCCATTCTTGTCTGGTTTAGCAATATTATCCTTGATATATTTTTCTATTTTCTCTTTTCTTTGCATTTGTTTTATGATTTCTTTTCCTTTAGCCCAGCATGCATCATGTAGGACATTGAGCTTTCATGTCTCATCCCTGGCTAATGGTGAACCCTTGTTGAGTGCCCAACCATCTTTCATGTTCAAATAAGAAATCTCATTCCACTCCGAATCAGAAGGTTTGCCTCCGAGTGACTTGTTCTTGACAGTCTGTCAAAGAATTTCCCTGTATGGATTCTCTATTCAATTTTCATCTTACTCCTCTAATCCATTTTGGTTGCGAACCGCTCCCAGGACAGAGTCATGAGTTACCTGCCTGGCACGCACCATGTCCCTCCAAAATGAAACATGCAGGCCAATCGGCTAGGGTACCTCTCAATCGAGGTGTTTATCGTCCTCTTCCTCCTCCTTCTCGTCCAGACTCGTGCTTTTCTTTGCATTCCGCTCGAGCAACTAATTCGGGGCTTTCACAAAGATTCAAATTGCTTGTTGGATAGATCGGGTGTCTCTTTACCTTGACTCCCACTTTTCAGTCCATTCTGCATCATCTCTGCTTCGCTGTCACTTTGTGACACCTCCGCTACATTTCCGCTCTGCTCCCCTACAAAGTGGAAGCCAAGGAGGGGCAAATCTGTAGACACCCGATTTTGGCCTACAAGTCGTACCACATTTCTTGTGATCTAAGTGAGCACCATGTTGGTCACTCACCTTGAGGCCACCATTAGCCTTGTATTGAGTCCATTAAGAGCCCATTTTCCATAAAATATTGTCCATTATTTATTTTGGAGAGTCATTGAGCTTAAATGCCTGTTATTCTCTTATTTGATTGGC
The DNA here is from genome assembly GCA_014218235.1 of Colocasia esculenta. Classification (NCBI taxonomy): domain Eukaryota; kingdom Viridiplantae; phylum Streptophyta; class Magnoliopsida; order Alismatales; family Araceae; genus Colocasia; species Colocasia esculenta. Next base: position 99,919,638 of record CM024763.1, on the reverse strand, counting down.
CGATAATTCAAGAATAATTCATTTTCTTAACGTGGCATATCGTGGCGTCGCTTTAGCCTTATTGTGCCCCCTTTGGCCGTCGCGACAGCCCATTCATATCCATGCACGTGGCCATGCTGTCGCGCCCTTCCAGGCCGTCGTGTTATTTCCTGTCGTGCCCCTACGATCCGTCGCAACTGCAACCACGGCAGCAGGCCTCCGCAACCACCTCCTATTTATCCTCCTATGACCTTATCCTTATCTCCAAGTAACCTCTCAACTGCTCGGGCGAGGTTTGGGGTTGAGGGTCTCCTTCAGAGCCTCCTTAGGACTCTCCAATCCGGAATTAGTCAAGTATATCCTCTCATTTTGGGTGATTATCACTAAAAATGAGATTTTTTTTCTCTCTTTTCCTATATAAGCAAGGCCACCTCCTTCAGAGCAAAGGAGAGCCCCATTTTGTGTTGAACCACTCTATGGTTATCTGTGATCTTGGCATTTTGGTGATAACAAAATATATGATGCATTTAGGTATAGTATCTTGGTATTGCGGAGATAAAAAAATATAGGTGTTCATAAATATTTTTGTTTCATCTGTGTTGCATCAATCCCATTTACAGATGATAAGTCTCATTGAATATCATGTTTCATCTATGTCGCATCAATCTCATAACAAAATTCTGAGTCTCACATTGATGCAATATGGCACACTAAAATGATAAAATCGATGTCTAATCTATATACATCGATTTTAGTTCAAGTGCCAAATTAATAAGCACTACAACGATTTGTTTTATAAAGCGCTATATCGATTTGCTATGAAATCGATCTCACAACAATTTCTTAAGTGGCCATAATGATTTGTTAAGAAATCGATCTCAGAACGATTCGCTAAGTGGCCATAACGATTTGCTAAGAAATCGATCTCACAGCGATTTCGTAAGTTTTACATCGATTTGTTCATAATCTTGCAACGATTTGCTTATAAATGAACAACGATTTTATAAGTCACATTCACATCAATTTCTCTTGTATGTTCAAGTGTTTTTTGGCGCCTAAATGAAAAGTCAAATATCTTCTGACAAAAAGTTGCATGCGTAATTTCTCAGTCCTATCAGAAAAAGATATGACTTATCAGTTTTAGCATGTTAAGAGAAACACAGTAGCATGCACAGTTTTCATGTAAACACTCTTTTATGCTAACACTTTCTTCCATGCTCACAGACCTCGAAGACCACAAGAGTGATCAAGACAAGAGATGAGCAATGGGTAGAACTTCACGGATCTCTTCAACGGATCCTTTTCAAAAGCCTGTCATATAAAAGATGAAGCATGGCTGAAGAAAGAAGAGCCTTCCTGAAAATCCTTCAAGGAGTGTACAACTGTGAGAAGAACCTTCACGCCACAAACACTCAGAGAAGAGAGAAGAGCTCGAGCCAAAATCTACAGAAGCTTTCAAGCAGAAGTCTTCATTGCCTTCAAGCCTTCTTCTCTTCCATTCTCCCTATGCTCATTGTAATCTTGAGGGAGAGTCTGTGACTGTGAGCTAAGTCCATAGTGTTCGTCTTGTATTAGCTCTCAGTCTTGTTCTTTCTTTTCTAAGAAAGACCCTTGTCCAGCTGTAGGACTGTATACAGTGTGTAACCTAGCTAGAGGTTAGTGTCTAGCAGAACCTTGTTGGGGTTTGTACCAACAGGACCTAGCTGGGGGTTTAAGTCTAGCAGAACCGCACTGGGGTTTGTTCCAGGAGGTTTACTTCTGAACCTGTAAAAGAAGTAGGTTTGCTTCTGAGCCTAGAAAAGAAGTGGGCTGCCTTCTTGCCCGGGAAAGAGAAGAAGACCTGGTGGGGTATCCAGGGTGTTGTAGTGTCCTTGAGGGGGACTGTACCTTCAGTTAGTGAAATCCCAAGAGGTTGCTTGGGGACTGGACGTAGGACTTCCATGTGAGAAGGGCCGAACCAGGATAAATTCCTTGTGTCCTTTGTGTGATTGTTTATTTGCTTCCGCACTGCTACTCTTTATCACACTAAACTAACCAAACTTTCAAGTGTTAATTTCTGTGTTTAGGTTTCTATTTCAAAATTCAGAAAAACCTATTCACCCCCTCTCTAGGTTAGCTTGCTGCTGTACCAAAAGGGCCAACAAGTGGTATCAGAGCGGGTCTCTGAACTTTCAAGAAGATCCAACAATCTTAGAGCAAAGATCCATGGCAGCTCAAGGATATGCTGAAGGACAATCAGTTACCAGACCTCCATTCTTTGATGGAGAGGACTACCAATACTGGAAGATGAGAATGGAATGCTTCATTCGAGGCAGAAACTTTGATCTGTGGTAGGTAATAGAGGTAGGTGATTTTGTTGTTCCTGCTGAAGGTACTACTGTCATTACTACAGATGATAAAAATAAATTATCATTAAACTTTAAAGCAAAAAACTATTTATGTTGTGCTTTATTTAAAATAGAATTTAGTAAAGTATCTGCATATATATCTGCTAAAGATATGTGGGACAAATTGAAGCTCACATATGAAGGAATACCCACTACAGATGAAATACCTACTGATGCTCAAGTGTTTAAAGAAACAAGGCAGGAAGCTATAACTCCATCTTCTCCAACTGTCACCATTCAAGGGGAGCAACAGCAAGCACCTCAGGAAGTTATCCTTCCACATGAAGAAGAAGAGGTAAAGGAGGAACCTTAGATTGAGAGGGAGCCTCATGTCTTTTTCAAAAAGGATATTTCTGAAGAAATAAGCATTGAAGAAGCTTCTGATGAAGAAGAAGCTGAGGATAAGGCTCATAAATTCCATGTAACACCTTAGAAGACACCTTCAGGGAACAACTCCTCAGGTAGCTTCATCATTAAAGAAGAAAATGCCTGTCTACTCTTGATGAACAAAAGGAAAAGGCATTCAAATGGGTATGGTTAGAGGATGTTTAAAAAACATCCAATTGGTGACTACCAACTCTTCACTTCATTCCAATATGAAAAGGAAGTAGTCATCCTTTAGTTTTAGTTTTTTGTTTTTAAACTTACATTTCTGATTGATTCAGTAAACTATAATGTTACTGACAATGTTTGCAAGTTTTTTAGATAAATGCTGTCAATAATTCTGAAGACTTGACAAACAACATGTCAAAAGTCAAGAGCAACAAGATTTGACTTGCCTCACATTAAAGGGGAGTCTCATGCTCAGGGGGATCACAGAATAAGGGGGAGTTACTCATTAATGTCAATCATTGTTGAACCCCTCGATGGTAAGAAATTTCTCAAAAGAAGGAGAAATACATGGTAAGACTTTTCCTTTTTGGATTACTGACAAAAAGGGGGAGAGTAAGTATGCTCTATGAATTTTATGCTTAAATCATGTTTTAAATCATTTCAGAAATTTCGCATAAATTTTGTCATCACCAAAAAAGGGGAGATTGTTGAACAACTCTATGGTTATCTGTGATCTTGGCATTTTGGTGATAACAAAATATATGATGCATTTAGGTATAGTATCTTGGTATTGCGGAGATAAAAAAATATAGGTGTTCATAAATATTTTTGTTTCATCGGTGTTGCATCAATCCCATTTACAGATGATAAGTCTCATTGAATATAATGTTTCATCTGTGTCGCATCAATCTCATAGCAAAATGCTGAGTCTCACATTGATGCAATATGGCGCACTAAAATGATAAAATCGATGTCTAATCTATATACATCGATTTCAGTTCAAGTGCCAAATTAATAAGCACTACAACGATTTGTTTTATAAAGCGCTATATCGATTTGCTAAGAAATCGATCTCACAACAATTTCTTAAGTGTCCATAATGATTTGTTAAGAAATCGATCTCAGAACGATTCGCTAAGTGGCCATAACGATTTGCTAAGAAATCGATCTCACAACGATTTGGTAAGTATTACATCGATTTGTTCATAATCTTGCAACAATTTGCTTATAAATGAACAACGATTTTATAAGTCACATTCACATCAATTTCTCTTGTATGTTCAAGTGTTTTTTGGCGCCTAAATGAAAAGTCAAATATCTTCTGACAAAAAGTTGCATGCGTAATTTCTCAATCATGTCAGAAAAAGATATGACTTATCAGTTTTAGCATGTTAAGAGAAACACAATAGCATGCATAGTTTTGATATAAACACTCTTTTATGCTAACACTTTCTTCCATGCTCACAGACCTCGAAGACCACAAGAGTGATCAAGACAAGAGATGAGCAACGGGTAGAACTTCAACGGATCTCTTCAAAGGATCCTTTTCAAAAGCCTCTCATATAAAAGATGAAGCATGGCTGAAGAAAGAAGAGCCTTCCTGAAAATCCTTCAAGGAGTGTACAACCGTGAGAAGAACCTTCACGCCACAAACACTCAGAGAAAGAGAGAAGAGCTCGAGCCAAAATCTACAGAAGCTTTCAAGCAGAAGTCTTCATCACCTTCAAGCCTTCTTCTCTTCCATTCTCCTTATGCTCATTGTCATCTTGAGGGAGAGTCTGTGACTGTGAGCTAAGTCCATAGTGTTCATCTTGTATTAGCTTTGAGTCTTGTTCTTTCTTTTCTAGGAAAGACCCTTGTCCAGCTGTAGGACTGTATACAGTGTGTAACCTAGCTAGAGGTTAGTGTCTAGCAGAACCTTGTTGGGGTGTGTACCAACAGGACCTAGCTAGGGGTATAAGTCTAGCAGAACTGCACTGGGGTTTGTTCCAGGAGGTTTACTTCTGAACTTGTAAAAGAAGTAGGTTTGCTTCTGAGCCCAGAAAAGAAGTGGGCTGCCTTCTTGCCCGGCAGAGAGAAGAAGACCTGGTGGGGTATCCAGGGTGTTGTAGTGTCCTTGAGGGGGACTGTACCTTCGGTTAGTGCAATCCCAAGAGGTTGCTTGGGGACTGGACGTAGGACTTCCATGTGAGAAGGGCCGAACCAGGATAAATTCCTTGTGTCCTTTGTGTGATTGTTTATTTGCTTCCGCACTGCTACTCTTTATCACACTAAACTAACCAAACTTTCAAGTGTTCATTTCTATGTTTAAGTTTCTATTTCAGATTTCAGAAAACCTATTCACCCCCCCTCTAGGTTAGCTTGCTGCCGTACCGAAAGGGCCAACATTTTTCACCTCGAAGGGCTGCCGAAATTTCCCCAGATCTGGACTTAGCCTTGCAGCCCTTCCATTCCCTCTCTTTTCCTCACATTTTCCACCTCAAAACTTGTTCATTTCTTCATCAACTGAGCGTGGAACGTGAGGAGGGTGATTCCCACTTCATCTTGGAGCATTTGAAGCACCTAAGCACGCCATTACATGCTATGGAGTCACCCCTATTGGGGGCTCTTTCTTCCTCTCTCCCCCTCCTTTTCTCTTTCATGCATTTTATGTTATTTCTTTAGATAGGTTGCATTTCCATCCTTTCCTACATTTTCCATCACCCTAGGGGTTTAAAAAACCACCCCCCAGGTTCATTCCCATCATGTTCCTTCTTTCTCTTTTTATTGTTGAATAGATTCCACACTTAACTTGTTCTAATAAGGTTCTTTCTTTGTGGTTTTGTTGTTTTGGCAGGCATTCAAGCGAGTTCTCACGAGGAGCTCTTGTCCTCTGGCCGGCTGGAGGGTAGGAAGAAGGTCCTTCCACATTTCTCTCGCACTGCAGAGAATGTCGCAATATCAGGTCCGTGTCCCGTTCTCTCTCTCCTTCCTTTCCTGTATAGTTAGCCCTCTCATTCCATAATTAGGCAGCTATATTAGGTGGCGATCACATCCTTTCCATGTTTCTATAGTTAGCATATGTTTGCGTGTATTGGGGGCCACACAATCCCCGTGATTACAATGAGTACCTTCCGTCTCATGCGTCTTATTTTAGGAAGGGCTAACGTCGGTTTTAGACATCTTTCGAAGACTCAAAAAAATCAAATATTTCAAAACTCCAAAAAATCAAATATTTCAAAACTCTAAAAAAATCAAATATTTCAAAAACTAAAAAATCAAATATTTCAAAACTCCAAAAAATCAAATATTTCAAAAGTCAACAAAAAATCAAATATTCCAAAAATAAAAAAAATCAAATATCCCAAAACTCCAAAAAATGTTTTCAAAATCCCAAAGAACTTTTTACTCATTCATTCATGCATGTAATTTATTTATTTATGTCTTTTCGCCTATTTAATAAGGCTTAGCCCCTTGACCATTTATCAATGTTGGCCACTTGTCACGCTTAAGGCAAGGGGCTAAGTCGAAGAACGGATCTAACTTGTCTTCATGGTTGCCCTAAGTGTGCAGGTCACAGCAGAAGAAAGAAAGCGGCACTCATATCTCACTCGTCACTGTCACACAATCACATTCCATAAACAAAAGATTCCATTCTATTCAATTCCATATCTACATCATCATCATAATACATCATGAATAAAAGGCAAAAAGTACAAGTTGTCAACCGCTCTCCCATGTACCCTTTGGTGGGCGAGAGGGTGGAGGGGTCGTCTCCCTCGGTCCCGTCGTGCTCCCCTCGGCTGCTCCCTCGTGCCATCGTCCCTCCTCCATTTTCCTCCGTCGTCCGGAGGAACCGGTCAGATAATGTCCGGCCGACCCACTAGGGATGCCACTCTGCTGGCTGTGGAGCGACTCCGGCCACCCAGCGATAGGGCTTTCTCCAGCACCCTCATTTCCGCTCTGAGAACCAGGACAGTATCGTGCTCGGTCCCTAGCTGAGAGTGGAGCTCGTCCACCTCTCGACGCAGCCCCGTCACCTCGTCCACCTGAGGGCGTAGGCGCACCTCTGCCATCTCCGCCTCTAGCACGGTCGCCCATGCTAGAGTGTCCCTCAACTCCACCTCTTGCAAGTCAAACATTTGTCAATAAGGGAAATAAAGAACAAGGGGAAAGTAATTAATAACTCACCCGCTCACGTAGCTGAGCCATGGCATCCTCCGCCCGGGTCACCGCTACTGCCAACTGACCCTCCAGCATGGAGCGGCTAGGCTCGTCTCGAGAGGTGGAAGCACCCCCCACCATCTGCTATGCACGCAACAGCTCGGCGCGCTGCAAAGTAAAAAAAAAGGGGCGGGCGGTCGGTCAACTGAAGTGAAGAATAGAAAGGACAGGAAATAGAACACTCACCTGTAGAAACGGAAAGAACCCGGCCACCCTCGTCTCCCTACCGGAGGTGCCCAGGCTGTCGAAGAGGTGGGCCAGAAGGGCCGCACCCCATGCATAGCTGCCAACCTGGGTCAGATCCTCCAGCAAGGGCAGACACCTATAGCTCACTGGGTCCCCTCGGGTCCCCACGATCAGCTTCCCGATCATGAGGATAAGAAAGCGCAGGAAGTCTCGATCTGCTGCTGCTCCCTCCTCCACCACCAGCGCTGCTCTGGCGTCCGCCGTCAACTGGGCCATGTACTATGCCTGGCCCTCTCTCCGGTCTGGTGGCGAGCATCCGCCCCCCCAGGCTCGCTTGCAGCCTCGTCCTTGGCACCAAGGACGATCTCTCCCGCGTCACCTCCAACCCCAGGAGCCTCTCCACCATCTCCTGGTAGCAGGTGTAGGTCACCCATGTCACCGCTTGGCCGTCCACCCTCAGGCCGGTGATCCGTGCCACATCCTGCAATGTGGGGATCATATGACCCCACGGGAGGAGGAAGGCGTGGAACTCAGGGTCCCATCTTTCCTTCAATGCCTGGATTAATGCCACATCTGGCGTAAGCTTGTCCAGTCTTAGAAAGGGGCCGAACCCCATATCCTCCAACCGTGTCCTCTGGAAGTCCGGCAATCCCTGATAGATCGCCTAGACAACGGCCCACCCTAGCTGGGACCGTAGCTCACTCTGCAAAACAGCCACAAAAGCACAAAGGTCAGTCTGAATCCATAAAATAAGCCTCTGTCGCCTTATGAACATGACACAATGGACGTCGCGTTCAGGTTTCAAAAAGTAACGGCCCACCCGTCCCCTTTTGAACGCGATACAGTATGTGTCGCGTTCTTCCTGGTAATGTGACAGGAACCCTGTCGCGTTCACAGGGTGACCGAGAACGGCCAATGGCCATTCCCCTGTTGTTCCACCTTGGGCCAAAGGCCCTACACAGGCGCTCAACACCTCGTCCACCCTATTTCATGCATCAAATCACACAGAGTTTAGGGTTTGGCCACTCACCTTCTTGGGGCCGGCCGCTTCCTCCTTGCCCGACACTTCCTGGGGGTCCACCTCCATGGGGAGGGCCGGATCATCTTCTCCTATCAGTGTTGATGGTCCCTCGGCCGTCCGCCGTCGGCCAGTGGTCCTCTTTGACCTCTTCGTACGCCCTTCACCACCGCCATCGCATCCACCGCCTTCCATCGCTATGGGTTACCAGAGAGAGAGGGAAGCATGGGAGAGGAGGAAGGTTGGAAGAAGGAGAGAGAAGGGGGGAAGCCGCTGCCGCCGCCGGTCGGTGGTCATCGGGGGAGGAAAAAGAGGGGGAGGGTTTCCTATCGCCGGAGAAATAAAAGAGAGAAGAGAGAAGAGGGAAGATGCGTGGGGCCCCAAGTTCACACCACCTCGGCCCTGTGGTCGCGACAGCAAGGTTGTCGTGTTCACTCTTTGTCGCGACACTGTACCTGTCACGTTGAGGTTGCGGCCGTTGACTTGTCGCATTAAAGGTCGCGACGCATATGATGTTGCCTTCTTAGTTTTTGCATAGAACCCTAAAAAAAAATCACATTTTCATACTAAATCTCAAATGCATATATCATATAAAGGCAGAAAATCATCATAAAATGTCCGATACACCATTCTCATACTTCCAACACATCCAATCTATCAAAATCTCCAAAAAAAAGGTACGATCATGTCTCTCTTGCATGTTCTCGGTCCTCATGTGGCCAGATCTCTCTGTACTCCGTAAGGTACGCCTGATATGTCTCGTGCTCCTCAGGCACCATGGGTGGTAGAGCGTGAGTGGCACACACACGCCATATCGCCAGCGCGCTCCGTACAACCTGCTCGTCCTTCGGATCTCCCAGGTGCCTCGCTTTCATAGTAGGCAAGTGTGATGGCTGAAGAAGCTTTGTCCTACGCTTCCCAATCTAAAGATAGCACATGTGTGGGTTGTAAAGAACCATCGCCATGTTCCCCACAAGCTGTAGGTCCAGTCCGTGCCCTAGGGGAAGTCGTATGTCCACTCCGCATAGTGCCTCTATATCCATGGCGAAGTGCTCTATCAGAAGGTGTTGAGGTAATGCCGCCATGCACTCCGAGTCTCCTATCCGTTGTCCTGCACACAACACGATCGGAGAATTTGGCCGCTCCGCCGATGAAGCACAAAGGCTGGCACCCAAAGATCCGACTCTCTGTAGTGGGATTTTCTACGGGTTTGAATTTTATCCTCACTCCCAACCAGCACTCTAAGAGGATCTTAGAGCCATAGAGTGGGCCCCCCAAAGCCGCCGATGTGAGCCCCACATAGAGGTAGGCTAAAACCGCATGAGAGTGGGAGAGTCCCCGCCATACCTCGCTAATGGCACTTAGATTTGCATGGTCTAAAAGGTGATCTCTGGACAGGAAAAGTACCACCCCACACAAACATATAGCCACATCTTTGGCTATCTCTTGGTAATTCCCGCACTTGTTCTCGCAATGCGATATAACCCATTTAGACAAGGGGATTAGGTGAATATGTTGAGGGCTAATCATGGTATACACATCTCTAGGATCCATCATGAATTCACCAAGGATGAGTTTTGGGTTAATGGGCTCAACGGTATAGCAAGTCTTTTGATCATCTCCCCGTGTAGTCTTAGGAAGGGCCATGAATGCTTCAACTTCCTCAAGAAGGATGGTGGCCTCAAACTTTGGGAAAAGAAAAGTATGAGTTTGTGGGTCCATAACTCTATCAAAGCGGTGATGCTATGCCAATCGAAGGACATTTTATGGTAGTTGTGGGCGGCTATCAGAATTCCCCCCAAACCCCACTCTCTCAATGCGCGGATTACATGCATGGGTAGAACTTTGATCATGGGTGCTATCCAAGTGAGTTTAGAGTATCGACAGGAGCCGGGGAAGAGCTAGAGGAGGGAAAGAAAAAAGAAAAGAGAGAAGAAGAAGAAGAAGGTGCATAAATACAGAAATTCGGAGATGCAAATAACAGAAAATTGAAAACATCATTTTACATACCTCTCTCATGTTGGCATTGCTACTCATATGATTGGGAACCTCCGTCAGCCTCAAGAGCTTGCTGTAGGACGTCCGGGCGTGCTTGGGACCTCCATAGGAAGCCTCTTCACCCATGGGAGCACTTGGAGCTCTCTTCATGGCCATGGGAGACTTAAGGGCTTGAAGAAAGGAAGGGAGAGTGTGAACTCCGAATTTGGCCTCTCCCCCTTTATTTATAGGCATTTAGAACTCCTATTCACGGTGGGAGAGAGTTTAGAAGGGCTAATGGGAGTCAGAACATGACTAGAGAACTCTAGGAGTCCAAGTGAGAGCTAAACATGCAGCCCTCGGGTGGCTAATTGTGCTCTGGGCAGGAAAACTGAGGACGCGACGTATCGACACGTCGCCACCTGGCCGTGACAGGAATCCTGTCGTGTTCTTCTTTAGGTAGCGACAGTGACTCCGTCGCGTTCAGTGTTTGAGTTTTATTAGCAAAATCCTTTGCATTCTCATGATTCTTATTGCCAATTTGAAATGTGTTTGCACTTATGCTTAGTTCTTCAATTGTTTTGGTGCATATTGGGCTTGTATCTTGTTATCTTTATTGCTTTATTTATTTTGAAAAAAATAATAATAAAAAAAACCACAAAAAATTAGAAAAAATTTCTAACCTTAATCTCTACATTACGATATGTTATCTAACCTATTATATCATCTCAAGGACTGGCTGGTTCTCAGTGTGTTCCAGGATCTGAATTCCCCTTCACCAAAAATGAGGATGATCTAAGTGCACACTGTTAATAGTTGGATAGGCCGTTAGATGGTATGGCTTGGGGACGATGGATTCTATCACACGCCGGGGATGCAAAGTGTCTTCACCATTGCTCATTTTGTCTAGCAATATTATCCTTGAGTATTTTTTATTTTCTCCTTTTCTTTGCATTTTATTTTATGATTTCTTTTCTTTTAGCTCAGCATGCATCAATTAGGATCTTTGAGCTTCATGCTTCATGATTAGTTAAAGCCAGCTTCGCAATGATGTTTCAACCAAATCTTTATTTCTCAGACAAGGAATTCATTCCATTCAGAATTTGAAAGTCTTCTCTTGGAGCTAGTTGATTGGTCCAAGTTTGCCAATATGGTTCCTATTCAGGATTCCTCTCATCCCCATTCATTATATCAGTCATCCCTTTCCCATTGATCCGCTCATTAGTCGTGAATCGCTAGAAGGCCAGAGTCGAATCGACCCGTTGGGACAACACCTATCCCCTAATGAACGAAACCTGCAATCCTAACATGGCCAGGGTACCTTTTCATCAAGAGGTTGATCATTTCTTCTCTTTTAATCTTTTTCGTCCCAGATTAGAACCATCCTTGCATTCTATTCTAGCCATGTTCGAAGATCGCTGGATGATTCTCGCAGCTTATTCATTCAAAATGGGTGTCTCTTTACCTTGATGCCCGCTTTTCATCTCATTCCGCTACATCGTCATTTCATGCCATCTCCGCTTCACTATCGCTCCACTCCCTTGCAAAGCAGGCACCAAGGAGGGGCAATCTGTAGACACCCATTTCTGACCCATAAGTCGAGTCAAATCCCTTGTCATATCATTGATGCTCCACGTTGGCTCATCATCGCCGAGCTGGCGTTATCCGATCATGGTATCTTTCTTATCGCCCTGGTGGGTTCTTCTTGGTCACATCAATCAATCTTCATCATTATCTCGTAGCTCTCTGAGTTGGGATTTCAATGCCTCAAACTGCACGTCAATCCAATACCTATGTGAGGAGATCAGACCCTTTGTATGAGCCATATGCTGAAAGTTCATGAAGGCAACAAGGTCCCTGTCGCATTCTACTTCAGAAGACGACGCCCTTCATGTCGCGTTCTTTCTCACATCGATTTGCCTTCAGCCTGAATTGATCTTCCTTCAGAAGGAGACGCCACAATACGTTGCGTTCGTATTTGGCATTTTTAATTCCCTGAAAAATCGCCAGAAAATGCTTAGAGGTTTCCTTCTATGGAAGCCCACGTATTGATGCGTCGCAACCTGATAGCGACCATGAGGCTGTCGCGTTCTGGTTTCCATGCAACGTGGCCTTTCCTAATCAGACTTGGACCCCTATTATTCATGAATAATCCATCTTTTAGTAGGTCTAGAGGCGTCCAAATCCTTCCAAACTTGGAGGAAACCTTCCTCAGGGTGTCCTTTCCAAGTTCTGACTCCCCTTGCCCGAGTACACTTACCCAAATTCGGACTTTACCCCATTATTCTCCTCCTAGCCCATTCAGAAATAATCACAGATAAATCTCTTTATAGGGCACAGTTTAAAGCAAGGCCGGCATCAGCTTAGAGGTTTCCTTCTATGGAAGGCAACGTATCGATTCGTCGCGACCTGATAGCGACCATGAGGTCGTCGCATTCTAGTTTCCATGCAACGTGGCCTTTCCTAATCAGACTTGGACCCCTATTATTCATGAATAATCCATCTTTTAGTAGGTATAGAGGCGTCCAAATCCTTACAAACTCGGAGGAAACCTTCCTCAGGGTGTCCTTTCCACGTTCTAACTCCCCTTGCCCGAGTACACTTACCCAAATTCGGACATTACCCCATTATTCTCCTCCTAGCCCGTTCAGGAAGAATCACATATAAATCTCTTCATAGGGCACAATTTAAAGCAAGGCCGGCGTCTGCTTCTTCCTCTCCCAGAGAACTTCGAGTTCTCATAAGGCCTCTCAGCCTCCTGATGACCAGGAAGTGCCCCCTAGGGCGATTTCTCCTCATCTACGCTTTCTCTCTCCTATTCTTCTTGACTTTTCTTTTCATACATGCATGTTTAGATCTAATTTCTTCATAGATTTACATTAGAACACTCCACACACACCACTTTTAATCACCCAAAGGGGTTAACACCCCACCCCACGTGAGTCCGTCCAATTATTTCATGTTTACTTGTTGTTTTGGGATAGATTCTACATCAAACGTTTGTCTAATGGGTGTTCTGTTCTTTTGATGTTCTTGGCAGGGTTGTAAAAGACAGTAGAAGCATGAGGCCCTTGTCCCTTGGCCGGCTGAGGAGTAGGAAGAAAGAAACCCACAGTCTTCATCTTCTGTTGCAGAAAGCGACACACACCGGTCACGATCTTCTGAAGGTGACGGTTTTCACGTCACTTTCTGAGAACCAAAAGGCGGCACCATCATTGTTGCGTTCAAGACAAGACGACGGATTTCTTGTCGCGTTCACAGGGGCAGGTTCCTTTCTGCACTTTTTCTTCCTTTTCCATAGTAGTTAGCATCTTTTCTTTGTCATACATCTTTTGCAACTACTTTGGTGGCGATCACGGTCTCTTTTCCTTATTTTTAATCATCATATTTGGGGAGAAAATCCCGTGATTACAGTTAGGTGTAGAAAGCATGCATAGGTGTATGTTTATCATCCATAATTTAATATGAGCATGTGTTAGTTAGAAACGTGTTTGGAAGATTTATGTGTAGTTAATTAGATAAAGCATGTGCCATGTAAATTGTTATGGTTTAAATGATAACATGTGTTTCATTATTGCATGGTAGTTTAACGTGTGTGTGATACGTGCAAGGTTGAATCTTTAGATTGCTTGCTGAGTCTTTTAGACTCATACTTTCGTCGGAGTACAAGTGTGACAGTTGTCCCGTGCCTGAGGAGGGTGTAGTGAAGATCGACGCCGAAAAAGAGGTGTAGTTGCTTTGTGGAGACTTTTTAGTAGTTGCTATATTTCACAGTATGAATAATGTCATTCGTATGGACAATGTAATAGACAATGTTGTTCTTTTGAAATTATAATAATGCGAACATTGTCATATCTTTCTCTTGCTATATAGACTATGGAATGTGTGATGATGATGGAATGAAGTTAAGTTATTTCTTTTATTCCCGATGTACTCAATTGTATTCATGTACATATCAATCTATCGTTTAGTGTTGGGTTATTATCCCATTGTAATGACGTCCTTTGTACCGATGGGGATTGCTATAATCATACCGGTATGAAGAGGGTCGTTACACACAAAGATTTATCCTGGTTCGGCCCTTCCAAATGTAAGTCCTACGTCCAGTTCCTAAACAAACTCTTGGGATTTCACTAATCAAGGGTACAGTCCCCCTTAAGAACATATAACACCCAGCCCTTGCTAGTCATCTTCTCCTTCTTCCGGGCAAGAAGGCACCCCACTGTTTCACTTTAGCCAGGTGCTACTTTTTCGAGCTTAGAACCAACTCACTAGTACAGACCTAAAGTTGGTAAAATCACCAGACACAAACTAGTCTTCTTCTCTTTGCAGATAAGAAGACAACATACTTCTCTTATAGGTTAAGAAGCCAACTTCCTTGTACAAACCCCAATGCGGTACTTCCCTTAACACAAGCGGAACACTTGCACATCAAGTCTTCTCTTCCAACTGAAGAGGAACACTGTGTACAGTTCGACAGCCAAAACAGGCACCTAGCACTTTGGTTGGTCTTCTCTTCTCAATAGAAGAGGAACACTTTTGAATACAGAAGCTAGGACTTGAAGCCCTAGATCAAGCTCAAGATAAACAATGAAATGCATGCTTGATCTAAGACGATGCCTAAGAAAGAAAGAGTTCAAGAAAAAACTCTTCTTAGGCTAACCCCCAACTCTCTCACAAATACACAAAGATGCACATAGAGAGAATCAGAAAGAGAGAAAGACTTGAATGCTTCTATTTGAATGAGCTCGAGCTCTTCCTCTCTTGCTTTGATTGTGTATGAAGTTGAATGCTCACTGGATGTACACTCCTTGAAAAATCATCAGGTTTTCTCTTATTATTATCTTATTCTTCTTTTGCTTCTCCTTTTAATGGATCAAATGAAGAGATCTGTTGACAGATGGCCATTGGAGTTTCTTGGCTCTCTTCTTCTTTAACTCTATTTCTGTTGAGTCTTACAGATGTCTTCTTGTGTCTATTGGCGACATGGAATGGAGGATAATCTTCTAGTTGTTGCATGCTTCCAAGAGTGCCAACAACAGGTCCAAGATGTTGACTATGAGCAGAATGGACCTACCGACATTAATGCAAAGAAGATGTTAGACTTGAGAAGTCTTCTGACAGATAGAACATATCTCTATTGCCATGTTTCCTGCAGATTGATAGAAATAGTAGATAGGTCTTTTTCTTTCTTGTATGAAGGAAGAGATCCTATGAGATAGGCAAAAAGATCTTCATCCCGAGAAATAATAAGTTAAACATATAAAGTACATTTGAAATTTCATTTGGGTGCCAAAGATATTTTCAAATATTTGAAAGCCAATCGATGTGAGTTATAACAGTAATCCATATGAAATTATGTTTATAACACCAATTGATAGAAATATAGAAGCAATCAATATTTGCTTAAAGGCAATCGATATGCAAAGGCAATCGATGTGAAACTTAACTATAATCGATCTAGAGTGCAATCGATGTTCTTAAGCCAATCGATGTCTAAATGCAATCGATGACTAAAAGACAATCGATGTTTTCAAAGGCAATAGATGTTTTCAAAGGCAATCGATGTTTAACTATAACAGTAATCGATGTGTAAGACAATCGATATATCACTTCGAGTGACCACTTCGACTGCTAACTTCAACTGGTCAAAATACAACATTGTCAGTCGAAGTGGAACATCGGATATGACAAATTGGAATTCGTATAAGGTGATGTGAAGCTTTGTATAGATGAAAAAATAACATTGTTGGTCAAAGTTGAACTTCATATAAGACTTCAGATATGACGAAGTAGAACTTCGTATATGACGAAGTGAGCTTCTACTGATTACGATAAAAATATGCATATGTATTTGTCATTGGTAAAATCAAATCACCTAGCATGCCATTGACATTGATGTTATTTGTACTTCCCCCACCATTTTGTAGCACTCTCACCAAGCAATGCCCAAGGGTCTGTACTGTACTTTGCAACACTTTCATCTCTTCTCGCATTTTTTGTACTACTTCATCATTTGTAGAAACTCTATCCATAATTGTAACACAGTTGTTTTTATCACAAAATACTTTTGATGGAGTATGGCCCATCCCAACTATCCTAACCCAACTATGTCCATCCTCTCCCTTGACTTGAGAAAATATATCATTCCTTGAGACTTTCTCCATGATTAGAGAACCCTCATGTTGTTCAGAGTATAATTCTTGGATATGTGACTTATAAAATTAAATAAATAAATTAGTGGTTAAAGACAATTGCAAGACACAGTTGAATAAATCTGACTAAAAGTAATTTTTAAAAAATTTACTTATAATTACTCTAGTAGATTCCTCATCTACAAGCTTCCCACTCTTATGTGTATGTGTTACCATGAAGATATGAGCTCTGAAAGGATCTTCACCATTTTACATCTTCTTTTTCTAAGGATAAAAATCAATAATCGATTAAGTCATTGTTTGAAACCTTCAATGTATTTTCTTAAGTTAGAAACTATACCTCTAGCTCTCGTACCCTAGTAAAACTCTTGGTACCTGAAGTGTGTGAAATATTTAGTTGTGCATGACTTGCCTTATTTTTTATTCTAATGGCCTGTTGTCAAAGGTGAATAGGTTAGCAATAACTCTTGAAAAATATTTATTTCACTTTTCTAATGCACTTCTAGTGCACCTTTGGCCTCTCCATTGGGTGGCACTATAATGACCCCGAGAACCCGACCCTCGGCCCAAGCCGAGGACCGAATTTTTACGGTCGCCGCCAACGGATTCGGGGACTCGGAAGGGCTGTAACACAAGTCTAACAGAATATGTAAAGGAAATAAATGTCAACTACTAAACTAGGAGCACACGTGCGGAAGCAGAAAGGCGAGCGAGTCTGCTGCGTATCGCTCTAGGTACAGTCCCAACACACACAATGAGTACAAGTAAAGAAGGGAAGAACAGAGCCCTTATAGGCATACCCCGAGGGTGAAGTACAACTGAAGGGGGTACCACTGCTAGCTACAGTGACGACGACTACTGCCCCGCCTCCTTCGCTCGACGTGCACATGGCCACTGCTGTGAAGTCTCTCCTGGAAAAGGAAGGGATTAGCTTCACAACAGAAGCAAAGCAGGGACTACTAATCTCCTACTAGATCTAACAAGCGGGAAAGAATATATATAAACAAATTAAATCACAGTAGTTCTATATATTCTAAGCTACATGGGAAAGTTCAAAAGCAAAGCAAACTAACTAGAAATGATACGAAAGGGACAACACAATCAGAAACTCTGTAAGACCTGCACGTCGTGACCACTACACGGCTGGCAACACGGACATAGAGAACCCTGGACAAGAGTCACTAGCTATGGAAACCACAACCACTAGTGAACCGGTCAGGAGCGTCCACTAACGTCTTACCCTCGACCCAGGTCCAAACCTCCATGTCTCGTCAGAGGGGGGTAGGAACATAAGTAGCCACAACAATAATCTCTATAATCTTGCCAGACTATGATCCCATGCCTGACCTCTCTAGGTGGTTTTGGGGCCACAAAGAGCGAGGCAGTGAGAAGAATGATTGACTCGCCTATGCGGGGAGAACTCCAAACGACCACGGCGTCCCAGACCAACCCAGAGAGCTCTGCAAATGACTCAATGCCACAGTCCTAACCACCATTTTCCCCTCTACTCCATAGTCCGTGACTGGAGCACGCCATCCGCCTGGAGCACTCCGTCAAATGGCGCACAAGGACGGGAATCCCAGGTAAATGGTAACAACTTCTCCCATGAGACAAGCCCTCAGGTGCCGAGCACTAGGCGAACGACTAGTGTAGGACCATACTTGGAACTAGCACTAGTGTCACGGGTACAAAAAGAACCGGAAATAGCGAAGACTCCACAGAAAACGGAACTCCGCAAGGACTTACCTGTATATGATACTGTCGCGACACCACAGACTATCGCGATACTGTCCCGATGCCAAGTCCAGCCGCGACCATGTCGCGACGCCCCAGGGCATCGCGATGATGTCGTGGCTGCCATGCGGTCGCGACATCATCGCGACCCCTAAGCCAATCGCGACCTTAGTCGAGAGGGGTTCCGGGACAGTCCTCCCAAGGACCGCCCCATAATGGGTACAAACCACACCACAAGGGGAGGGGATCAAGGAAAACATGTAGGAAAGCTTGTAAAACAACTGAACCACCCTCAAACCCCACGAAGCATTTATTACATGGATATCTACACTCGAAGGAAAACTCTCCGACCACGAGCATGGATCTCACATACCCCACAACCCCAGAAACCATGAAGAAACAAGGATCTCAAGGGGAAGGGGATGATGCTAGAATGAGAGGAAGACAAGGGGTCCCTACCTCAAGGAGTAAAGCCAACCCGTTTGGGCCTTCACGTCGGAATGGCCACCTCCTCCTCGCTCCCACCGCCACGATCACGTCGCCTACACCAAGAAGACGTCACCTCCTTGCTATGAGTACCATGAGCAAGCAAGATGATGGAAGAGGGCTCGGGAGAGGAAGAAGCAGAAGGAAAGAAGGAGACAAGGAAATGGGCATCGGCCTTAGTTCTAAACTGACGGACCCTGAAATGCGACGGGTCGGGCTGGTGCGACAACAATCATGTCGCCACCGCCCTATAGGTCACGACCATGTCGTGACGCCCTACCCCGGCCTAACACCAAAAGTGGTCAAACCTCGAAGATCGGGAAAACCATAACGTGACCGCTTGCCAGGTGCGTCAACGTTGTACACGCCTGACACCCGACAAGGTCGTTCTAACAGGAAGGACAATCTATCAGAACGGTCAGAACAAAGTCGTGTCGCCTTCGGACTGTGCGACTAGAACGTGATGCCTACAAACAATGCGATGAGAACGCATCGTCCATGGTGGGTGCGACAACAACCATGTCACGACCGACCATGTTATTGCGACAATGTCACGATCAGTAGGCCCATCGCGACCCTATAAACGGGGCCAGGGCCCATGGAGCTGGATCTTACAGGCATAATGCACCCATAGCTCATTCGCCAATAAAAGAGCACGAAAATACACTGGAAGTGCAATAGAAAAGTGGAATAACTATCTCTCATAACTCTTATATTTTTAAAAAGAAAATAACAAATACCTTTCCCTTATATGAATTCCAAAATTCCAGAGCTTCTTTAAATTTATCAAAATCAATCCTTTTATCTTGACAAGCTCTCACTCTCTCCTCGTTAGCCTCAATGGGAGTAAAGTAGTTTACCTTAATCCTTGTTTTCCAAGCTCTTCTTTTCTTTGCAATTGACCTTAAAACCCAATCTTTACAATCTCTATCAAACTCAAAGCTGCTTTGCATAACAGTGTTTGTTTACATGTGAATTGAAAAAATATGAAAATTAAAAGTATTAGTTACTTTTTTCTTACCTTAACATCCTCCCACATGTCATCTTTAATTGTTTTGTCCACAAGTCTCCAATCAGTGACATTTAATAAACCATGTTGCCTTATAACGGTGCCTAGAAAGTTTGACAACTTGGAGGTGTGCTCGTTTATTAGTTGCCCATACTCATTAGTCTTGATAGGTATCTTTTCTCGTTCATTCAATGTCCAAATATCCTTGCAACATGTCAAGCTATGTGTTCTACAATCAAGTGTGACTTCTAAAAAGATATAAAATGAAACATATTTCAACACGTCAATAATATAATACTAAGCATTGTTAAATATAGATGAGATTAGATTCATAATTTATACCATTTTCTTTTTTTGGAGTGAATATGTCCTCTTCAAGATGACGAGACCTCTACTCATTGACATCTCTTTCAGGGACTAATGGATCTTCTTGTACTTGTTGAAGATTGATATCATCTTATGAGATTTCTACTGGATCAAAGAAAGAAAACTTAGACCTTATGATCCTTGTTGAACTTGAGGATGTATGCTTGCTGCATTTCATATTATCTTAGCCTATCATCATGTCAAACATTAAGGATGAAAGCTAACAAAGATGTTATTCATGTCAATATAAATAAGGATAGAAACAATAATGTTCATTATAAACAACAAAGAATATGTTATTTATGCCATAAATGCTAGCAAAAAAAATCACAAAAGATTATAGTCTTTAACAATCATCCTCTTCATCAGTCACATCTTCTGCAACATTACCTATTGCTCACATTTGTACATTAGGCAATAATGTGTCAACTATTTCCCCATCCATATCTGTCCTAACCAAACTAAGGTCATCAAAATCAATAGTTTCATTAGCTTCTAAAATCATGTCTTTATTTCCTTCTCGTACATCAAATCTGGCACCATCTTGCATGTTATTGTTGGTCATCCTTTGTTGATGTATTTTCCATGTCAAAGAAATCACGAGTGTAACGACCCTCTTTATACCGGTACAATTATACCAATCTCCGTCGGTACAAAGGGCATCATTACACTGGGATATTAACCCAACACTAAATGATAGGCTGATATGTACATGAATATCAAATGAGTACAATGGGAATAAAAGAAATAACTCATTCTTATTCTATCATCATCACACATTCTATAGTCTATATAGCAATGAAAGAAATGATGAAGTCTACATTATTACATTTCCCAAATGAAAAACATAGTCCATAACATTGTTCATATGATTAACATTATTACATACTATGAAATAAAACAACTATTTAGAATTCTCCACTAGCAGCTATTCCTCTTGCTCGATGTCGCTCCTCGCTATGCCCTCCTTAAGTACATGAATACTTGCCTCACCTGTACGCCAAAGCAAGTATAACTCTAAAAGACCCAGCAAGCAATCTAAAAATAGCATCCTTACACATATCACACAAATACTAAACTATTAAACAATAAGGAAACACATACTATCTTTTACCCAATAGATGAATTACATGGCACATGCTTTATACAATTAACAACCACCTAAACATGCATTATATACATGTTAATTAACTTGGTTCATATTTCAAATCATACTTCTTATCCATGAATGACCTATAGCATGCTTTCTACATACAACATATATAACATGACTCATGGTCTCATACTTTATTTAAATCATTACACAATTCTACCAATTTAATTCATGGAAACATGTATAAGATAATGAACAATCCTAGCATGATATCTAACCAATTTCACATGCAATTATATCACTTTTTCACACATTTAGCTTGCTGTTTTAATATGAATAAATGACATTTACACAATTTTACATTCTTTCACATGCTAACACATTCATAGTACACTAACACATATTCACTTTTCATATTGCACATATTCACATACACTAGCACATGGATCTTATTAAACTATATAACATGATACTAAACATGATATTACATTTAACATATTAACACATGAATGATATGAATATATGTAATTTTACCTTGGTTTTCACATGCATTTATTCTCTCATTTACATTCACTTTCACTTACACATAATTTCACACACTTTGCTCATATTTTTCACTTGCACTTTCACTTATCACATCACTTGCACTTACCTCATCCCACGTTCACATGTCACACTTTTTACACTTAATTTGCTGAGTCACATAGTCCTAACTACCATCTAGAGGAACACACACACTTATCACTTAGCACTTCACTTCACTTAACACACACTCGCCACCTAGGCAAACTAGTGACGAATCTTGGTAAACTGCGCAGACCGGGAGAAGCCCTCTCCACCCTATCCAGTGGTACTTGTCCACCTCCAAGATTTCATCCTAATGCCTTTATGATATCACTTAAATGTTGAGCCCTCCCATAGGGACTTTTCTACAGTAAGGGCTCTCAGACCTCTATGGTAGCAGTGTCAATCTCGGCCCACTTTTACACATTATCACATCCTACACTTATCACATTGTTTTTCCTACTAACATACATACTTGAATCCCTTTTTCACATGCACTTTGAATAACATTTACATTTCATATTACAGAACTTGACCATGTTGTTTAACAGTGATAATAAATCATAATAGAATACCAACATGCTGCTAACATTGAAATTTACATGATTACAACTAAACATGCTCATTATGGTTAATTTCACTTATTACAACACAAACAGTACCTACTGTTGTCACATCAGTGTCATATTTTTATCACAGGTTCTAAACAAATAACATGTCATATACTCAATTTTCTAGATTTTTCAAATTTTCAAACTAATTATAGAAATGAAAATATATTTTAGGCACATTTATCGAGAATTTCACTTTATCAGGCTTCATGGTAAAACATTAGTGTCTAACAGTTTCAAAACATGAAAAGTGTCATCATACGAACATAGAAAATTTATAAAACCCTAATATGCAATGGATCTAATTATTCAGGAATTATCATGGTTAACTCATGCTCATTGTCCAGTTACATAAGTTTTAATAAATAGAACTAAATACAGAAATTCGATCTATCCTCATGATATGACCTAATGACTGTTCCTGACTACATGAAATTTTTACAACATGCACACATACTCAAAAGTCCAATAACCACATCATAGAGATCAAATAGTCATTCTGTAAGACTTTGAAGAACTTGGCGGCACAGGTGTTGCCGCCAAGAGGGGTTAACGACATAATAGGTTGCCGCTAACTCAAGAACTTGGTGGCACACAAGTGGCCTCCAACCTGCTATCTGCAAAGGGTAGACTGGACACGGAAATACATGAGAAATGGGGGTTCTAGGACTCAAATAAAAATCCAGAAAATTGCCTATGACCTAGAGGATATGGGTAGGGATGAGACCCCTAGATCACTTGCCTTATAAAAATTCTACAATGGTCTAATTAGCTCGAAGACACTCTCCACGGCCAAGCTAAGAAGCTGCTCAAAACAACTTCAGATCCGATCCTTCCTGTCGTTGTGTTTCAATTCTTGGAGTCGGGGATGATTCCTTGATGCTTGGTGTATCCTCCAATCGATGCAGAACGCCAGAAGACTCCTCCAGTCACTGGGTCTAGCTCTCCAAAGATCGGGTTGTCCCACAGAAAAGCCCTAGGGTTTCTCAAAACCCAAAAAGACCTAACTCGGCCAAAACTCAAGGTTTTATAGACTAGGTGGGTTGGGGTACGCATTAGGGTAGGTCTTCTACCATTAGAGCTAGGTTTCCAAAATAAGAATAGGAAGAAACGCTACCGTTTTCAGATCTAAAATCGCAATAAAGCTGGGAAATAGACGTCAACATTTGCTGCTGCTAACAGGGAGTCAACATACATCAATATGGACGTCAACTTCACCTGGCCACGCAATCAACGACATGTATGCTGCCGTCAACATGAAATCAATGTCAATTTAGGTTGACGTTAACTAGCATTTCAACCAGAACACAAAAATAATTTCACATGTATACACTATATAGATACATACACCATGCACAGTATTATTTAAGTACAATATACACTATAAACAATTTAATATGTACAAACAATTAATAGGTATCATATGCACAAGATAAACATATTATATTATATATATATATATATATATATATTATATATATATATATATATATATATATATATATACACACACACAACATAGTTACACACAGTATGCATGAAATAAATAATATAATATGTTCATCAATAATTAGATACTACATGCATATTTAAATATATTACATGCATCAAGATAAACTCATATATATATCTACAAGATGTATACCAATAATTACATATTATATGCACAATATTACTTAAATACAAGATGCATAAGATTTAAATAAGTACAATATGTACAAAATTAGCTAATTTCTTATATCCACAAAAATAATTTACGTATACATATATGCATACATTTGCATATGAGTACTTAAATAATTATTGTATGCACAAAATTAATACACACACTATGTACAATAGCAAGTAAACATCACATACATAGAATATAAAATGAACAAAAATTTGGGATCTCACAACGAGGATCTATTCTCCTCACAAAATGCCAATCCATATCAAGCGGGTCTACAATCTAAAATACTTGTTAAACTTGATTAGCAAAAACAAAAGGCTCATCTAACAATTATTGACCCTCGTGACAAAGCCTTGTTAACTTAAAAAGAGTGTGACCAAATTCATCCTTTCTCATTCCTCTTCCTGCATTTAAAACGTCAACCTAATCACATTTGAATAACACAACCTTTCCAGCTTAATTGTAGTCGAGTTCTATTATGTTTTTCAGCACACCATAATATGTTATATCTTCCACACTAGGACTTCTATCTGAGACACTTGAAAAGCTTCACGTCTTCGCTATTAGAACAACTCCACAATTTGGGTTTTCTTATGCATCTCGCGATTTTTTGTACGAAATCTGAAACCATTTATTATGTATCCATCACATCTCCTAGCGATCTCACTTGGACCATGATCCAAACATGCAATAAACTCACTGACATTCTAACTATTGGAGCTTCATAACCTTAGAACCTATTATAGCAAAAGAAAAATCATAATCAATACAGCCACAATATTATATATTTGGATATATTCATTTTCAATAGTTTTCTGATTGTCACTTACATTGTCCTTAAATTATGTACGGAACCTTTCATTGTGAATGCGCTCTAGCTCCTTTGGACGTATACGCCATTGTTGACTTTGTATAATGTTTCTATGTTCCCTACATAATAAAAGCTCTTAGTATAACACGAATGAATATATGACCTATAAAGAAAAGGAAGAATAAGCACTTACATAAGGTATGTTGCAATTTCTTAAGAATTGAATAGAACATATCTATGTGCTTGTTTTAGATCCATTTTACCCAAAACAATAGTTGTAACCTTCCCCAATGGTTGTCCTTCTTGTTTAAAGAAAGATGAACCTTCAAGAGCATTTGTCTCATGTGCACTATCATCATTATGAATTGATATATTAAATCTTGTCTCCCCACTATTAAGATAACTTGAACAAAAAGTTAAACACTCTTCCATAATATAACCTTTAGGATGACTTCTAGTATGCTCATATGACTTTAGTTTAGAGAGGTACCTATAAAGAATCATATAAAAAATTATAGGGCATAGAATGCATATATATATATATATATAGACCTAACCTCTCAATATGGTACATCCATTGATAATGAAATGGTACGCCAATACTTGCCTCTTTTGCTAGATGTATGAATAAGTGCTCCATAATGTCAAAGAAAGATGGAGGGAAAATCCTTTCCAAATGACAAAGTGTAAGAGAAATTTCTCTTTCTAACATTTGAAGATCAAGCACATTAAGATTTTTTAAGCATAGCTCTCTAAAGAACTTACTTAGCTCCACTAAGATTGAGCTCACATTTTTCGGTAAAGTCCTTGTACATATCAAAGGAAGAATATGTTGCCTGACAACATAATAATCATGACTTTTGAATCCAGATATCTTGGATTACTTTACACGTACACATCTGGAAATATTAGCTACATAACCATCTGGGAATTTTATACTTTTCAAGAATCTATAGAAAATTCTTTTCTCATGATCTTTTAATGTGAAACATGCAGTAGGCTTTATTGTTCTATGGCCATCTGACATAAAATGAAGAGCATGTTTTATACGCATATTCTGCAAATCAAGACGAGCATTGTTATTATCCATTGACCTATCTTTATCATTGAATATAGTATTAAGCAAACTTTTACAAATATTCTTTTCAATATAGATCACATCAAGAGTGTAACGTAATAAATTGTGCTCCCAATATGGCAACTCAAAGAAGATACTTCGTTTTTCCAAGTATAAAATGAATCCACATCATCACAAGCCTTCCTTTTATTTTTTGTTTTCCTTTGACAAGTCTTACCAAATGTATAGGTGAATCATTACAATTGTGCCAAACATTTAGATCCAGATAATAGTTTAGGTGTACTTCTATATTCCTGCTTACCATCAAATGCTCTATATTCAGATCTAAATCGATGATTATGATCTAAGAATCTGTGATGACCCATATAACAGAACTTCTAACCATAAGTCAAGTAATGAGACCAAGTATCCTTATTACAATGACGGCATGCATATTTCCCTTTGGGATCTACCCAGATATGTTTGCATATGCAAGAAAATCACTAATTGTCCCTAATAATGTAGCACACATTTTGAATGTTTCCTTTCTTGATGTGTCATATGTTTCAATGCCAACTTCCCATAACTCATTCAACTCCTCTATAAAAGGTTGAAGATATACATCAATATCATTACCAAGAGCAAAAGGGCCAGGGATAAGCAAAGACATAATGAAATACTGTAACGACCTCGAGAACCTGACTCTCGGCCCATGCCGAGAACCCAATTTTCGTGGTCGCCGCCCATGGATCCGAAGACCCGGAAGGGCTATAAACACAAATCTAACAGAATATGTAAAGGAAATAAATGTCAACTGCTAACTAGAAGCACACACGCAGAAGCAGAAAGAAGAGCGAGACCGCTGCATATCACTGTAGGTACAGTCCCAACACACACAACTAGTACAAGTAAAGACATGAGAAGAATGTGTCCCTTAGGGGCATACCCCGAGGGTGACGTACAACTGAGAGGGGGAACCACTGCTAGCTACGGGGACAACGACTATCACCCTGTCTCCTCTGCCCGGCGCGTGCCCTGCCGCTGCTGAGAAGTCTCACATGGAAATGGAAGGGATGAGATTCACAACAGAAGCTCAGTAGGGACTACCAATCTCCTACTGGCTCTAACAGGTAGTCAAAACTATGTACTTAATTAAATGTCAACAGTTATATCTTCTACCTATGAACGGAAGTGCGAAAGAAAAGCTACTAACTACCAACGGTACGAGAACACCACGGTCGGAAACTCTGTAGAACCTGCACGACGTAACCACTAGACGGCTGGCTACGCAGATGCGGAGAACCCCGCCTTGACAAGAGACACTAGCTACGGAAAACACTACCACTAGTCAACCAGTCAGGTGCGCCCACTGATGTCTTATCCTTGACCCAGGTCCAAACCTCCACGTCTCGTTAGAGTGAGGTAGGACACGAAGTACACAATAGTAACTGTCATAGTCTGGCCGGACTATGGTCCCACGCTTGGCCACTCTAGGTGGTTCCAGGGCCATAAAGAGCAAGCCAGTGAGAAAAGGACTAGCTAGACTGTGCTGGAAAGAACACCCAAACCGACCTCGGCATCCCAGACCAACCACGAGAGCTCTGCAAACGACTCAACACCGCTGTCCTAACCACCATTTTCCCCTCCGCTCCAAAGTCCGTTACTAGAGCACGCCTGCCGCCCGGGGTACTCCCCCAATAGGCGCGCAGGGACGGGGGTCCCTGGCAATGGTAACAACCTCTCTCATAGGACAAGGCCTCAAGTGTCGACCACCGCGCGAACGACTAGTGTAGGACCGTACTAGGGAACTAGCACTAGTGCTATGGGTACAGTAAGAAGCAGAAACGGAGAACACTCTACAAAAACATGGAACTTTGCAAGACCTACCTGTCTCTGCTGTAGTAGCAACGCATCAGGCCGTCACGACCATGTCGCGATGCCCAGACCTGTCATGACACTGTCTTGGCGGCCCAAGCCGTCGTGACCTTGTCGCGACACCCAAGAGCGTCGTGATGATGTCACGGCAGCCATGCCGGTCGCGACATCATCACGACCTCCATATAGTTCGCATTTCAGTCAGGGGGGGGGGTTTCGAGACGATCATCCCGAAGACCACCCCAAATCCGATACATTCACAACCACAGGGGGAGGGGAGCATGCTAAACATGTACAAAAGCTTTTAAATCATACAAACCACCCTCAAACTCCACAAAACATGGATTTACAAGGAATCTAAGCTCGATGGAATCCTCACTCACACGAGCATGATTCTCACACCCCCACAAATCTCGAACCACGGAGAAACTACAATCTCAAGGGGGAAGGGAGCATGCTAGGGTGAGAGGAGTCAAGGGTCCCTACCTCTAAGAGTAGAGCCAACCCGTTGGTGCCTTCACGTCGGAATGGTCACCTCCTCCTCACTCCAAGTTCCACGATCATGCCGCCTGCACGAACGGGGCGACACCTCCCACCACGAGCACCTCAAGCACACTGGGAAACCACCAGAGAGGGAGAACTCAGAGGAGGAAGAAGAAGGGGGAAGAAGAGGAAGGAAAGGGCAAAAGGGGGAAATGGGGTACAACCCTCGGATTTAAACCAATGGCCCCCAAGACGAGACAGGTCGAGCCGGTGCGACACTAACCATGTCACGATGCCCCAGGGCATCGCGACCTTGTCGTGATCGCTTGCCCCGACGTCACCCCAAAAGCGGTCAATGTTCGAAGACTAGGAAACCAAAACGCGATGGTTGACCAGGTCACGTCAACGATGTACGCACTTGACACCCGATAAGACCATTCTGACAGACGAGATAGTAGTCAAGTCTGTCAGAAAAGCAGTGGCGTCGCCTTCAGACGCCGCGATAAGAACGTGATGCCCACCACCGTCGCGACCAAGTCGCGACGGCCAAGTGTGTCGCCACACAAACCCTGTCACGATGGGCTCCCCCGTCGCGACCCTGAGGACGGGGTCAAGGGCCCAAGAGAGCCGGGTCTTACATCCCACCCTCCTTAAGAAATTTAGTCCTCGAAATTAAAAGAAACTCAGTTTCAACAGGAAGTAGCGCAAGAGGGAAAACGACATACCAGTCAATCAAACAAATACGGGAACTACTCTCCCATCTCATCCTCGTGCTCCCAAGTGGCCTCGCCACCCACGCGCTTCTCCCAGACAATCTTGACCAGCAGAATCTGCTTCCGGCGCAACTACTGTACTCTGCAGTCGACAACACTGACTGGGTACTCTGGCACTGACTCGTCTTGCGCTACCTCAAGCTGTGAGTAGTCCAACACGTGCGACGAATCTGCAATGTACCTTTTGAGCTGCGAAACGTGGAAAACAATGTGCACGCCTGCCAACTCTGCTGGAAGACTCAATCTGTAAGCCACCTCGCCGATCCTCTTTTTGATAGGGAAAGGGCCAATATACCTGGGACTGAGCTTTCCCATCCTACCAAACCTCATAAGACCCTTGGTTGGCGAAACCCACAAGAACACAAGGTCACCCACGCTGAACTGCAACGGCCTCTTGCGGTCATCTGCATAGCTCTTCTGCCTACTCTACGCTGCCTTAAGCCTCTGCCTGACCAACCTGACTGTGTCTTCTCTTGTCCCAAAAGCTGCCTCTCATCGACCTCGAACCAATGAAGTGGTGTCCTACACGGCCGACCATACAAAGCCTCGTATGGTGCGATTCCGATGCTCGAATGATAACTGTTGTTGTATGGAAATTCTACCATCGGAAGGTGTGACTCCCAGGTGCCACTCCAATCGAAACAGCACGCTCTCAGCACATCTTCCAAAGTCTGAATCATCCTCTCCGACTACCCATCTGACTTCGGGTGATATGCCGAACTCAACCTCAACTCTGTACCAAGAGCTCTCTGTAAACTGCACCAAAACCCTGATGTGAACCTCAAATCTCTGTCGGAGAAGATCGAAACTGGGGTTCCAAGCAACGGAACAACTTGGTCCACATACAGTCTGGCAAGCCTGTCCACTAACCAGGACATCCTGACTAGAAGAAAGTGTGTTGACTTGGTCAACCGATCCACAATCACCCTGATGCCATCATGCCTCTGCGGAGTACGGGGCAAACCAACCACAAAGTCCATGGTGATGTCATCCCACTTCCACTCGGGAATGGGTAACGACTGCAACTCAACACCAGGATGCTGATGCTCAGCCTTCACCTGCTGATAGGTAAGGCACCGAGCAACAAACTCTGCCACGCCCCTCTTCATCCCTGGCCACTAGAAGAACCTCCTCAGGTTATGATACATCTTGGGGAAACTAGGATGAACATCATACCTCGATCGGTGTGCCTCTGACAATAGCGCCTGGCGCCCATCATAGGGGACGTACAATCTGCCTCTGAATCTAACCTCACTGTCCTCATCTATCTCAACATATGGCATCTGTAAAATATCTGCCAACTCTGAGTCTGCCTGTTGTGCCTCCAGCACTTGATGGTACATTGATGGACGAACTGACAAACTAGTCATCACTGCACGGTCTCTGCACCTTGAAGGGTAGAAAACTCTCTGGGACAGATCCTTAAACAGCCTCAAGTCTCTGACCATCAACGAACTCAAGCGAACACGCCTGCTCAAAGCATCTGCCACGACGTTAGCCCTTACTGGGTGATAGGAGAGGGTAAGGTCGTAGTCTTCGAATACTCAATCCATTTGCGCTGTCTCAAGTTCAAATCCTTCTGAGTGAAGATGTACTGCAAACTCTGATGGTCGGTGAAGATCTCTAATGCCTTGCCGTACAAATAGTGCCTCCACAACTTAAGAGCAAATGCCACTGCTGCTAACTCTAAGTCGTGGGTAGGGTAGTTCTCCTCATGCTCTTCAACTGTTGAGAAGCATAGACAATGACCCCACCATGCTGCATCAGCACTGCGCCCAAACCTGTCCTCGACGCATCGGTGTAGACCACAAAACCTTCGCTACCTAACGGCAAGACCAACACTTGCGCTGAAGTCAACCTCCTCTTCAGCTCCTGGAAACTCCGCTCGCAGTCCTCAGTCCGAACAAATATGGCC
Organism: Colocasia esculenta; assembly: GCA_014218235.1. Taxonomy (NCBI): domain Eukaryota; kingdom Viridiplantae; phylum Streptophyta; class Magnoliopsida; order Alismatales; family Araceae; genus Colocasia; species Colocasia esculenta. Next base: position 99,888,951 of record CM024763.1, on the reverse strand, counting down.
TCAAGTCTGGTCAATCTAGTCAATGGCTCTGCAATCCTGGAAAAACCCTGAATGAACTCTTGTAATAGCCTGCCAAGCCCAGAAAGCTGCGAACCTTTGACACTGAAGTGGGCTGCTCCCAAGACAACACTACCTCAACCTTGGAAGGATCCACTTCCACACTTGAACCTGAGATCATGTGCCCGAGAAAGTGCACCTCCCTCAGCCAAAATTCGCACTTGTCAAACTTGGCATAAAGTTGGTGACTCTGCAACATCTTTAGCATGATCTCAGATGCTCCTCGTGCTCCTCCTCAGAACCCGAGTAGACCAAAATGTCATCTACAAAGATGACCACAAACCGATCAAGGTACTCACTAAACACCCTATGCATCAAATCCATAAAAGCTACGGGTGCGTTCGTGAGCCCAAATGGCATCATGATGAACTCAAAGTGACCGTACCTCGAACGGAAAGCTGTCATGCCAATATCTGACTCTCTGATCGTAGCCTGACCTCAAGTCAATCTTCGAGAACACTCTGGCTGACTGCAACTGGTCAAACAAGTCATCGATCCTTGGCAACATATACTTGTTCTTCAATGTTACCTGGTTCAGCTGCATATAATCGATGCACAACCTCAAACTGCCATCCTTCTTCCTCACGAATAGCACTAGCGCTCCCCATGGTGAACGACTCAGACGGATGAAACCTAGCTCAACCAACTCCTGCAACTGGCGCTTCAACTCGCGCAACTCAGCCGGAGCCATCCGGTAAGGTGCCTTAGACAAAGGCATCGTACCGTGCAAAAGCTCAATGGAGAACTCTACCTCCCGCTCAGGCGATAACCAATGTAGATCCTCCGAAAAAACATCAGAGAACTTGTAAACAACAGGCACATCAAAAACCGACGACCCACTAAGCTCAGAAGAACACACAAAGAAGAAGAAAGATATGCTACAAAACCATCACGGATCAAACGACAAGCTTTACAAAATGAGATAAAAGGTCGATGGATAGACCGGATACCTTGGAAGCAGAGAACATGCGCTCCAGGTATCTTAAACCGAACAATCTTCCGCTGACAATCCACCACAGCTGAGTGAGCCTCCAACCAGTCCATGCCCAGGATGACGTCAAAGTCACGAAGCTGCAATGCGTACAACCTGGCCGGCAACTGGTGTCCCTAAACCTCAACTGTGACACACTCTAGGTAACCGAAAGAACGCATATAATCATCGGACGGGAGATCGACCATCACATCACACTGCCTCTCAAGTGTGTGATGAACCAGAAACTCGTAAAACTCCTCGGAAGCAAAACAAAGGGAAGCACCAGGATCAACCAAAACACGAGTAGCTCTACCAAGGATAGGCAAGGTACCTATAACCAGGTACGACGCCTCGGCCTGCTCCCTGGTAAGAGCCATCACACGACCACGTCCATGCCCACGCTGCGGCACCTGCTGGGGCTTCTGCTGCTACGGCGGCTACTGGTGCTGGTACGGCTAGAACTGCTGAGGTTGCTAATGCTGCTGAAACTGCCAAGGTTGTAAATGATATTGCCCTTGTTGTTGCTGATGAGGTGCCTACTGCTGAGGAGGGAACTGGTACTGCGGTAGCTGTTGTGTGTACTGCACTAGCTATTGTCGCTGCTGGACTTGCCCCATCAGGTAATCCCTCCTAAAGTGGCCCGGCAAACCACAAGTGTAACATACTGCCTCCTGCCTGCCTTGCTCGGCTCCCTGCTAGACTGACTGCTCCGCAAACCTCGACTGGGACTTTTGCTGCCAGCTTCGTGCACCCCCGCGAGTGCTCATCTTCTTGAACTTCGAGCGCAAACTGGAACTGCCTGAACTGCCTGTGCCCGATGAGGAAGAAGTCGCACTGCCACTGCTACCTGCAGAACATTGGTACGGTGAGGACCTCGAAGAAACTCCTCCTTCTACTGCTACTGCTGGGGTTGCCAGATCTCTCTCTCCAAGGCTGTGGCCTTAGCCACAGCCTCTCCTAAGGTGGCACACATATGAGCATTCACGCCCCACCTCAAATCTGGCGTCAGACCTGCAATGAACCTCTCTGCATAAGCTTGATTACTGCTGACGACATGAGGAACATGCCTCAACAACCGGACAAACCTCTGATGGTACTGAGTAACTGTGAGATCGCCCTAAACCAACTCGTGAAACTAGTCTCGTCTCTCACGTCGAGCATAGTGGAGGAAGTACTCGCCGTGATCTAATCCAAAATGCTGCCCTAGAAAGTGGGTCTACCACTAAACTCTCCACCACTCATGGGCTGGTCCCTTGAACTGATACACTGCTGTAGACACCCGTTTTCGGCCTATAAGTTGAGCGCATTTCTTGTTCATATCATTGATGTCCCAAATTGGTCATCACTTTGGAGTCCTTCTCTGGCCCATCATGATCCCATTCACCCTCAATGTCAGGCCCATTCTCAAGCCCATGGCCAAACACCACTTGAAATATCAAAACTGTGCAGTCTGCCCAATCTTCTAAACATGCCTTCACTTTGAGAGCTCCTAACATCCTCCTTTCTAATCCAAATTTGGCATTCCATACCATCATTTTGTAGCCCTCCGAGTCTAGAATCCAACGCAACAAACGGAGCATCAATCCGATATCTGTGGAGAGAGTTATGGCCATTTTCGTGGGACCTACGCAGACTATCTTATAGTCGCGACCTGCTGCATGGACGCAACATGAACGCGGCCCCGCGACCCATCGCGACAGCGCCATGCACGTAAACACGTTTTTACGTAATTTTTGACTTATCCTTCCATCCTAGAGCCTATCTAAAGTCCCTATGAGTTGGATTACGACCTAAACCTCATATCCTCATCCCTAGGGAGCCCCCAAGCCCATCCAAACTCTAGACAGACTCTCAAACTCCCCCACAACTTGGACTCTCTCTCTAACTCGGGATTGGACTCTCTCTCTCTCTTGAACACATCCTAGGACTCTCTAAGGGATAGAGGAAGGCTACCACTACGAGGAGAGGTCCCTGGAGGCTTGCTCACGAGGTCCCATCGTCCCCAAGGCAGAGGAGGGGTTGTTCTTCCCGTCTTCCTTCTTTCTCTCTCCTCTTTCTCTCTCATATCGCCTACAGGACCAGTAGTGCTTGCACGGCTTGTGGAGATCGAACCAGGCCAGATCTCTTCGAGGTGTCTTCATCAAAGTTGCTCCCCATAGAGCCCTCTTCAACCTCGAAGTGGAATCACATCGATTGGTGGCTTGTGCGAAAAGTTACAGCAGATTATTCTTCACTTTCTCTCTCATATCGAGATCTGCACATGGGATTATCGTCTCTTCCACAGCCCAAACCAGGCCAGATCTCTTCAAGATGTCTTCATGAAAGTTGTTCATGACATCCTCCTCTCCGACCTCCAACTAGAATCACATCAAACGGGGCAGTATTTGTTTAGTTTTGATTTTTAGTTTTTTTCCACGTTTTGCACATGCATACATGCTAGTTAGGGTTCCTCCCTCTCCTCTTCCATGATTTCTCCCCATGCATATTCCCTCCTAGTTTTCTATACCCAAAGGGGTTCCAAACCACCCGTACGCACTCACCATGCTCTTTCATATATGATGGATGCTACACTTGTTTGAATGTCTAATTGGGTTCCCCTTTCATTTTTCATGACTTGGCAGGTACTTGGAACAAAGAACAAGCGAGGAAGCTCTTCCTCTTTGGCCATCTGAAGAGGAGGAAGGAGGTCTGCCATCCATCTCCCGCACTATTGAGAAGGCATCGAGGGACCCGGTCGCGACATCCATATCGCGTCTGATCAGGCGGTCGCGATAAGGTTGTTATCGCGTTGCACATCGGCGACGCGTTAACAGGTAAGCGGCCTTCTCTTTCCTTTTCCAAGTTGATTAGCCCATGATTTAGGAGTATTTTTAGGCAATCATCTTGGTGGCGATCACATTCCTTCATTCTATATATATCGCATGCTCTTTTGTGTCTCAGAGGGGCGCACAACCCCGTGATTACACCTTTTGGCGATCACGGTGGGACCTCCATTGCCAACCTTGTTTGCTCTACCATTTACCTGCCTTTTTGTTTGTTTTTGAAGTGTAGAATCATCTTAGGATTGGGTTTTCGTTTTATTCCATCTGTTGCTTTCGGACCTTGTCGCGACGGATCGGGCGAGCGCGACCTTGTCGCGGTGGACTTGGAGGACGCGATATCAGGTACATTTTGGTTGGTCCTGCTTTCGTTCCATGCATCAGTTTCTGTCTATCTAGATAGCTACACTGTGTTGTTTACTTCCTTTCGTGATTGTATTGTGCTTTAGGTTAGTTGTTTGTTTGTTGTTTGCATGTGACTGTGGGTTTCTGTGCCCTGTTTCTGTCGCGGCCGAATTTGGTCGCGATAAGGTCGCGGCGGATCTCGTCGTCGCGACGTCAGCAGAGACCTGCCAGTCACTATTTGTTAGTTTAAGTTAGACTTGCATGCACTTTGGTGCACCTAGGCTCATGCGTACACTTCTAATCCGTGTTTTTTAGGTTCTCCCCCTTGGTTGAGTGAGCCCTCTCACCTGCAAGCACTCGTAGGATGACTCGGGCCGCCTTCCAAGGACCTCCGTTAGTCCTCGTGACCGTACGCACGTTGCGGTTCACCAGGCCGGTTGTACCCGTCGCACCCATAGTTCGAACCACCCCTCGCATGTGAGTGTATCCCATCCCTAGTCTCACCGGAGTACTTGAGTTCATACCCATTAGGGTCTTCTTTAGCCGAGTGTATTTCAATTAAATCAATCCATTAAAAGGCTAAGTGATAATCCTAAAATCCTAACGCTTATCATATCAACTTGGGTGTTTGCTTGAGAACTCCCTTCTCGTCCCTTCTTGTGTGATTGTAATTGTTGTTGTATCCTTATTTGTATCTTAGTGTATCCTTTTATTTCCCGTTTCTCATCCTCTCATGGCTCCTTTCCACTTCACCTATCCCCCAACCTCTCCTCCTCATGTAGATCCCTTGTCTCATGAGTCTATTCCAAATTCGGCCCAGCCCAAGGCCCATTGGGCCGATGAGGGTGCCCATTCCCGATCTATTCCGTCGCCATCTTCTTCTAACGAGGCCGCTGAATTGGAGCGCCTCCTGCTTGAAATGGGCCCTGACCAGGCCCGCGAATTGTGTCCACCTTTGCTTTACGGTCTTCTTCCAAGATGGGCCCAGCAGGCCCACGTCATCCTCATTTTAGATCATCTCACATTGTCACTCCTGGATCGGACATCCTTTTGCTCAGCCCACATCATTGCAGCCGGCCATTATGCTCAATCTGGCCCGGACCTTGACTCTCGACTCCGCTCTCATTCCCAAACGGGCCCTCGCTATCCACTATCCACTTCGGCTCAGGACTTCCAATCCGAGTTCGAATCCATGAAGCGAGAGCTTAGTGACCTGCGGAGGCAGTTAAAGCCAAAACCTTCATTCAATGATGCTCTTCCTGATTTCTGTGGTCTCCGGATCCCTGCACCTTCTCAGCTCCCTGTTTATCGCAAATTCAATGGGGCTGGAGACCCTTACATCCATCTGAAGGATTTTCTCTATGAGTCGGTGTCCTATCAACATGATCGCCGCTTATTGGCTTATCTTTTTAGGCGGTCATTAGACGGACCCGCTCTGGAGTGGTTCTATTCCCTGCCTCCCAATGAAGCCGAGGATTTTGAAATTATCAAGGCCAGATTCGTGCAGTGATATCAAGACCGGGCCGGCCCGCGTATTCAATGGCCGATCTAGTGGCTGAGCAGATGAAGCCTGATGAAGAATTCGCAACTTATGCTGACGGGTGGCATCAGATGTCTGCGCATGTCCAGATGCACATCCAGAAGAGGAAAATCAAGCTTATCATTGCTAATACAACGCCCATGTACCGCCACATCCTGGCTATGAACAATATCACATCCATGCAACAATTATACAGCCGTGCTCGCTTTGTTAAAACCCAACTCTTTGACTCCCCCATGCCATCCATGTTTGAGGCCAACAACCGAATTCTTCATTTCAAGGGCCCACTTATGAGGGAGTCCAAACCCATGCCCAAGTTGATACCATCCACCACCCCATGCCTACCCACTCCACTAACCACCATGCACCTCCACCTTCATATAGCCAACTCGCCCGCTTCCACAAGAACAACCACCTCTCCATGCCGCAGCACCCTACCATCCACTACCAGCCATCACGGCATCCACTTGGCCCAAAGCGAGCCCTTTATCATCCGTTGCCAGAGTCTCTCCCTGATGTCTTCACAGCCCTGATGTCCATCAATGCATTACAACTCCCTCCAGAAAAGCCAAGCTGGGACATGACAGTGGATCGATCAGAATATGCTTATATCATCGCCATCCGGGGCATACAGTCGCAAACTGCTGTGAATTCCGGGATGTAATATGTAATCTGGATCTAGAGCAGAAGATAAATTGGTCTGAAATGCACAGGCTCATCTGCATTGTCAAGAGAAGAGAAAATCACAAGCCAGGGGCAGCATCCTCTCCATCACAGGCAGCGGAACAGCCGCCCAAGCAACCAGCAGCGCAACGAAGACAGCCAACACAAGCATCAAGGCAGTCGTCATCTCCACCAGTTCAAGGTCGACAGCACCTCTTCACTTATCCTCCAAGTGCACCACCCGCTCCGTCACAACCTCAACAACCCCCTCCACCAACCTTGCTCAGGCTATCACCACCACACCTACCGTATCGCACCCTGATGACAAGCTGTTAGCTTGACCCATTGTGTCGGTGCGCTGTCAGTCATCTCCACCAACTCCGCAAACCACTAATCCCTCCACTCCTGCCAACCCTCCATCTTTACCCCTCGCCATCATCTCCACCCCACTACCACTTGCACCTGAGCAAGCCATTACCGCCACACCAAGGCTCGAGCAAGCTCCGCTCACCTCTGAGCCCGAGCAAGAGCTCTACTCCCAAGAGTAAGGCTGCTTCAGCCTCTGATGGAAAGAGCTCTCTCCGCACGAGCCTATCCTTGCCATCATCCGATCACCTCACATCAAGCCTCCGCATCTGACGAACCCCATAGACCACCATACATCCCATTACCACATCCCAATGGAGCGGGTGTGCATCACCAGCAGCATGCCTTGAAATTACTTCCCCTATGCAAGATGGACCGAGTAAAGGTAGCCCAGTTCGGTCATGTGTTTCGACCTTACAACTACATCAGTCGCATGTCGGTCTATGTCCTTATCTCGGGCACATTCAGGAAGGATGAGCTTTCATCTCCTCAGAAGAGCACTGTCAAAAAGAGTTCCCAGGCCCTAGTGCCAGCCAAATCCAAAGCGGGGACGGTAGCCATTACGTTACTTATTGGAAATGCTACCATTAATGCCATCATCACTCCTCGTTCAGTTATATTGCATATGGCTGGTCAAAGAAAGGGGCTTCTACAAATGTCGTGCTATCTCATGCATCTGCTAAGGCCATCATGAATCAGCTGTCACTCAAGGGGCAAGAAGTCACGCTGCCCGAAGCATCCAAAGCCCTCCTTGCCATGTTTCAACCTGACCAGGGGCACATTTCTATGTCACCAAGAACACTCAAGGTTTTGCCAAGAGTCCTTTGCAATTTGCCTCAGCCTGTCAGTCAGTTGGCCGTGCTAGTGCCACCCATCACACTCCCAGAAGCATCCCCTCTTCAACTGTCAAGGGAGTTGGTTTTCATGCCAGATTGTCAGGCCAAGATGCCAAATCTCAAGTTGCTGGTACCACGCATCAAATTCCCATGGATTGCACTGTCCACTTGTCAAGGGAAACCCTCTCAGCAAGGAGCCTATTTATGGCATTCCCCATGGGTGTCTATAAAGGTTAGATATGCAAATGATAGCCAAGGGGCAAGTACACACACGACAGTCATGACGACTATAATTGATGAGAGAGCCGTGTGGCTGCAGAGGAGAGCGAGGCCATCTGCTGCCTGGTCCCGCTATTTAAGAAGACATGTTAAGATGAAACCGTCATATCTGTATGTGAGAGCGAAGAAGCTGTGGCGTCACAAGAAGAAATCTGCCAAGAAGCAAAGGAGGCTGAGATCAAGATTGAAATTCTTCAAGAAAAATGTCGATCTCCCTATCTGTCATCCTCTGACCTTGATCTTTCAATGCTACTCATTTTGGTCAATCTGGTTCCCAGAGGAGGCGCCCGATCTCTCAATCTAGACTGGTGCCGCATTATTCCCCTCCTACTCCTTTAGGGTCTTTGGACCCTCACTTATCTCTTCCTCCTGAGCCACCCGATCACCCTCTGGGTTTTCAGGCTCTCTCTCCATATCCACCTGGGTCACCTAACTTCCTTCCTAGCGCTCAGGGTTCCCCTTTCCTCTTCCACCAGAGCCTCTAATTATAGGTCAGGTCCACACTCTCCAGGAGCATCTGATCCCCTCCTTCCACTTCCTTCTGATCCTCCATATCCTCCACCCTCCATTCTACAGTTCCTTCCTCTAACCACTCTGATCTCGGGTCCGACCCGATTCCTCCCTCACTACCTATTCGGGGTCCCGACCCTTCTCTCACTGTTCCAGAGGTTTCAGTCCTCACTAACATTTTTTTTCTCCTTTGTAAATCTTCTTGTTTGAGGGTTCTTATCCCTCATCTTCATGTAGCGTCATGTCTCCCTCTTGTTTGTGTTGAGTTGGCTCCAATTCTTGCTGACCCCTACTTTTCACAGTTTCCTGCAAATGAGCTAATTAAAAGCAACCAAAATCAAAGTTCAAAGACTAATGCAGGTCGTTCTTTCAATAGAGGGGTCGCATTGCGCACCAAATAACCATGCAAATATTTCTTTAAACACCAAACATCAAAGAGAGTTGTCTCAGTTCACAGCAGAGGGTGGTCGAGTCGGTCTTAGGTTGCTTTGCTTCTGCAGCACTCAGGCTAGAGATTGCTCCGCGCTAAGAGTCTGACATCCTTTCCCTGTCATTAAAGGTCACCTTAAGCAAGGATCATCACACACTCACATGGCAACCTTAGTCGGCTCCTCTAGTAAACACCGTTGCTACTCAGGCCATACCTAGGAGGTGCAAAAGCTATTCTCTTCTTTACTCGGTCAAAGTGTAAAGGCAAAAAGACTATTTAGGCGAGGCGACCGACCTAAGCACACCTTGATGAGAAGAAATCTCAAATAGGGACGGTCAATCAGGCCTGCAAAAGAAAAGCCAAGTAAAAGCGAGAAGAAGAACAAATGAAAGAAAATCAAGGAATAGGGGCATAGCAAAGAGTGGCAGTACAGTTCCCGCGGGACACCCTTGAGCCCGGTCGTACGCATGCCCCAAGCAAAAAAAAATGAAATGACCAAAAGTCCCTCCTCAACAGATTGAACCTCTAAGAGGTATGCCGTGGAAGGAAGCTAAGCCTAACTTGTCCTTTAAAGCTTGCACTAGACTTATCCCCAAACTTTCTTCTCTTTCTCTATATAAGGTTGGGTCGTCTCCCGGGTATGGCCTTTGTAGTGGCACCGCAAGCCAGGGGCAACCATCTACAGGACGCCACCATCTTAATGCACATCCGACCTTTTGGTGGTCTTTAATGAAAGGTGAATGAATGAGGACCCTTGCCAGTAGTTTGATCTTGCTTTAGTGCTGTGTAGTAAGGAGGGTGAGTGCCTTCCATCATGTGTCTTTTTAGGAAGGGCTAACGTCGGCTTCAGGCGTCATTTCCAAAAATATAAAAAAAAAATAATATTGCCAAAAATTCCAAAAATTTAAATATTGCAAAATTCCAAAAAACAAATATTTTCAAAAATTCAAAAAATCAGATATTGCAAAAAATCCAAAAAATCAAATAATTTCAAAACTCCAAAAAAAAAATCAATGTTTTCAAACTAAAAATAATAAAAATGAGCAGATCTAATCATACATGCTAAGTGTGCAGGTACATTGGCTCCCAAGCATTGGTCGCTCGGATCTCCATTTCTTCATTGCTTTTGTTTGAGTCTTGCTCACATCATCTTTACGATCTGTCTCTCCTCCTCAGTCCACCCATGATTTGAATTTCAAACATATTATCCCACCAAGTCCTTCCCAAGTCCCATACATATTCTCCTTCATCTGAATGGCTCCATGAGAGGACTCTCTATGTGTGAACCTGGCTGTTCTTCAGTGCTTTGTTTCAATCATGTGGATGACTGAGTTGTTTATGCTTATTGTTGTTAGCTTGTTTAGTGCTTTGTTTATTGCTTCATTTACACAAAAAAAAAAAAAAAAAAATCAGAAAAAGCAAAACCCCCAAAAAATGGGAGTTCTGCGCTCTACAGGTAAGTCAGGTAAGTATCCCTATCCGTTCTCCCTTGCATTACTATATGGTACTTATGCTACTATATATCTCAAGGACCGGTTGGTTCTCAATGTGTTCTGGGATTTGAGTTCCCCTTCAACAAAAACAGTGATGATCTAGGTGCACATTGCTAATCGCTGGATAGGCCGTTGAGTTAAGTAAGTACGGGGACGATAGATTCAGGCCTACACTGCGGTTGCAGGTAGTCTCTTGACCGTTCTTATTTGGCTTAACAATATTATCCTGAGAGTATTTTCTATTCTCTTTTCTTTGCATATTGATTTGATGATCTTTTTATTTTAGCCCAGCATGCATCATGTAGGACTTTGAGCTTCATGCCTCATGATTTGTCAAAGGTTGTTCCCTGGTGATGATCAATCATGCTTAAGTTTCTTGAACAAGAAATCCTATTCCACTCACAAATTGAAGGTCTTCTTTGAACTAGTCACTTGGTCCAGTTGGCCAGTATGACTTCTGTCTGGAATTTACTCCTCCATTCATCTAAATCAGCTTAAATATCCCCCTGATCCGTCTTGGTTGCGAACCGCTCCCAGGGCTTGAGTCATCGTGACCGCCTGGCACGCACATGTCCTCCCAAGATGAAACTGCAGGCCAATCGGCTAGGGTACCTCTTAATCAAGAGGTTGATCATCCTTCTTTTGCTTTCCTTTTTGTCGTTCCAGACAGGAGCCGTCCGTGCTCGCTTTTCCTTGAGGTTAGTTCAGAGTCTTCCGGAGAATTTCTATCGCTTATTGGTGGTGACGGGTGTCTCTTTTACCTTGAAGCCCACTTTTCAGTCCACTCCGCTTCATCCTCGCTTCATTCTATTTCATTACACTTCGCTCTCTTTCCGCTTCGCTCCCTTACAAAGCGGGCATCAAGGAGGGGCAATCTGTAGACACCCGTTTTCGGCCTATAAGTTGAGCACATTTCTTGTTCATATCATTGATGTCCCAAATTGGTCATCACTTTGGAGTCCTTCTCTGGCCCATCATGATCCCATTCACCCTCAATGTCAGGCCCATTCTCAAGCCCATGGCCAAACACCACTTGAAATATCAAAACTGTGCAATCTGCCCAATCTTCTAAACATGCCTTCACTTTGAGAGCTCATAACATCCTCATTTCTAATCCAAATTTGGCATTCCATACTATCATTTTGTAGCCCTCCGAGTCTAGAATCCAACGCAACAAACGGCGCATCAATCCGATATCTGTGGAGAGAGTTATGGCCATTTTCGTGGGACCTACGCAGACTATCTTATAGTCGCGACCTGCTGCATGGACGCGACATGAACGCGGCCCCGCGACCCGTCGCGACAGCGCCATGCACGTAAACACGTTTTTACGTGATTTTTGACTTATCCTTCCATCCTAGAGCCTATCTAAAGTCCCTATGAGTTGGATACGACCTAAACCTCCTATCCTCATCCCTAGGGAGCCCCCAAGCCCATCCAAACTCTAGATAGACTCTCAAACTCCCCCACAACTTGGACTCTCTCTCTAACTCGGGATTGGACTCTCTCTCTCTCTGAACACATCCTAGGACTCTCTAAGGGATAGAGGAAGGCTACCACTACGAGGAGAGGTCCCTGGAGGCTCTGCTCACGAGGTCCCATCGTCCCCAAGGCAGAGGAGGGGCTGTTCTTCCCGTTTTCCTTCTTTCTCTCTCCTCTTTCTCTCTCATATCGCCTCCAGGACCAGCAGTGCTTGCACGGCTTGTGGAGATCGAACCAGGCCAGATCTCTTCGAGGTGTCTTCATCAAAGTTGCTCCCCACAGAGCCCTCTTCAACCTCGAAGTGGAATCACATCGATTGGTGGCTTGTGCGAAAAGTTACAGCAGATTATTCTTCACTTTCTCTCTCATATCGAGATCTGCACATGCGGGATTATCGTCTCTTCCACACCAAACCAGGCCAGATCTCTTCAAGATGTCTTCATGAAAGTTGTTCATGACATCCTCCTCTCCGACCTCCAACTAGAATCACATCAAACGGGGCAGTATTTGTTTAGTTTTGATTTTTAGTTTTTTTCCACGTTTTGCACATGCATACATGCTAGTTAGGTTCCTCCCTCTCCTCTTCCATGATTTCTCCCCATGCATATTCCCTCCTAGTTTTCCTATACCCAAAGGGGTTTCCAAAACCACCCGGTACACACTCACCATGCTCTCTACATGCTCTTTCATATATGATGGATGCTACACTTGTTTGAATGTCTAATTGGGTTCCCCTTTCATTTTTCATGACTTGGCAGGTACTTGGAACAAAGAACAAGCGAGGAAGCTCTTCCTCTTTGGCCGGCTGAAGAGGAGGAAGGAGGTCTGCCATCCATCTCCCGCACTGTTGAGAAGGCATCGAGGGACCCGGTCGCGACATCCATCGCGTCTGATCAGGCGGTCGCGACAAGGTTGTTATCGCGTTGCACATCGGCGACGCGTTAACAGGTAAGTGGCCTTCTCTTTCCTTTTCCAAGTTGATTAGCCCATGCTTTAGGAGTATTTTTAGGCAATCATCTTGGTGGCGATCACATTCTTCATTCTATATATATCGCATGCTCTTTTGTGTCTCAGAGGGGCGCACAACCCCGTGATTACAACTGCCAGTCTAACCTGGTCCTCCTCGGCGCACTCCATAGTCTCGAACGTGCGCTCCAACTCATGTGTCCAACTCTCTGCCTTGTCTGGATCATACTCATGGAAGAACATTGGCAGTCGGAGATGCAAAACCTCTCCAAAAGGGTGGTCCTGTCCTCAGTGACAGCCATCCCCCTCCGACCAGCCCGGGTACTCCATGTACCCGACGCCTGTTGAACTGTTGGCTGCTCCACCTCCAGATCTTCCTGCTGCTCCGGTACCGCCGGGGGAGGTACTAGAGGCTGACCTCCCACCGCTGCCTGCCTAGGCTGCCACGCTCCCTGGTAAAGGGTCCTGAAGAACTGCTCGGCCAAGGGAAACCAATCTGTGTACTACTGTGGCTGAGGCTGGTACTCCTACTGTTGCTTCCCTCCTGCTGCTACTGTTGCCGCTGCTCCCTAAGGTTGTGCCACAGACTCCTCTGCTGACACCTCCTCCTGAACCTGCCCTTGCGCGTGCATATCGGACTCATCCAGCTACTCTATCAGCTCTCTAGCCTGCCTACGCCCGCGCAAAGCCATATCCTACAAGTCACACAACCAACAAGGTTAACGATACCAACTCGGGCGGCTAGAAGTGTACTTGTACTATTGTTGGGACCTTCTGTTGCAGTTTAAATCCACTACAAGTCCTGTCAGACTCTCGCTCTGATACCAACTTTAACGACCCCGAGAACCCAACTCTCAGCCCAAGCAGAGAATCCAATTTTCGCTGTCGCCGCCCACGGATCCGGAGACCCGGAAGGGCTATAAACACAAGTCTAACAGAATATGTAAATGAAATAAATGACAACTACTAACTAGAATCACACACGCGGAAGTAGAAAGAAGAGCGAGACCGCTGCGTATCACTCTAGGTACAGTCCCAACACACATAACTAGTACAAGTAAAGATAGAGGAAGAACAAGTCCCTTAGGGGCATACCCTGAGGGTGATGTAGAACTGAGAGGGGGAACCACTGCTAGCTACGGGGACAATGACTACCTCCCCGTCTCCTCCACTCGGCGTGCACCCTACCGCTGCTGAGAAGTCTCACCTGGAAAAGGAAGGGATGAGCTTCACAACAGAAGCTCAATAGGGACTACCAATCTCCTACTGGCTCTAACAGGTAGTCAAAACTATGTACTTCATTAATTGGTAGCAGTTATATCTTCTACCTACGAACGGAAGTGCAGAAGCAAAGCTACTAACTACCAACGGTACGAAGAACACCACGGTCAAAAACTTCATAGAACCTGCACGACGTGACCACCTCATGGCTAGCCACGTAGATGGGGAGAACCCTGCCTAGACAAGAGACACTAGCTACAGAAAACACTACCACTAGTAACCGGTCAGGTGCGTCCACTAACGTCTTATCCTAAACCCAAGTCCAAACCTCCATGTCTCGATAGAGTGAGGTAGGACACGAAGTACACAACAGTAACCGCCGTAGTCCGGCCGGACTATGGTCCCACGCCTGGCCTCTCTAGGTGGTTCCGGGGCCACAAAGAGCAAGGAAGTGAGAAAAGGACAAGCTGGACTGCGCTGAGAAGAACACCTAAACTGACCTCGGCGTCCTAGACCAACCATGAGAGCTCTGCAAACAACTCAGCGCCGATGTCCTAACCACCATTTTTCCGTCCGCTCTAGAGTCCGTGATAGCGTCCGTGGCGCACGGTGAGGAGTGTCATGCCCCAACGCAGAATATCGGAGCGCGAAGGAAGTTGCAAGAAAAAGGTATAGAGCGAGTACTAGACATCAAACCATTGCACATTGAATAATACTAAAGCAAATCTTTCTTATTAATAACCTTCCAGATGTCTAGTTACAACCACTAATATCAGAGCCATTCTATAGGGCCCAAGTACATTGCAATAAAAGGAAATAACTAACTACCACTCTATGATAACATAATGACTCGAGGGTACTCCTGGCTTCACTCTTGGTCATTCCCTTCCTCGTGAGTGTATGTGTCATCCTCGGTCTCACTTGAGAACACAACATCAAATAACGTAGGGTGAGCGATAACGCCCAGTAGGACTTAAATCTCAGGCTCAAGCAGTCTTTAAATAATTAACGCATTTAATGGCAGAGTATCTAAAGATAGCAGGTACAAGAGAGTCAAAATAGAGCAAGAGATAGCACAACAGGTAACAGGATAGCACAATAGCACGAGATTGAGTATAGTTTCCAAAAATAGCACAAGCATCGAGTATAGCATGAGTAGCAGGATGGCCATAGCACAACTAGCACAAGTAAATAATAGCACGACAGGTATAGCACTTGTTTGTCATTCTAGACATCGAGAGAGTATAGCAGTTTTGTGTTTGATTGTCATTAGATAGTCGAGATAGATAGCACTTGAGTGTAATGTTAAACACTCTGATCATTTAACTCCCATGGGCACTAGCACTTTCGGGCGCACATCCCAGGACAGATCGGGCCCTTATATATTGCCAGGCATTAGTTATATTGTTTATCTTTAGACAATCAGTCAATGGCCAATATAGAGTAGCAAGAAGTAGATAAGAGCACTAGATGAATAGACGAGATGTAGAGTGAAGTGAATAGACGAGCGAGTAGAGTACAGATGAGAGCTAGTGGACATTGCACGTAAGGCGACGGGTAAACAGGCGATAGTAACAGTTGCACAACATGCGCACTTGGTGCTGGCAGTCGGGGAACTCACGATCTTCCCGCTGGCCATGTTATGCACAAGTCAGAGGTCCGACGTGATTAAGGTAAGAGCGAACTTCTAATAGCCGTTTGGACCATATCGATCCCTAAAGGTGTAATGGGTGTTAGGGTACAACTAACTCGTCGACCATGGGGGAATGCATGATCAGAGGAGACTTACGGAGGCCTTGTGCAAGGGTTCACTAGTTGGCGAAAGGAATATCCAACAGAGAGTTCACCACAAGCAAGTAAAGTGTGTATATAAAAATAGGTGCTTGACGTTCTAGAGGAATTCTAGAACAGTGGAGCGTCGATATCGGTATATAACAACGCATGAAATGAATACAAGTCCTTAAAATAGGGCAATTAATGTACTTTATTGCAATAAATTACCAGATACATTAAGAGATATTTTATGCCAGATTTCAGCCATATATGGATGGTTCATATGTGTGCAAGTGTAAGAGAAATCATAGATAGAAAAGAAGTCGTGAATATGTATTTTAAAGCATTCAATAAAGCTCTTTTTAAAACAAGTGTTTTACTGCACGTATGACTGTTAAAAAGGTGACGTACCCATGTAAGGGTCGCGACAGGGTCATGATGGAACGCGACAGGGTCCTGTACGGGTTGCGACAGGGCGTCTGATTAGGTGGCCAGAACGCGACAGGGTCTCCTGTCGCGTTCAGAACGCGACAAGATGGTGGTCGCGACGGCTCTGAGAATGCGACGTGTCGAGCGTCACGTTCTCAGGTACTTCACCTGAGTTCGAGCGGGAACAATGTTCTACATCAGATTGTCTGCCAACTTGACTTGTTTGGACACATGGTACTTTGAAAAATCATAACTAATTACATAGTCGATGAAAAATCACGAAACAAGTTGCAAATTAAAGTAGACATGTAAGGGTACTTCCAGTAAATCGGAATTAGAGAGAGAGCATGGTTCATATAGGGTTTGAACATGAGCAAGAACGAGTTATTCAGAACACGGCATAGAGAGAAAGATTGATTAAATTCGATCAGCATGCTCGATGAAATTTAGGGCTTTATGGGCAAAAGATCCCTAACAACATGAAGTATCTACAGTAAGAATTTCGTAGCATGGGATCAAGTATTTATAGAGATTTGAATTAAACATGATGTCTCGGGGTTATTATGTTTGCAGATCTTCTAAAATCAAGAACAAAAGAATGGCTCAATAAAAAATTATGAAACAAGAGGTCTTTTGTTCCTATTATTGGAACAATCTACAGATGGATTTAATTGAGTTTTGCTCGTGAGAATGCCTACCTTTGACTTGATTTATCTTCTAGGGCTTAGAACTCCAAGAACGAAGGAAGAAGCTTGATAGATCTTCCTCTCCTCGATTTCTCCTCCTCCTTGGCCTCCTCTCCACGTCCAAGAACCCCTTTGCACGAGCTAGGGCTGGCCATGACGGTTTAAGAAGTGTATTATATAAATACAAGTTCCTATTCCTACTACTACTCAAATTCCTCTTAATTACGAGATTCCCTAACTCCACCTTTCCTCTCTTGCTTTCCAATCTCTAATTGGGTTAGGATAGTATCTAAATTCGTGCTAGACTATATGGGGTAGGTTTAGGAATCCAATTCCAACTCTAATTGCCACTTTTATTGATTTAATAACCCCTTTCCAATTATGAGATAATTAAACTCTTAATTTAGGGTATTTTCTTATTATTCTCCCTTTGTAAATTCATATTTTGACCCAATAAATTCTAGAGGGTCCATTAAGCAAAGCCCATTACTCTTTTCCATTTAATGAGTTTTATTTAATGTTCTTTTCATTTAAATATCCATTTAGCTAGGTTTTAATTCTTTATTTAAAATTTTATTTTTCTTAAAAATTCAGGTTGCTACACGAGGGTCCCAGGCAACGTAACAACCTCTCTCACGAGACAAGCCCTCAAGTGCCGAGCACTGCGCGAACGACTAGTGTAGGACCGTACTCGGGAACTAGCACTGGTGCCATGGGTACAGTAAGAATCGGAAACAGTGAAGACTCCACAAAAACACGGAACTTCACAAGACCTACCTATCTCTACTATAGTCGGGACGCATCAGGCCGTCGCGACCATGTCGTGATGCCCAGACCTGTCGCGACACTATCGCAGCGGCCCAAGCCGTCGCGACCTTGTCGCAAAACCCAAGAGCGTCGCGATGATGTCGCGATGACCATGCCGCTCGTGACCTCTATGCAGGTCGCATCTTCAGCCGAGGGGGGTTCCGGGACGATCCTCCCGCAGACCACCCCAAATCCGATACGTTCACAAACACAAGGGGGAGGGGAGCATGCTAAACATGTAGGAAAGCTTTTAAATCATACAAACCACCCTCAAACCTCAAAAAACATGGCTTTACAACGAATCTACACTCGATGGAATCCTCACTCACATGAGCATGATTCTCACGCCCCCACAATCCCAAACCATGGAGAAACTATAATCTCATGGGGGAAGGGAGCATGCTAGGGCGAGAGGAGTCAAGGGTCCCTACCTTCAAGAGTAGAGGCGACCCGTTAGGGCTTTCACGTCGGAATGGCTTCCTCCTCCTCAGTCCAAGCTCCACGATCACACCGCCTGCATGAACGGGGCGTCACCTCCCACCACGAGCACCTCAAGCATGCCGGGAATCCACTGGAGAGGGGAGAACATGGAGGAAGAAGAAGAAGAGGGAAGAAGAGGAAGGAAAGGGCGAGAGAGGGAAATGGGACACAGCCCTCGATTTTAAACCGATGGGCCCCAAGACGCGACCAGTCGGGCTGGCGTGACACTAACCATGTCGTGATGCCCCAAGGCATCGAGACCCTGTCTCGACCGCCTGCCCCGGTGCGACCCCAAAATCGGTCAAACCTCGAAGACCGAGAAATTAGAACACGACGGCTGACTAGGTCACGTCAACACTATACGCACCTGACACCGACAAGACTGTTCTAACAGACGAGACAGTGGTCAACTCTGTTAGAAAAGTAGTCTCGTCGCCTTCAGACGCCGTGACGAGAACACGATGCCCACCCCCGTCGCGACCATGTCACGATGGCCAGGTGTGTCACCATATAAACCTTGTCGTGATGGGATCCTCTGTCGCGACCCTGAGGACGGGGCCAAGGGCCCAAGAGAGTCGAGTCTTAGAAATAGAGTTGTTTCATAAACATCCATGGTGGTAGATTATAAGGCATTAGAATAACTGGCCATGTGCTGTGACAAATGCTCATTGTCCTAAAGGGATTACAGCCATCAGCTGATAAACCAATTCTCACATTCCTACTATATGAAGCAAAATCTAGATAATGATGGTCAAAGGTCTTCCAAGTAGGTGAATCAGTAGGTTGTCTCATAACGCCATCTTTAGTGCACTCTTCATCATGCCATCTCATAGAAGGAGAGGTCTTTGATGACATGAATAGTCTTTGAAGTCTTGGTATTACAGAAAAATGGCATAATACTTTAGCTGCAATCTTTGATTGTTTTCTAGAGGGATCCACATTTGCATTTTGATCATCTGTTTTGACTTGTATTCATCTTGAAGCAGCACAAGTGCTGCATGATTCATCACTAGCTTTCGTCTTCCAATATACTTGGCAATCATTAGAACAAGTATGAATATTCTTATAATCAAGCCCAAAGTCTTTAATAATCTTTTTGACCTCATATAATGAACTCAACAATGTTTCTCCATCAGGTAACACTTCCTTCAACAATTCTAACATCATAGTAAATGAATTATTGCTCCATTTGTTGAGACATTTGATCTGATAGAACCTAACAAGAAAAGACAAGTTGGTGAATCTTTTACAACCTAGGTATAATTCTTGCTCAACATCTTTGACCAAATTAAAAAAAAATCAACTTCAACATTCGTTCTTTGTGGAGAATTTGATGGTCCATGTATAGAAGAACTTGGATTCTGAAAGGCAAAAGTGTCATTCAACATTTCATGCATTCCAATACTAAGATTTGAATTACCAGAGTCATCAAGTGCAATATTTTCTGAAGAATAATGTGAATCTTCTCTATGAAAAACCTAATGAATGTAATTTACATTGAAGCTATGCCAAATTATATGCTCAAATACATCTTGTTTCATTATTAGAAAGCAATTATTACAATTCACACAATGACACTTGATTTTCCCATCACTAGAGGCTTCTTGAAATGCAAAATTCAAAAATTGCAATGCGCCCTCAACATACTTCTTACTCACCCTACAACATTTTAGAAACATGAATATATGTCATACTTGCATATTTTAGCCATCATAAGGAAAAAAATTATTTTGTATATACTTTGGTTTTTGAATCCAACTCTTATCCAACATTTTCGTAAAAATTGTGGCTATGTAAGGCCCCTCTCAAAAAAAGTTCAAAAGAGATTTACTTGCACAATAAAAGGCCCCTCTCACATGAACTTGGAAAAATCACAATGCTAGCAGAATAGGGGATTCAAACTAAACAAACAAGACATCACTATGTCCATGTTTCCATTTTCTTGATCTTTGTCCTTTCAATAGCTGTTAGACATTGGATGTCAAGGCACACTATATATAAATTCATAAAACATTTAGTTTCAAGTGTTTCGTAGAGGCTGCCCTAAATAATCTAGTCCATGATTAGCTACTTATCATCATATCCAAGTTACACATGCTAAAAGACCCAACTTAACAATGAACTTCCCATAATATAAAATATTTCATGCAACCAAAGAAACTGTAATAGAATATATGCTAGCACAACCAAAGAGAACTGATATTCATGTACAAGCCAAGTGGAATGTTAGAAAATGCAACAGCTGAAGATAATGTACCTGTGGATAAGATATGATGTTTTTGGGTACAACTAAACAAGTAGCCTGAAAAAAAGAGTCTTCTGCATCTGTCGTACAAAAGAGAAATAGCTACTATGTGTATGAGGTGATTCAAATGCCAAAAGAAAATGAAATTTTTGCAAAAGTGAGAAATGAAAAACAAAAGTGTGAATGCAACACACATCACCCTTTGTTTCAATAGACAACAACTCAAGCCCCTACCCTCGAGAACAAGAGCGTGAACGCCCCTTGATCAGCAACACGGCCTCAAAATACACCTCCCGTGTTCTTCTACTTCTCCGGTGCTGCCGTGACGGAGGGAGGAAGCCAAAGGGATCGAAGATGATGTGGCGTCCGAGGATGGTGGAGGAGGTCGGGAGACGTCCACTCAAGAAAGAGCTTGAACGCCCCCACCCCCAAGAACAAGAGCTCGAACACCCCTTGATCCGTAGTTGCGTGACGCTTACAACTGTTGATTCTTCAGCTTCTCTGATGTCGCCATGACGGAGGGAGGAAGCCAATGGTGACGGAGATGATGCGGCGTCGAAAGAGGGCAAAATCTTATGGGAAGCTAGGAGGTAGTTAGAAAGCCTTCCCCATCACGAGAACCAAAATCCCCCACTCCCCCATGAAATTTAGGAACAGTTTTAAGGGCACTTTTAGAAAACTAAAAAGCAAAGAAAAGTATGATCAATCATACTAGGGCATTTTATTAAATGCCTCAAGAAAAACTGCCCCTATTTATAAAATAATTGCGGCATTTTTATGAAATGCCTCCAAACAAAATGCCCATATATATTAGTTTTCTGGTAGTGTGTTTTTCATTTTGTATTTCTTCAATAACTCCAAAATCTTTTTTGATTGATCGATGAATGTTCCTTCTGAAGTTTTTGTGACCTACAATCCAAGAAAGAATTTTAGTTCACCCATTAAGCTTATCTCACACTCACTTGTCATCAACTTAGAAAATTCTTTACACATTGATGATTTTGTTGACCCAACACTATATCATCTACATAGATTTGAACAATCAAAATTTCATCTTTCTGCACTTTTGTGAAGAGTGTATGATCAAACTTACCTCTTGTGTACCTCTCACCTATAAGGAAGGAGCTCAATCTATCATACCATGCTCGAGGGGTTTGTTTATGTCCATAGAGAGCTTTTTCCAGCTTGAACACATCATTAGAAAAGTCAAAACATTCAAAACGGGGGGTTTGTTCAACATACACCTCTTCTTTTACTAAGCCATTAGGAAATGCACTCTTAACATCCATTTGTTGAAGTATTATATAATATGGGATCATGCAAATACCAACATGATTCTGATGGCTTCTTACTTAGCAATAGGAGCAAAAGATTTTTCAAAATCAATGCCAAATTCTTGATTGTCACCTTTTGCTATAAGTCTTGGTTTATTTCTTTTTTTTTTCTTCGCTTGTTTTATTTCTAAAAACCAATTTTGTTCTTATTACAGAATGTGAAGAAGGTCTTGGAACTAAATGCCATACCTTGTTTCTTTCAAATTGATTCAATTCCGCATGTATGACATTTATCCAAAACTCATCTTTCAAAGCTTCATTACAGTTTTTGGTTCCATTTGCGATATAAGAGCCATTTGAACCATTTCATCAATTAGTCTAAAGTGAGATCTAGTTTAGTGGGTTCATATAAAGTACCAATGATGTTATTTAGAGGATGATCTCTAAGCATTCTAATATTTGTTAGAGTGTTACCTTCATTGGTAGTTATGAGTTCTTGCCCACTTGACATACCTAGATTCTCATTTGGTCTTGTTTCTTCTTCTTGTGGATCTTGTTGTTCTTTGGTTTCCAAGAATTCCCCATCATCCTCTTCCTACATGTTTTATCATTGAATTCATCAAATGTAATATGAGGATATTCTTCAACAACTTGATTTTTACATTGAAAATTCTATATGCTCTGAAATGCCTTAAATAAACAAGAAAATGTCAAATTCCCTTTGAGTTCAAACTTATCCAAGTCTTTCTTATCATTATTAAGAATAAAACACTTTGTACCCAATATCTTGAAAAAATAATAGATGGCTTTTCACCTTTTAGAAATTCGTAAGTCTTTTTGCTAGAGGGCCTTACAATGGCGTGGTTTATGATATGACATGAAGTGTTAACCGCTTCAGCCCAAAACCTTCTAGGTAATTGACTCTCCACTAGCATTGTTCTTTCCATTTCAACAAGGGTTCCATTACTTTTTTCTACCATTTCATTTTGCTCTGGCATCTTTTGTGATGAAAGCTTGTGAATTATTCCTTCATTGCTGCACAAATTTTCAAAGTCAAAATTTTTTAATTCCCAACCATGATTTGACATGATAGAAGAGATTTGAAACTTATCATCATGCTTGACTTTCTTAAAGAATGACACAAATTCAGAGAAAGCATCACTCTTATGAGAAAGAAAGAACAGTCACATGGATCTAGAAAATTCATCCACAATAACATAATCAAATCTTTTTCCATTAAGACTAGTAGTCCTAGTTGGTCTAAACAAATCCATATGAATAAGTTCTAATGATTTGGACGTTTGGTTTTCAACTCCACTTTTTGAATAATTTTCTTATTTGTTTACCTTGGGTGCATGCATCACATATTTTATTGTTTTGTTTGAAAGATATTTTAGGCTAACTGTTTACCATGTTGAATTTAGTTAGCTTATGCAAAACATTGTAACAAGCATGTCCTCTACGATGCCAAACCAAAGCCAAATTATTTTATCATTTTCATGATCATTCAAGTCAAATATATAAACAAATAGTAGGGAGAATTACCAATCAATATTTGATTTTGTGGGACTTATTTTTAAGTCCCTAAGTTACATCGTTATAGAAGAAGGGACTTACATAGTTTTGAGAAGGGCTTACATAGTTACTAGGAACCTAAAAATAAGTCCCATAAAATCACGGACTGATTGGTAATTCTCCCTAAATATTATTAACTCTCTTACCAATGAACTTGACAACATTTTATTTTGGTTCAAAGATAGTGCATGCAAGAGAGTTAAAAATTATCCTATGGCCTTTATCACAAAGTTGACTTATACTGAGAAGATTGTAATCCAAAGCTTCCACCAAAAGCACATCATCAATTGAGGTGGAGAGATTCTTACCCACTTTTCCTATTCCACAATCCTCCCTTTGTTGTTACCTCCAAAAGTTACACGTCTAGCTTACTTTTACACCAAGATGCAAAATTTGCTCTTGTCCCCCCTCCTATGTCTTGAACATCCACTGTCGAGATACCATTTATTGTTGATCATGGCTGCAAGACATTCCTGCAAATCAAATCAAACAAAAAATTTTGGAACCCAAGCACATTTGGATTCCTTCAAATCATTCAAATCTATAGCACATAAGAGCATGCTTTTTTGGATCTAGACTTATCTTTTTATTGTGGGTTTATCATTTCTTAAGTAGTTTTTCATCTCACCCTTTTTCTTAGATTCAGAATTTTTTAAGATTTTGTTCTTTCTCACATTGTGGAACTTGTTATTGAATTGAGATTTATTGTTCCAATGAGAAGTCCACAGGTTATTGTAAGTGCCAAACTTTATAGAGTGCTTTGGCTAACTAGGCGTAGCATATGTGTGGAAGTGTGTTAATGTACTGTTATAGTGATGTTGATCTGCCCATGACCATCTAGAAGCACTCAGGGTTCTGGAAGATGAGTGTGTCGACCTTCCATATGAGTTGTGTTGACCTACCCAGTCATTTGTATGGCAGTAATTGTTTTTGTTTGGCCTATGCATCAAGCTGATGTATCTAGGGTGTCGACCTGCCTAACCAGTTGTGGCATTCACACTTGGGCTACATCGACCTCCCCTATACATAGTGTCGACTCTACCCTTCTTTTTTAATTTCTCATTGACATGGGTTTGAACATTTTTCTTTTCCTCATTATTTTTAGGCATTTTTTTCAGTTACTTTATTTAATGAACATGATGATTTTGAATTTGAAGTAGACACAAAGGTTATAGTTTTCAAACTAATTTCCTTTTTCTTTGAGGGGTTGAAAATCTAGCCCTCTTTATTAAATTATCTTTGTTCCTAGCAAGGCTTCCAAGTTCTCTATTCCACTTACAAATTTTTCTAGCATTCTTTTCATCCTTCAGTTCTTTTTGCAAAATTTTTGTAAGGCCCTCGAATTTTGTTGTATTACTTTATTACGTGTAAATAATTCATGCTTGTGTATCCATAGATGTACATATCTACGTACGTATTAACTAGTTATACTTATGTGTGCATGTGTATAATTAGATTATAAATATTGCTTGAATTGCATGGTGGTAGTGTGTACATGATAGTATACATATTGCATGTAAGTATATAGAATATGCATGGATTTTCTGCATGTTTTAAGTTCTGGCCGAAGGGCCTATTTGGCGTCAACATGGTGGACGTCCATGATAGTCAACGTCAACATCGTTTGACGCTAATACTTAAATAAACGGCCATGGATGTAGACGTTAATATCACTGACATGCATGCGCTGCAGTTAGTGGGCAAGGCAGGCATTGCTCGTGATGAGGACGGTGTGATTGGGTTTCATCACCGTGTCCATGTCCTGATTTGGTAGATGTCCATGAGCATGTATTACCAGGATTTGAAGAGGTCCTTTTGGTGGTCTGGCATGAAGAGGGATGTAGCAGATTATGTATCCCGGTGTTAGTGTGTCAGCAAGTGAAGGCGAGCGATAGCGACCATCTGGCCTTATGCAGAAGATGGAGATCCCAGTGTGGAAGTGGGAAGCTGTCACTATGGACTTTGTTTCGGGTTTGCCTCGATCTAGAATGGACAATGACTCGATTTGGATAGTTGTAGATAGGTTCTCGAAGACTGCGCATTTCTTGCCTATGAAGAAGAAGCAGTCAGTAGAGAGCTGGCTAGACTGTATGTTAGTAGCATCATTAGATTGCATGGTGTGCCGAAGTCGATCATTTCGGATCGAGATCCGAGATTTACTTCGAGATTGTGGAAGGATCTTCAGGATGCGTTAGGTTCGGAGCTGAAGCTCAGTTTGCCATTTCATCTCCAGACAGATGGACAGTCCGAGAGGACTATCCAGACGCTCGAGGATATGTTGAGAGCGTGTGTGCTGGATTGGAAGGATGATTGGGAGCGTCATTTACCTCTTGTGGAGTTCGCGTATAACAACAGCTTTCATGCGAGTATTGGTACGGCTCTGTTTGTGGCGTTGTATGGTAGGCCTTGCAGATCTCCTTTATGTTGGGAGGAGACCGGTGATATGCAGTTGATCGGTCTGGAGTTAGTTCAGGAGACTTCAGATAAGATTCAATTGATTAGGAAGAGGCTTGTTGCGGTGCAGGATAGGCAGAAGAGCTATGCCGACAACAGGAGGAAGGATTTGGAGTTTGAGGTGGGTGAGCATGTCTTTTTGAAGATTTCACCTACTCGTGGTGTCGTCAGGTTTGGCAGGCATAGTAAGCTGAGCCCTAGATTCATTGTCCCATATGAGATTCTCAGACGATTGGGCAGCGTGGCATATGAGCTAGCTTTACCCCTAGTTTTGGCTAGTGTTGATCCTGTTTTCCACATTTCTATGCTCAGGAGGTATGTCCGAGATCCATTTCATGTGATTAGTCATGAGCCAGTGGAGATTCATCCAGATCTGTCATATGTGGAGCAACCAGTAGCTATTCTTGACCGGAAGGTTCAGCATCTCCGGAACAAGAGTATTACGTTAGTGAAAGTTCTATGGCAGAACTTCTCGCGAGAGGAGGCTACTTGGGAGCTTGAGGACGCGATGAGGAAGAAGTATCCCCTTTTGTTTGAGTAGTGTCGTTCAACTTCGAGGACGAAGTTTCTTTAAGGGGGAGAGGGTGTAAGGCCCTCGAATTTTGTTGTATTACTTATTACGTGTAAATAATTCATGCTTGTGTATGCATAGATGTACATATCTACGTACGTATAACTAGTTATACTTATGTGTGCATGTGTATAATTAGATTATAAATATTGCTTGAATTGCATGGTGGTAGTGTGTACATGATAGTATACATATTGCATGTAAGTATATAGAATATGCATGGATTTTCTGCATGTTTTAAGTTCTGGCCGAAGGGCCTATTTGGCGTCAACATGGTGGACGTCCATGATAGTCAACGTCAACATCATTTGACGCTAATACTTAAATAAACGGCCATGGATGTGGACGTTAATATCACTGACATGCATGCGTTGCAGACCCCAGAATTCTAGGGGCAAGCAAGCCCAGCCATTGGGGAGATGTCCCCAACGGCTATCAGGCCTTCATATCACCCCTACGTGATGTCCCAACCCATTCTCCTATAAACCAAACCCCTTCTGCACCAGAAGAGCTCTCTTGACTCTTTGAAAAGAGGAGAGAAACCCTAGCTCTGGACTGAAGGAAACCTGAACTTGGCAAGCTTGAATCCGGTGACTGAAGGCTTCTCGGGGCGATCCAATGCTACTAGGAGGGAGTCTGGACATTGGGGAAGGCTTCCCCAACACTGGACTGAAGCTTGGATCGACTTAGAACCCGGAGGAGAGCTCTTTTGGAGGCTTCTTGGGACTGCCCAAGGAGAGCTTCAATAGCACCTTTGATCCATTTGGAGACTTATTAAGAGGCAAGTAAACCATACATTTCGTCCATGTATGTGTCTAATAGGGTTTTACTATTTTTATGTGATTTTATCGTGTCCTGGATCCCCCAAATTCTCTTGTTTTTGGAGGTTGGGTTTGTGTTTTGGTTCAGACCTGAACTTGACGGCAAGTTCTCTTGCCGTTAAGATCTTCAGTTGGCGGCATGTGATGATGCTGTTAAGCTCCGTTAACGGCCAGACTGTGCCGTTAAGTTTTTCAGGACAGAACAGTGAGCTGTTCTCCGTTCTATATGATTAATTTCCGAAGTGTTTTCGCATGAGGATATAATGTAATCGTATATGTTATGTAAAATAGATAATGTGATGTGTGTGGAATTTTTTGTGCTTTTCGGTGAATGGCATGAATTGTTAGACTAATTGAAATACATGTTTGGAAAATGGATTATGCATGTTCACCTATTGTCTACATGATCCCTGAGGAATGGAATGCCCTAAATTTTTATAAACCGTGTAGATACGTATCAGTCCATGCCCTGCAATTTTGAGAATTTTTCCATGATTGTGGTATTTACTGTAAATTCTGTTTTGGAAATAAAAGACATGCATAGGATTTGTAAAGTTTATAGTAAATTGTGTGTTGTGTAATAAATCTGGGGAAAATTCTTGCGATGATGTGTATGTTAGGTTCAGGGCTGTGAACTATCAAACTGGATATTCATGTTATGTTCCATGATAAATTGAATTATGAATGGCATGAAACTGAATGTTTAAATTTATGTAAATGTAATATGACTCAGAAAAATCTGGAAATTTGTATGTGAGGTCATGAACCTGCAATTAGTGTGTGGTTAAAATTTCATGATATTTGGATAACTGTAAAGTGTATTATGACATTTCCATGTGAAAACATGTGATAAATGCATGCTATCATGAATATGATTTGATGATGTGTTGCCAACCTAATTAATGTGAGCTACTGAATGTTTGATTTCTGTCAACAGTAGTATCATGATTAGAAAAAAGAGCCATGTGTATAAGTGAGAGAATGTAAAGATATGTGTAATATGTGTGTTAAAATCGGAATGTGTATTATGTAAGACTGTGCCATGTGTGACACTACTTCCATAGAGGGCCGTGGAACCGTACCATGGAAAAGTCCCCATTGGAAGGTTCAATGTGTTAAGATCCTAAGGGCATTATGATGAACTCCTGGAGGTGGACAAGTACCACTGGTTAGGGTGGAGACTTGTTCTCCCAGTCTGCGCAATCCAAGAGTCGTCACTATATTGCCTAGGTGGCGTCTATGTGTATGTGTTATGTGATGTGTCCTTCTAATGATGGTTTGGACTATGTGTCACGGAACTAAATTGTGAAATGTGAATGTGAACATGTGTAATTGTGTAGTGTGAATATGTGAAAATGTGCAATGTGTAAAAAGTGAGCAATGTGAATGTGTAATTGGGTAAACATGTGGAACTAATATGGTAAATCATGAAATTGTGATCCATGATATGTAAGTGTTAGATTATGTCAAAACAGCAACCTAAATGCGTGTAAAATGCCATTTCCACATGTGCAAATTTGTAGAATCCATGTTAAGGATGTTTCTTACTTATGTGTGAATAGTTCCATGTTTAATCGTTATCATGTTGAAGCTGGAAATGTCAATGTAGCTCTCATGTGAATAGACAAGTAGAAAGTATGTGGTAGGGACTTTAATTTGGAATGACATAAATCATGTACATGTGTTTAAATATTATAGAAGTATCATGATATGTTGTTTTTCCTATCATGCTATATGTTTGGCTATTGAAAGTGATTGTAGGTCTTATTGTGATATAAGCATGTATGACGTGTATGGTGTTATTTGCTAAGTCTTTTAGACTCATTCCTTGCTTCGGCGTACAGGTTAGTAGGTGATATACCTTTGGACGAGACCGTAGAGAGCGACTCCGAGCACGGGGAGTAGCTTGGCGGAGTTGTAGTTGTGACATTTTGACTTCCATCGTATGTAAATTGAGGCATTGTAATAGAAACACTATGTAATTGTGGACAACTATGTATTTGAATTTAGTACTCATTATGTGAACTTTAATTCTTTTAATTGTCATTGGATCATGTATGTTAAATGTGGATGATGAAATGAAATGAAAGACCTTGTTCTTTTACTTCCGCTACTCTATATCTTTGTTTGTGTATATCGCAATCATGTGATAGTGTTTGGGTAAATGTCCCACTGTGATAACGTTCACTATACCGACGTAGGTTGGTATAACTGTACCAGTATAATAAGGGTCGTCACAATTTCAATGTCTTTTTTGCAAATAAATATTGACACTTTGATTGCTACATATTTTTCAACTATATGATTTATCTTATTTTCATATTTCTGCTCCTTCAACTTTAGCTCTCAATAACATTTTTCAATTCTAACATTTCTTTTTCAAGGTATGCATTCTTTTCATTTATGCTATTATCATGGACAATATTATTAATTATTTCTTCATGAGTTTATTTTCTTTACAAACATCATCATATTTATCTAGAAGTTTAGTGTATGCATCCTCCCGGTCACTATGAGTAGGAAAAATTACCTCATCATCTTCTTCTCCTTTGGCCATATGACAGATCATGTTGTCATTCTCTTCATCTTCAGAATTGTCTTCTTCCTCCTCACTCTAGGTGCCAATCATTTCTTTGGGCTTGTTCTTTTTCCACTTAGGATGGATTTTCCCCTATGCATCTAGGCATTCAGATCTTACATGCTCAGACTTCCTATAATTATAGCAAACAATTTTGTCAGATTTCTTATTTTTTGGTTGTTTGAATTTTTACTTGCTATTTACTTGAGGTCTCCTTTTCATACACTCATTACCTTCTCTTCTTAGGATTTTTCTAAATTTCCTTGTGAGTAGAGCAAACTCACCTGAATCATCTTCAGAAATAGATGATTCATCTTCATCATAGGTCTCCTTGTTACTTGGACTAACTTTAAGCGCAAGTGGTTTCTTCTTCTTTACATCTTCCTTTGTTCTTCTCAAGTTTAGCTCATATGTCATCAAAGAATCAATCAGTTCATCAATAGAAGTAGTGGTTAAATTTTTAGACTCTTTAACCACAGTAGCCTTTGTATGCCAAATAGGAGTTAGAGATGTAGAATCTTTCTAACAAGTTTATATTCAATATATATTTTCCTAAGACCCTTAAGACCATTAGTCAATTGAGTTAATCAAGCATACATTTTAGAAATTGACTCATCAGGTTTCATTTTAAATGCCTCATATTTTGAACAAGCATATTGGCCTTGGACTCTCTTACCCCTTTAGTTCCTTCATATATTACCTGAAGTCGATCCCACATCTCCATAGCTGTGGAGCATGAAGATACTCTTGAAAATTCTGTGGGATGTAATGAGCAATACATGATGTTCATAGAACTCCAGTTGGTGTTTGATATTTTTCATCTATTCTGGAGTTCATTTTTCTTCATCTTCTGGAAGTGGATATGGTCCAGTGCTAACCACTTTCCAAATATGATGATCTAGTGCACTAACAAATACCTGAATATGATTGTTCCAATAAGGATAGTTTGATCCATCAAAGCTATATATCCTCTTGGATCCATTTCATCAAGTCTCTCTTGGTTATTAATCCACAAAGATGGAAAGCCTAGGTCTAATACCACGTGTTGATTATGGAAATGGTTAATTTAGAGGGGTGTGAAAAGATTTTCCTTTATTAAAGATTTAAACTTGCAAGATGGAAGCTATTAAGGATTAGATGAAGTTAGAGCAAAGCAAACCACAATGGACACACAATATTTTTAAGGTGGTTCGGCTCCCAGACGGAGACCTACATCCGCCCCTCACTTCAACAAAGTGAGGCACCTTCAAATTTGGATCCACTAGAGAGAAAACTGTCAACACATCCCATAGATTGACAGCTTACAACAACTGCTGACTCACAACTTGCAACAATTGCTGACTCACAGCTTGAAGACCACTGACACACATCTTGAAGACCACTAACTCATAGCTTGAAGACCGCTGATTCACAACTTTAATACTGCTATCACACAACTTAATGATCACACAGATCACCAGATCCACACATGCACCAAGTGTTGGATCTGTATTCCTACTGATCAATAAGAGTACACAGACTAACTTGATGTATTTTGAAGTGAGAATTAAAATAAAAACAAATGCACAAGGTGGATCAAAGTTTGAATGAGAATAGATCAAACAGTGGATCTGCAATTGTGCTTGATCTTCCTTGATCTACTCAAATCAAGTTCTAAAGTTTCAATTCTTGTATCTTGCGTTGTGCTTCAGTTCCTGAGACATGACTCTATCAATTCCTTGAATCCACCACGCGGCTAGATGCAATTGGGATGAATTCAGCCTTGAATTTTAATCCCCTAATTTTCAGAATTGCTCTTTGCCGTCTTGATCTCCACGATCTGGATCAGAAGCTCTACATCTCACCAATTCTTCAAGAAGCTATCACTCTCTCTTCATCTCTTTGGAGTAGAACTCCCTGAATCACCTTGTTGTTCTTGCCTTTTATGATTGCCTCAAGTTCTTATATATTAAGGTGGGCCCATCACAATTCCGAAAAAAGGTGGGAATCTTTTGCAGCCAAAATGTCATTCCAAAATCTTCATCATCGTGCCAAGATTCTTCAATGATTGGTCCTTGGACCATGTGTGTAGATATGGTCCACTGGAACCTAAAAGTTACCACTAGAGAAAGAGTGTGTCGACACCATAATATAGGTGTGTTGATGCATGCAACCTGCTCCATTAGCTTCTCACATAGCATCGAAACGTGTGTTGACACACCTTGTGCACTGCGTCGACAGTGATACAATTTCCTTCGAAATAGGCTTACTGGAAGATCATGTGTGTCGACCTCCTGAAGCAATTACATCAACTCCACAATGTATAGTATTCACAAACTAGCTTATTGGAACAAGCTAGTGTGTCGACACCATCAAGGGATTGCATCGATGCACAGTCTATCTTCATCAAAGTTGCTTATTAGAAGCACTTGTGCGTCGACACAATGAAGAGACCGTGTCGTCACTAATGTGTATTTATCCAACATTGGCTTACAAAAAGATCCTTGTGCGTCGACACCCTGAAGTGTAACATTGTGACCATTCGGATCCGAGTTTAATGGTTTGTGTTTTGTGCTCGTGGCCAATGTGAGGCCATTGAGCCTTGGTTGTGGCCTTCATGCCTTGTGTGGGTGTTGTGAGGTGGAAATTCGGACCCATATAACACACATGTTTTCTGGTGAAGAAGGTGACAGAGTAGGTCATCACATTTTGAACGCGACGATGTCCCACTTCGCATTTTTAAAACCGCCTATCTGTCATAGGCTTCTGATTGGCAACGGTGCAGTTGGTCGCATTTAATATGTTATGAACACGTCACCTACGTTGCTATTTGCACTTCAGTTTTAAAGCAGTGCTTTCGTGCCAGATAGAGCAGAGGAAGCTCTGTCCGACTGAGGAGAGGTTTGTTGTGGTGATTCTCGGCAATTTCAGCTTGAGAGGTGCTTGTTTGGCGCCGTTTCCAAGCTAGGAGGGCGTCTGAAGCATGGACAGGCTGGCGGTGTGGTGTTCTTCATGTTCTACATGTTCTTTGAGTTGGTAGGGAGAATTCCCTTTGTTTTGAATTAATTAAATGGTTTAAAGATTGGCAAATCATGCTATCATGGTAGATTGTAGTTTATTCTTTATTTTAGAAGTTTAAATGATGGTTTAGATGATGTGTGGAGTGGTTTCTTGGAAGGAGATGGGGTTCGGCTATTTTGTTTGAGAAGGCGACAGTTTGATTAGTCGCTTTCTTTATGAACGCAACGAGCTTGTCTGTCACATTTCTCTTCTGATTGGTGTATTTGTATCGATTGGTGTGAATGTAACAATTCGGTCTATAGCGTTTATACCTTCTAATTGACTTGAAGGCATTAGGTAGGTCCGTCGCATTTATGAGTTTGGGCAATCGATTGACAGTGTGGCATCGTATCGTGCCATCGCTTTCAGAACGTGACAACTTACCCTGTCATGTTTCTGTGTTGAACGCATCATCCTTGGTTGTCGTGTTTAAGAGGTATCGATTGGTGTTTCAATTAGTGATCTAATTGGCTTGAAGGCGATGTGTTGGGACATCACGAATCTGAATGCGACATCTATGTCTGTCGCATTTAAGCCTTTGAAGTATGTAATGTGGGTGGGCAGTGATGGTCCTATATAGGCCTAGCCTTGGGTATATGGTGATGTTTTCTGATGTTTAAGTTGGTTTAATGTTAGTAATGCATGATATAGCATTAATTGATTGGTTTGTGGTTAATTAGTTTGTTATGTTAATTATATTAAGGTTTTGTGGTTTATGTGTTTAGTGGTATGTAGTTGCAGTGGAGGTCATATGATGAACAATGACAAGCAAGTTCATAATATGATTTATCATGGTTTAAGAATATAGTTTAATGAGTAAGTTAAGTATTCAGTGTGGCTTATGTGTTTGCCAAGTTTAGTGGTTCAACGCTTATTCCGGAATGCCTCTCTATTTAGGTACCCCAGGTTCTGTATGAGCCAGGCATGTTGTGCTCAGGGTTTGTCACGGTACTGTGTGTACTGTAGAGTTCTGTGTCGCCTTCCTAGACACCCTCATTCATGTGTTTGTTGAGTAGCCTATCCGACTGAGGGAAAGATGACAGTGGGGTAGCGACTTGTGGTGTACGAGTGTTCTCTGTTCGGTCGCTTGTAGCACGCTCGTGGTTAGGGGACAGACACCAGTAGATATACTAGTCGCCATCTAGTTATGTGTTTCCAGTGCCTCACTTTAGAGTGCTATAAAAGGTGCCAGGTATGGGTCTGCAGCGTGGTGGTGGTCTACAGAGTAGTCTTTGTTGGTCTCCATAGTGCTCAGGCTTTTGTAGTGTGGTTGTGTAGCTATAGTTGGACCTTCTGTCCTTGACTATGAGACTAAGAGGTAGTTCTTGTGTTGTGTTGCCCGGGTTGGATACTAGCGTCATGAACCAGTAGTCTTTACCCACGTGGTGTCATCGTTCCTTACGACTCGAGCTTTCGAATAGTTGTCGTTGTGAGTGGTAACTCTCCGATTATGGTTCTTAGTCATTCATTGTGTATAGTGCCAGTGGTGTAATTGTGATTGTAGTTTAGTTGTGGTACCTTGTGGTTTCAGGTACTTGTACCCTTTGTGGGTAGCTAGTTGTTATGGCACATTGTGTGCCAATGTTTCAGGTGTTGTTGTGGAGCTATGCTCCATGGAGGTCGTGTTGTGTGATCTTCCACTTATCGTGTTTTTACCCATTATGGGTAGTTCTTTTTGGTGTTTGATGACTACAGCATGTGGTGGATGGGCTCTTGGTTACTAGTCTTATTGCCTCTCATTGCTGGTTTGCTTTTGTGGTTCGTGTTAGTTGGGTTCAGTTGTTGTGGTAGATTGGTGTTTCGGTACTAGTCTTTTTGCATCCATTATTTTATGTGAGCTGTTTTAGTAAGCATGTTTATGTTTAATTACAGTTCTACTTTTTGTGTTACTGGTGAGACCCTTAGTGGTTGATGTCTCAGTTCCTACGTTGTGATACTAGTTTGTTGTTGTGTTTGGGACGTCCCTACTGAGCCTGTTAGTTGTTGAGGCTCACTCCCTTACAACTCATTACAGAGTTAGCAGCGTGTTTGGCTCCCGCGGTGTTGTGGCAGATTCGTACCACCAGTAGTTGAGTTGTGGTTGTTTTGTAAGCTTTGCTCTGTCGGGATATGCCCCAGTTAGTTGTACTTTTCTCTTGGACATGTAATAATGTATTAGGGCAATGTAATTTGATGTAAATGAGCATAAGTACATCTTCTTTCTTATATTTTATACTCTTGTGGTTGTCTTTTATATTCTTACTGGACACGTATGTGATTTATCCCTTGTGAGACTTCAGTCTATTCGCAAGAGCTGGGTCTGCATATGGAGCCTTATCGGGCATAAGTATCTAGGGTCTCTACAATTGATATTATAGCATGGTCTAATTAGAATATGAAAATACATTAAGGTTACAATGTCCCAAGACATGGTTTAATGTCCACTGGTGGTAGTAAGTCTGCAGTTTTATGTGGTTTTCACACATGTTTATGGTGTTTAAATTGCTTGTATGTGTTTATGAGGTTGGCAGTTTTTAGTGGTTTGTTGTGAATTGGTTTGGTAAGTAGCGAAAGTTGAGAAAGAGTTAGTAAATTCAACTGTGTTGTTTAGCAGAGGTAAGGTTGTTTTCTAAGAGAGATATGATTTAGTGTGATGAAAGTGTTTTAGTGATGTAGCAAGTATATGGCAATGGTTATGTATATGTGTAGAAGGAATTTTCTATGAAGATAACACTATGATGGAATTACAGCGGAAATATTTTTGTAATGTGTGGAGTAGTGCTATTTTAGAGATTGTCAGATATATAGAGATAATTGTTATATTTGAGATTTGTGTCACTGAGAATTGAGAAATAGTTCAGATGATAATGTGGTTAGTGATATGGAAGATTTCAGATGATTAAGTGGTTTAGATCAGCTTCAGATGCAGTATTAGTAAGTAGAAGAGCAGTGACTTGTGGTAGTGGGACTAAGTGTGTTTTGTGATTGGAAATGTTTGTCAGTATTAGAAGGATTTGTTCAAGATTGAGAAAAGTGTAGGAATGAGAATTGTTTCTTAAAGAAAGAGCGAGTGAAAAGGTTGTTGAGCTGGAACGGATTTCTGAGACTAGCTAAGGATCAGTAATGGGTAAGCATATGACATTTCTGAATGGCAGATTGTTGTTGTTAGTAGAAGTATTTGTTATATACTGCAGTGTTGTAGTGAGATTTTGTGATGTTCGGCAAAAATGTTCAGTAAGTTGCAACAACTGACCCATGGTAAAGGTATAAGGTTAGAATGGTAAGTGGAGTTAGTGTTACTTTAAGTAAGATTTAGAGATTTTGCAAGATCAAATCAGTCGTCAAGAAAGGTGTTTCAATTTCTGAAAATTTGGGATAAAGATTTTCAATAAAGAAAGTGGAATGAAAGGAGATGGCGGAAGGCTGGTTCAGGAAAGAAAAGGAATGAGAAATATTACACTACAAGAGAAAGCGACATTATCGACAGAATTTTCATACGAAAATATGCCGTCGGTAATGCCGTTGGAAATTATGTCGGACAAAGTTACGTCGGACTATCTGTCGGCATTTCCGAAAAAAAGTAAATCTGTCAGAAATTTCGTCGATATTACCGACAGATTTTATTCTGTCAGAATAAACCATCAGAAATGCTGAAGGAATTCCTACAGAAGTTTTGTCATCAGAAATTCCGTCTTTTCCCCT
Source organism: Colocasia esculenta (assembly GCA_014218235.1). NCBI lineage: Eukaryota > Viridiplantae > Streptophyta > Magnoliopsida > Alismatales > Araceae > Colocasia > Colocasia esculenta. Next base: position 99,852,558 of record CM024763.1, on the reverse strand, counting down.
CCCGCCTTGCTCCTAAAATCCACTTCGTCTCTCTCTCTCTCTCTCCCTCTCTCTCTCTCTCTCTCTCTCTCTCTCTGGTGGGACGTGATTGATGACTGCACGATGAACTCCCCCACCCCCACCACGACCTGCGCCGCCGATGTTGTGATCTATGTCGTCGTCTCCTCCTCTTCTGATCATAGGTACGTACAACCTCTCCCTCCTCTGTGCCCTGTCGCTGTCGACCTCCGCCTTTGCCCCTCCCGCTCCCACGTCGTCCTCCTCTGTCGTCGGCCTCCGCCGTTGTCCCCCCCCCTCCTATGCCCTCCTCCTCCATCGTCGACCTCTGCCGTTGTCCCTCCCTGCACCCCACTGCCGCCACCACTCACTGAGACGGCCCCTCATCCTACACCACCCACTTAGCCTTCCCCTCCTCCTTCCTTGTCGCTACTGCCACCCACCAAGCCTCCTCCACCTCCTTCCTTGTCTCCACCGCCACCCACTAAGCCAGCCCCCCTCCCCCTCCCAGTGACCCCAACCGCCTCCTCATCCCACTCTAGGCACCCCACCCCTGCAAGCCCCCTCCCCCTCTTGGAAACCCACCACCCTCCCCCACCCATCCCGGCCCCCTACCATTGCCGGCCCCCCTCCCTTCCCGAGTGCCCCTCTCCATAGTGCCCCTCTCCCACCCCCTCATCCCCCCCCCCCCCCCCCCCATAGTGCTGATTAATTTACTTTGCTTCCCACGTAGCCATGATATAGGTTATTGATGTTTAGATATTTTTTTTATTTGAGATGATTTAAAGATGAATAATTATGTACGAGATAAGTTTTAATGTGATGTGATATAATATAATGTATATAATTATTACCATTTTATCTCTAATTTGACACCATTTATTTGTGTATAAATATACATACACAATTTTTAAAAGTATAATAATAATATTTAATCAGTTATCTTTAGACATAATTGTTATCATCTCCACATGAGAGAGATAGTTAACACTCATTTATCACCCTTTTATCTTAGAAAATTTTTATCACCCATAAATAATTAAACACATTATCAAATTACTTATGGATATAAAATTAGTGATAAAAAATAGATAAACCCTCTTATCATGTTATCGACCCTAAAGGCCCAAGCTAGCTTTAACTATAGAGTTGTTCAGTTGCCAAAATATGCAATGTTAAAAGTCGGAGGATTTCATATTGAGATGATATCTTGTTATGATCAATTATCACCATGTTACTTTACGGCAACAATTTCCAAATGTTGTGCTAAACCGTAAAAAATTAAGAAGAAGGTGAAAACTAGCACCATGTTTATCCGATTCAACATCAAGGTATAGTATTATACCTGGCCTGATTCAAGTTGTATGCAGTCGCGAACGTCTAAAAGAAGAGTCTTGCCCAACCAGCATCTAGTTTCAACCAATTCGTTATGTAAAATCGCAGGCTACAGTTGGCCTGAAGAGTCTACCACCCATTGGCCCGAAAAGTTTTATATTATATATATATATATATATATTATATATATAATATATATGTATGTATGATTAATATGTATGTATATAAGCCCAATTCAATCTACTAGTATAAAATTAATTGTTTAATTATTTTAGTATAATGTTTAAAATATTTAACAATTATATTTATAAGCAAATGGGGCTTTGACTACAAGTATGATGATAAGAAACCCATGGACCTATGTAATGTAAGATGGGGTATAAATAAGTTAATGTAAATCCTAATGAAATGTGCACCCAATTCAAATGGAATATGTGCGCTCCATGACATAGCAATGCAAATGGGCATTTAACCCCAAACAACTCCTATAAATAAAAATCACATGCAGCAACCTGGATTTTTCGAAAAATAAAAGTTTAATAATAAAAAAATAAAAGTAATTAGAAAATCAAATAAAAGAGAATTAAATAAAACCCATTAAATGAAAAGAAGTAATGGCTTCGTTAAATGGACCCATTAGAAATTACTGGGCCGAAATAGAGATTTTTAAAAGGAGAATAATATGAAAATACCCTAAATTAATAACTTCATTATTAATTAAACAGAAAAGATGTATTTAATGCATTAAATAGCTAATTTGAGTTAGATTTGGATTCCTAACCCTACCCAATTAGATTGGCCACGAAATTACCTCTCTCCTAACCCAATTGGGAGGTTACAAGTATGGAAGGGTGGAATTAAATAGGGAATCTCGGAATTTAATAGGAGTTAAGAGTCCTATTAGGAAACAGAACCAAAGAGACATAAATACACTCCTAATCCCCCATGGCCGGCCCTAGCTCGTTGCCAAGTGTTTCAGGTGTGAGAGGAGGCCAAGGAAGAAGAGAATTCATGGGGAGAAGAACTTCTCAAAGCTCGCCAGCCCTAGCTCGTTGCCAAGGGTTTCAGGATGTGGAGAGGAGGCCAAGGAAGAAGAGAATTCACGGGGAGAAGAACTTCTCAAAGCTCTCAACCCCGTTCTTCAAGTTCTAGCTCTAGATGAGGAAAACGATCAAAGGTAGGCATTGTCACAAGCCAAATTAATGAAATTTTGATTGTAGGTTGTTCCAAGCATCAGAAACAAAACTCCTTTTCTTTCATAATTTTTCATTCACTCAATCTTTTGTTCTTAATTTTCAAAGTTCTGTGAACTTCATGACTGCGAACCCTCTTCTAAATTCTTGATCTTCATGTTCACTCAACCCCATGCCATGAATTTTTTCTTGGGGATACTGATGCATGTTAGGCATCTTTTGACCCTAAAAGTCCTAAATTTCATCCACCATGTCTTGCGAAATAATTCTTGCATCTCAACTATTCACAGTATTCTATTCTCCATATTTGACTTGATTAAAGCCTGTCGATACCATGTTTGTTTTCAAATTCCAAATTACTGTAAGTACCCATGTAAGTCTAGATCAATTTTCAACTAGTTTCAAGATTTTTCATTGACTACACAATTAGTTATGGTTTTCTGAATAACCCTATGTCAAAATAGGGTAAGTTTGGTCCGCAATCCAAGGCATGTATTTTCCTTGTCGAACTCAGGCGTAGGATCTGAGAACGCGACATCCCGATAGGCCGCGTTCTTAGGGTTGTCGCGACAGCATCTCCCGTCGCGATCTGATCGCGACAGGGTACCCCGTCGCGGTCTGCCTGCCCGATCTGACGAGCCCGTCGCGACCCTCAAGCGACCCCGTCGCGATCTGCCTGCCCGAACTGACAAGGCCGTCGCGTTCTGTACAAGATCCCATCGCGATCTCTTCTGACCCTGTCGCGACCCTTACAAGGGTCCGTCGCGATCTTAGGTTTTTGTATGAAAGCCCATAATTGGTGATAATCTAACTATCCATAGTGCCTATACTTCCTGTTAACAGTAACCAACGCTGTAAATAAAACTAATATAAGTCATCATGGTTTAATTTCTTAAAAGACATACACTTGATCATGTCATATCTATGATTTCTTGTCACATGTGCACACCCTTGAACCATCCAAATATGGCTTAACTTGACATGTAATTAAATCATAATACATCTGGTAATTTACGTAATTAAATTGCCATACTTTTAATAGACTTGCCTATGTTTTCTCGCGATGTTTTGGGAATACCGTTATCGACGCTCCACTGCTCTAGAATTCCTCTAGAACGTCGAGCACTTGTTTCTATATACACACTCTCTCTTGACTTGGATGAACTCTTCGTCGGATACTCCTTCTGTCGGACTAGTGAACCCTTATTCAAGACCTCCGTAAGTCTCCTCTGTCTATGGATTCCCACATGGTCGATGAGCTGGTTGTACCCTAACACCCATGATACCCTTTAGGGATCAACATGATCCAAATGGCTAATAGAAGTTCGCTCTTATCTTGAATCACGCCGGACCTCTGGACCTGTGCTTAACATGGCCAGTGGAAGGGTCGTGAGTTCCACCTGACTGCCAACACCAAATGTGCGTGTTGTGCAACTGTTACTGTTACCCAGTTGACGAGCCCAGAGGGGGGGTGAATGGGTCTTTTAAAATTATTTGATTAGTACCTGTACTTAAAACATTCACACAAGGACGGTCTTTGATGAAGGCTAGTGAAAGTTAGAATAAACAGCAAACATACCACAGGAAATTAATCACACAACACACAGAGTTTATCCTGGTTCAGACCTCCTATCCTTAGGAGTCCTACGTCCAGTCCCTGAGCAATAACTCATGATTCCACTATCTAAGGTACAGTCCCTTATGGACACTACAACACCCAGCTCAGCTGGTCTTCCACACACGAAGGGAACTACACACTTGGATCCCCCACCAAGTCTTCCTTCACAACAGAAGGGAACTACAGCACCCTGGATCCCCACCAGTCTTCCTTCACACACGAAGGGAACAACAACACTAAAGATGAGCAATGAAGGCAAGCCCCTAGATCAAGCTTTAACAAGCAATGATCTGAAAGAAATAGTCCTGAGAGAAGGAGATCATAAAGGTTTCTTCAGAACTAGCAGGCTCTCTCTCAAGATTTCTATTGCAAACACAGAGAGCTAAAGAGCTTGAGACAGATCAGGAATGAGATGCTTGGCTCTTGGATTCTCCCAGAAGATTTGAATTGCTAAGCCTTGCTTGAAGTATTCGTTGGTCACCTCTTGTCTTGCCTTCTGGAGCTACTATCTTGTATTTATATCTCCAATTTGAAAAGTATTCGTTCAAGTAACCTTTGTCTCTAGCTTTGGTAGACGTTAGACTGTTTGACACTTGGAAGCTTCTAGTCAACAGTCTTTTATCCATTTGTGCACGCAAAGAGATAGGATCTTCTGGCGTCTATATGGTCCAACGTTGTATGACACAATGTCTTTAGGGCCCTGCATACATTAAATGCTAGAACAGTAGACAGCTAGACTGTCTCTTGTTGTCAGAAAATGTTGATGTGAATATTCACCAAAATAGTAATGCCAAATAGCTTATTCTAAAAGATGTTAACAGAGTATAAACGATAATGAAAAGATATCATCTGCATGCATGCAGACATGCGTTCTATCTTCATTAAATGCAAAGGTGTCAGAAAGATATGCGTGACGACTTTGACTATTCAATGCTTTGACCAATAGCAAATCGTTGTACATAAGAAGTCGATATGATCATGACTTATGAAATCGTTATACTGAAGAAATCGGTATAGAAAGAAAATCGTTATGAGCTCTAAAGAAATCGTTGCACGAAGCAAATCATTATGAGCTCTAAAGAAATCGTTGCGCGAAGAAAATCGTTATGAGCTCTAAAGAAATCGTTTCACGAAGAAAATCCTTATGAGCTCTAAATAAATTGTTGCGCGAAGCAAATTGTTATGAGCTCTAAAGAAATCGTTACGCGAAGCAAATCGTTAGAAGCTCTAAAGAAATCGTTGCGCGAAGCAAATCATTATGAGCTTTAAAGAAATCGTTGCGCGAAGCAAATCGTTATGAGCTCTAAAGAAATCGTTACGCGAAGCAAATCGTTATGAGCTCTAAAGAAATCGTTGCGCGAAGCTAATCGTTAAGAGCTCTAAAGAAATTGTTGCGCGAAGGAAATCGTTATGAGCTCTAAAGAAATCGTTGCGATGAGCAAATCGTTCCGATGACTAAAGAAATCATTGCGATGAGCAAATCGTTACGATGTTTAAAGGAATCGTTGCAATGAGCAAATCGTTACGATGATAAAGGAATCATTGCAATGAGCAAATCGTTATGATGACAAAAGAAATCGTTGCGATGAGCAAATCGTTATGATTGTTGGGTTTTTCATATATCATGTTTTTGATGATCACATTAACATCCTTGAACATTGATTTAATGCAAAATTGATGTGCTAACTAACATGAAAAACACCATGAAAGTGATTGAGTTAAACTTTCTAAATCATACAATGTATATCACTAACAATGTAGTTGCATGTAGGTGCACAAGCATGAAACATGGAGCATTGAAGAGGCATTGAAGAAATGAGCAAAAAGCACAATATCTGTCAAAGAGGTGTATCTGTCGACAGATGCAATGTACCTGTCGACAGATTCACACAGTCATTCCAAGACAGAGCTCAGTTTGCATCTCTGAGTGCATCTGTCGACAGATGAAATGTACCTGTCGACAGATACACACAGTCAACCAGGACAAGCTCAGGTTTTCTATTCCTGAGTGCATCTGTCGACAGATGCAAACTGCCTGTCGACAGACAGATACACTCAGAAACTCCATTTCCTGAAACCCAGTTCTCAGCCTGAGTGCGCCTGTCGACAGATGCAAGTGCACCTGTCGACAGACGACGGAAACATGAGATTTTGTTTTCCAAATCCGGCCCCACTTGGGTGTTTCCTTCCTCCACGACCCCCACCTTTACCTAACACTATATAAGCATCCTTTTGGAGCCAATTCGCAGAGAGCAGCCTCCCATCCAAGAGCCTCCAGGGACCAAGAGGAAAAGCCCAAATTGCTGCTCTGCTTCAACTTTCCGCCCAGATCGTCGTGGAATCACCATCTATGCGGAGCTGAAGCCGGATCGTCATCAATTCAACCTTCTACATCGATCAATCTACATCCAATCGAAGTTTGAAGAGCGTTTGGACGATCCCGAGAAGAATTCCAACCGGATTTGTTTCCCTATTCCCAATTCTTCTCTTTTCATAATTTCCATTCCATCATGTGTGTGTGGGTTGTGTTTCGAGCATCCCTTGTGCTTGATTCACGTATTTGTGGTTGTTCTGATCGTGCTTCATCAGACAACGTGTGTGTGGTTGAGTTGTAGTGTTAAATCGCTCATAAGCAGTCGTTTCTGCGTGTGTGTGTGGACGTGGTGGATGTAGGATACACGAGTTGTGTACTCCGAACCACCTTAAATCATCGTGTTCTGTGGTTTGTTCGCGTTTTGCGATAGATGATTGGTAGGCACGGTGTTCATACGCACGTTTGATTCCCTGTTCTCATTTAGATCACTCAAGCGGTCTCATACTTAATTAATCGAATCCAATCAAATTTCTTTAAGATCGCGATAGCATCGAAAAGAAGCCATCAATAGTTCTAATTGCCGTAATCTATTCAACCCCCCCCCCCCTTCTAGATTACCGTATTGTGTATTTCCGCATACCCTTCAATTGGTATCAGAGCGGGTTTCCTCCGATTTACTGTTGTTCGTCATTTGATCTACGATCAGGAGATTTTCGATCTTATGGATCTAGCAAAGGGTATATGGCCGAGGGCATTCAGTAACCAGGCCACCCTATTTTGATGGCACTGACTATCCTTATTGGAAAAACCGTATGCAGGTATTTTGAGAGCTCAAATTACGAGCTGTGGAAGATAGTCAGCAAGGGACCATATGTGTTGCCCGAGGACGAAGACACCTGGACGAAAGACCAAATAGCCAAAGGAACTCTCAACTGGAGCGCACTAAACATGATGCAATGTGCGGTGCATCCAAAGGAATTTTCAAGAGTCTCCACATGCTCAACAGCAAAGGAGATGTGGGACAAACTTGAACTCATTTACGAAGGTACGTCCGAGGTAAGGGAAACTAAAGTTAGCATGTTAGTGTCTGAATATGAAATGTTCAAGATGAAAACTGATGAAACCATATCAGACATGTTTGCAAGATTCATGATAATAGTTAACGGGCTTAAAGGTCTTAGAAGGAATACTCTGAAAGTGACTTAGTGAAAGATCCTTCGATCTCTACTTCATCTTGAATACTAAGGCCACTGTCATTGAGGATTCCAAAGACCTTTCCAAAATGAAATTGGATGAACTAATTGGCTCTCTAATGACATATGAAATCAACATCAAGAGAAAAGAATTAGAAGAAAATCCTAGGAAGTCAATTGCTCTAAAAGCATCCAATAAAACATCACAAGTTCCAAGAAATCCATTCAACAAGATAGTGATGAGCAAGAAACCTCTAGTGAGAGTGATGATGGTGAAATGGCAATGCTCACTAGACAATTCAAGAAATTTCTCAAGTTCAAGAGGAGAGACACAGGTAACTCCAAACCCTTTCCTAAGAAAATTTTTTCACAAAATATGAGTCCAACAAAAAATCTGACATTGTTTGTTATAATGCAAGAACAGGGGCATATGAGAGGATGCCCGAACACTCAGAAGAAGCTGAAGAAAGAAAATTCACCTCCAAAAGGCAAAGCAATGTTGGCCACCTGGAGTGATGAAGATGAAGATGAAGATGCACAAGAAACATCCGATGATGAAGAAGTGAAATGCTTGATGGATGGCCAGGAGTGATGACTCCAGTGAGGTAAATTTCTCATTTGATGATTTCACTGCAAGTGAATGGGGGAAGCATACACTACTTTTTTGAAAATTTTCGTGAATATAGATCTGAAATAGAGCATTAAAAAGAATGCAACTCCCTTGTGCATGATAAGAACAATGATGAACGAATTGCATTCCTGACAAAAGAATTAGAAATGATGAAAGTTGATGAAACGACTCATAATGAAGAAATGGATTGCTTGAAAATGAAATTGCAAGAAATACAAAAAGAAAAGACTGTTTAAGCCATTCCATTGAATTCCTTCAAGAAGAACAATTGGAAACCAAGAAAAAGTTGGAACAAACTGAAAAGAATTGAAAGAAAATCTGAGGACTTAATGAAATTTGTAAAAGGGAAGCAAAATCTAGATGCGGTTTTGGGCGCCAAAATACATGTAACCAAGCATGGATTAGGATATCAACCTGTCAAACAAAAGAAAATAGGAAGTCATTGATAACTTCATTTGTTGATCCTAGCCCAAGCACAACCAAGCATGTTCCCACAAAGCATAACTCAAGACAGTCTCAGACCAAGCAATGCAACTTAAAACAAATGTTCCCAACAAACAAAAGAAAAAGGCACCTGTCGACAGATGCAATGGTGCCTGTCGACAGACAGGAACAGTTTCAACCATAAACATCTATAACAAGCACACAAATTGAAAAGAAACTTCTTCATGCAATGTATGCAAAAAGATTGGTCATGAATGAAAACAATGTTGGAATAATCCAAAGAAACAAAATTCAAACAAGTTTGGATTCCTAAACATCTACTTTGTTGCATGAATGAAATTTTGGGACCCAAAGTAATTTGGGTACCAAAACCTCTTGTCTGATCCACATTTGCAGGAATGCCTAGCAGCCCAACATCAAAACAAATGGTACTTGGATAGCGGCTGTTCGAGGCACATGACGGGCGACAAAGTAAATTCTGTTTCCTAGTGGAGAAAGATGGAGGACAAGTCATTTTTGGAGGTAACAACAAAGGCCAAATCATTGGCACAGGTAATGTTGGTAAGTGTCCCTCCACTCAATTGAAATGTACTGTTGGTTGATGGCCTTAATCACAACTTGCTTAGCATAAGTCAATTGTGTGATAGAGGTCACAACGTCAGTTTTGAATCTAATTCATGTCAATTGTTGATAAAGAAACAGGAAGTGTAAATTTTCTGGAAAAAGAGTGAATAACATTTACTTAGTTGACTTAGATGATCCAGAAATGACAACTTGTGTCTTGTTGCAAATAGACAGGATGAATTGACCCTGTGGCATCGTAGGCTTGGCCATGCGAGCTACAACGTGTTGCACAGATCATGAAGCTCAAATTGGTAAGTGGACTTCCTGACATTTCTTTTAACACAATGAAAATTTTTGTAATGCATGTGCACAGGGAAAACAGACCCGGAAGTCTTTCAAATCTAAAGCACCGGTAAGCACATCTAAACCATTTGAACTGTTGCACATGGACCTTTTTGGACCAACTAGAACTCTAAGTCTCAATGGCAAACGTTTTGGTTTTGTCATTGTAGATGATTTTTCTAGTTCACATGGGTCAAATTCTTGGCACACAAAAGTGAAACACTTTCAATCTTCCAAGAATTCTTTAACAAGATTGAGCATGGCAATGTGAATAAAATATGCTCAATCCGCACCGATCACGGGGAGAATTTGATAACAATGCATTTTCTGATTTTTGCAGGCACCAAGGGATTGAACATCTGTTCTCTTCCCAAGGACTCCAGAACAAACGGAGTAGTGGAGAGAAAACAGAACATTGGTGGAAATGGCTCGCACTCTTCTGGTTGAAGGCCAACTCTCCAAAAGATTTTGGGCAGAAGCAGTGAACACTTCGTGCTACATTCTAAACAGAGCCATGGTAAGACCTGTGATAAAGAAAACCCCCTACCAGTTGTTGAAAGGTAAGAAACCCACCTTGGGTACTTCCGAGTTTTTGGCTCAAAGGTATTTATTCATAACAATGATAAATCTGATTTAGATAAATTTGAAGCCAAAAGTGATCAAGGTGTTTTTTCTAGGCTACTCAGAACACTCTAGGGCATATAGGGTGTTTAACAATAAAACACGCACTGTGGAAGAAACTCCACATGTCATCTTTGATGAGACTTATGCCAAATCTAACTGTTTGAATATTAACAGGACTGAAAAAGAGGATGAAGGAACATCACTTAAGGATCTTCAAGTCAAAGCAAAAGACAAATCTGAAGAAGATTCCAAGACCAAAGTGGATATCTTCACAGGGACTACGATGAAGATGATGAAATAGCATTCAGAAAACCAGATGAAACTCTTGAAGAGAATCCACCAGAAAGTGAACCTCCTGAAGATCGACACTCACAAGATCAAATTCCTCAAGGACAAGATACTCCGGCCCTTCAACAATCACAAATGTGAGGTATTCCAAAGATCACCCACTTGATGATGTGATAGGTATTTAAATGATTCTGTTCAAACACGGTCTCAAGTAAGAAAAATAATTGAACATGATCTTTTTGCTTTTGTTTCTCAAGTGGAACCCAAAATGTTGAAGAAGCCTTAAAAGACAACTCATGGATTGATGCTATGCATGAACTTGGTCAATTTCAAAGAAACAATGTATGGAGTTTAGTTCCTAAAACCCCTGAAATCTCTATCATAGGAACTAGATGGGTGTTTAGGATAAACTTAATGAAGAAGGAAAAGTGATCAGAAATAAAGCAAGACTCGTAGCAAAAGGATATAGTCAAGAATTTGTGTAGACTTTGAAGAGTCCTTTGCTCCTGTAGCCAGGTTAGAAGCAGTCAGAATTTTATTGGCATGCATGCTCCCATAAGTTCAAACTATCAAATGGATGTTAAAACTGCTTTCTTAAATGGCTATATCAAAGAAGAAGTCTATGTCTCTCAACCACCAGGTTTTGAAAATTCTGAAATGCCTAACCATGTGTATAATTGCACAAAGCTCTTTATGGTTTGAAACAGGCACCTCGAGCTTGGTATGATAGACTAAGCAATTTTCTGGTAAGCAAGAACTACTCAAGAGGTAAAGTAGACCAAACACTCTTCACTAAGAAGGTTCGCAATCACATAATTGTTGTTCAAGTTTATGTGGACGATATAATATTTGGTTCTACTAACCCTTCACTGTGTGAAGAATTTTCTAAACACATGCACAGTGAATTTGAGATGAGTCTAATGGGGGAGCTTCAATTCTTTCTTGGTTTGCAGGTGAAACAACATAAAGAAGGATTCTTCATAAATCAAGAAGTATGTCAAAGAGCTTCTCAAACGATTTCAATTTGAGCAAGCTAAACCGGCCTCCACCCCAATGAGCACAAGCATCAAATTGGAAATGATGAGAAAGGTAAACCGGTAGATGCAAAGCACTTCCGAGGTATGATTGGCTCACTCCTTTATCTTACTGCAAGTAGACCGGATATTCAATTCAGTGTTTGCCTTTGTGCTAGATATCAATCTAGTCCAAAGGAAAGCCATTTAATTGCAGTCAAGAGAATTTTCCGATATCTCTCAGGCACATGCAATTTGGGTTTTTGGTACCCAGCAGGCAGTAGCTTTGATTTGATTTCATATTCTGATGCTGACTATGCTGGATGTAAAATTGATAGAAAAAGCACTAGTGGATATTGCCAATTCTTGGCGGTTGCATGGTTTCGTGGGCATCCAAGAAACAACACTCGGTTGCACTCTCCACTGCAGAGGCAGAATATGTCGCAGGAAGTTGTGCAGCTCAAGTGTTGTGGATCAAAAGTCAGTAGCTGACTATAATGTTCAAATTGGATGCACACCTATCCTATGTGACAACACAAGTGCTATCAACCTTTCAAAAACCCTGTCCAACACTCACGGACTAAACACATAGAAATCCGTCATCATTTCTTGAGAGATGAAGTTGCCAATAAACCTTGGAACTTATTTTCATTCCCCAGAAAACAATTGGCTGATATTTTCACCAAACCTTGTCTGAAGATAGATTCACATCCTTAAGAAGAGAATTGGGTTTGTGTAAAATGCAATGAAACTGGCTATCCATATTGGAGTACATGCTCTTTATGTGTGAATGACTATGTGGTATATCAAAGGTGAACTGTGGAAGAACAAGTTCGGCTTGTTTGGAAACTATCATCATGCGTGAGAAATATTCTCCGCCAAGTATCAATAGTCCCATTCCATATAAAGGCCCTGTACTTCACATAGGATTTTAGTTTCCTTACATTTTATCATGTTAACTCCATGAAACAATGTTTTTTCTGTGACCATGTGCTTGTGTATGACCTTCCTTTCATGAACATGTTTGTCTTGTATCAAGTGCTTGTGTGAATCCTTGCTTAATGTTGTGTCAACACGTGCACACACTATGGGGGAGTAAGTTAAGGATTGTTGAGTATTTTCTTGAGGAAACTCTTCCAATATCTACTTGTGGAATTCTCACTTCCTTGAACTCAATGAGCAATCAATGAAACCAGAAAAATCCACTCTGTTCATATCTGTCGACAGACACATTCCATCTGTCGACAGATACACTCAGTCTTGTTCTGGCAGAAACTTCAATTCTTCAGTCTGTGTGCATCTGTCGACAGACAGATTCCTCTGTCGACAGATACACACATTCTTCCTTATTTTCAATTCCTTCTTCATACTTTTCAAGAAAAGTGTTCCTTACTTGATTTAAAGGTAACCATTGGTTTGGTTGTGTGCATATAACCTTTCATATCCACTTCATGTCAAAGTCGTGAACCAAGTCTAAATGTTCTTTGATGCATACTTGATCGAGGTCTTTTTAGATCATTTTGAACACAATGAGCAACCAAATGATTTTAAACATCTCTGTTGAATAACTCCCTTGTCGTTAAACATGAATCCAAAATGATTTGAAAAATCAGAAAGCTCTTGAATTTAATGTTCTACATTACAACTTGCCTAAAGAAATCTCATGTACTTGACAAAAAGCAAAAATAATAATAAAAAAAGGGAGAAAAGCTACCTATTTCTTCGGTTCAATCAACAACTTTGTTTTTCATTTGTGGGATGGAGGTAGAGCAATGATGAAAATCACTAGTAACCGGGGACATGGGCATCACCAATGTCAGTCTTCGCGTCAAAAGGTTATTTCATTATCTCTATACAATGGCTTGACGGACACTCACATGAGTAACTGGGGGTATTGGCATCACAAATGTCTACCTTCACATGAAAAGTGAAAGTGCTCCTCATTGCCACTTTTTCCATCTTCGTTGTTTAAAGATTCTAAAATCATACCAGAAATAGAGTGAAGCCTCCGAAATTTTTATGTCAAGTCCAATGTGTTTTCTTCGGTAAGACGTTCTTGTGGCCATTTAATTCAATTGTCATCTGACTATCATCTCTATTAGATGCATGTTTTTCTTCAACGGCCTTAATCAAAAGAGTTATTTAATTTTCACTGGCTATTGTGAAATGTGTTCTTCATGATCTAATTAAAGAACTTATCGGTTTTAATTCAAAATCATTTTAGATTTGTGTCATGTCTTCATCTAATGGATATGAATTTTGTCTTGCACATACACCCATTTTGCCTTAAAACAACAAATGAACACTTGTCCCTTTGAAAATTTTTGTCAAAAATCAAGTTTTCACCAAAAAGGAGTTATCTGTCGACAGATAGACTGTCATCTGTCGACAGACGACGGCCCAGATCCGTTTTGCAGAAAACCCTCGCGCCGGTTCACCTCCTTTTGTGGGGCCTTCCTTTTAAAACCTTCCAATCCATTCTAAGGCCGCCCACGACCCATTCTCACCCCTCCTCTCCTGTTCCCTCCTCCTCTCAAACCCCTCTCTTTCTTTCCCCCTTCAGATCCGTCTCCGACGATCCTGCTCCTCGTCTGGGATCCCTCCACTCTCTCCTTCCACCATTCTCATCCTTCTTCCTGCGATGGCACCCAATCGAAGCTTCTCGCTCGCCGTCGTCGCGCTCCGACGGCCGGAAAACTCCAGGGCTCCTTCCGAACGCCGCAGCAAGCATCGTGAGGATCGGTTGCCGAACTCATCGTTCCTCAGGTCTCCATCTAATCCGACCCATCGGCACCTTCAAGAAGATTGTCCAATCCGGTATGTGGATTTCGAGTCCTTAGCACCGATGTTCCCCTCACTCCTACCCTATTTTGACACTCAAGGGTGGACATCCTTCTTGTACTCCCACTTGCATACTCTCCAACTGCCGTCCGAGTTCTACAATAACCTAGGGCTTTCCGATCAGGGAGATCTCTACTCTTCGGTGAAAGGCACTCGTTTTCGCCTCACCGCCAATCTTCTCTCCACAGCCCTTGAAATTCCAAACTCAGGAGTTGAAATCTTCAACTACACTCCCTCTGCTTCTGAGTACTATGAGCTTCTCACGTTGGAACCCTATGACACTACCAAGGAGATTGCTCGTCTCAACGCCAACTCCTTTCCTCCCTTGATCCGGATGATCCATCACATCTTCACTACCTTGATCGTCCCGAAGGATGGAAGTCGAGAGTTAGTCACCGAGGTCCATAAATCCCTATTCATATTTTTCCTCAAGTGTCAAGAAATCATCTTCCTGAACTCATGATAAGCCTCATCCGTCGGTGTTTCTCTAACACCAAAAGATCAATGCCATATGCTTGCCCATCACTCTCTCTCTTATTTTCCTTGGCATTCCTATCCCTCCAAGTGAGCTCATCTCACTAAAATCCCGAAGTGCCTTTGACCTCACTGCCGCCAACCGCATGGGCTACAAGATTGTAGACGGTGTCGTCACAAGGACTCTCAAGGAAAGGAACCACAAGGAGCTGAAGTGTCAACTGTGAAGAAGACAATGAAGATGATGACAAATGAAGGCAGTGATGAAGACCCTCAGGATGAGCAAATGCCTGACCAAGCTCAAGAGTTTGATGATGTACCTGTGCCTCCACAACAATCCATTCGTGATTACTTGGCACAAATCCATCAAGAAATGATCTCAGATTTGCTCACATGACGTCAAGATTTGATCAAGTGGACGCTCGCCTCAACACTTTAGATGACCGTCTTGACCACCTCTACTCCGAGAGAGATGGATCCCGTCACCCTCCTCCTGCTGACATGACGATGAATAGAGGGTCTCAGGGTCATTAGAGGTCACTAAGAGTCTTAGATGGGAATTAGTCCTTGTCTTGTCTTGTCATCTTTGCTTGTTCATGTTATTTCCCTTTCTTTTTATTGAGTCATGTAATGATTCAAATGTACTGTGAAATTTCAATGATCAATCAATGAAAACTCAGTTCATGTTTATTTGTCTCTAAATGTGCATGACTTGACCTTTTGCATGTTGTCAAAAGGGGAGAACATCAATATATGCATCAATTAATGTTTTTGTCATCATCAAAAAGGGGAGATTGTTGGGTTTTTCATATATCATGTTTTTGATGATCACATTAACATCCTTGAACATTGATTTAATGCAAAATTGATGTGCTAACTAACATGAAAAACACCATGAAAGTGATTGAGTTAAACATTGCTAAATCATACAATGTATATCACTAACAATGTATTTGCATGTAGGTGCACAAGCATGAAACATGGAGCATTGAAGAGGCATTGAAGAAATGAGCAAAAAGCACAAATATCTGTCAAAGAGGTGTATCTGTCGACAGATGCAATGTACCTGTCGACAGATTCACACAGTCATTCCAAGACAGAACTCAGGTTTGCATCTCTGAGTGCATCTGTCGACAGATGAAATGTACCTGTCGACAGATACACACAGTCAACCCAGGACAGAGCTCAGGTTTCTATTCCTGAGTGCATCTGTCGACAGATGCAAACTGCCTGTCGACAGATACACTCAGAAACTCAATTTTCCTGAAACCCAGTTCTCAGCCTGAGTGCGCCTGTCGACAGATGCAAGTGCACCTGTCGACAGACGACGGAACATGAGATTTTGTGTTTCCAAATCCGGCCCCACTTGGGTGTTTCCTTCCTCCACGACCCCCCCTTTACCTAACACTATATAAGCATCCTTTTGGAGCCAAATTCGCAGAGAGCAGCCTCCCATCCAAGAGCCTCCAAGGGACCAAGAGGAAAAGCCCCAAATTGCTGCTCTGCTTCACTTTCCGCCCAGATCGTCGTGGAATCACCATCTATGCGGAGCTGAAGCCGGATCGTCATCAATTCAACCTTCTACATCGATCAATCTACATCCAATCGAAGTTTGAAGAGCGTTTGGACGATCCACGAGAAGAATTCTAACCGGATTTGTTCCCTAATTCCCAATTCTTCTCCATTTCATAATTTCCATTCCTCATGGGTGTGTGTGGTTGTGTTTCGAGCATCCCTTGTGCTTGATTCACGTATTTGTGGTTGTTCTGATCGTGCTTCATCAGACAACGTGTGTGTGGTTGAGTTGTGTGTTAAACTCGCTCATAAGCAGTCGTTTCTGCGTGTGTGTGTGGACGTGGATGTAGGATACACGAGTTGTGTACTCCGAACCACCTAAATCATCGTGTTTGTGGTTTGTTCGCGTTTTGCGATAGATGATTGTAGGCACGTGTTCATACGCACGTTTGATTCCCTGTTTCTTTTGATCAACTCAAGCGTCTCATACTTCTCGAATTCCAATCAAATTTCTTAAGATCGCGTGATAGCATCGAAAAGAAGCCATCAATATTATAATTTGCCGTAATCTATTCAACCCCCCCCCCCGTTCGAGATTCCGTATTTGTATTTCCGCATAACCCTTCAAGGGGTATCAGAGCGGTTTCCCGAGTACTGTGTTCGTGGGGTGTCAGTCTTTTATCTAGCGATCCAGGAGTTGGATCTTATGGATTCTAGCAAAGGGGATACTGGCCGAGGGACATTCAGTAACCCGGCCTCCCTATTTTGAATGGCACTGACTACTCCTTATGTGGGTGAGAAACCGTATGCAGTATTTTTGAGAGCTCCAAATTACGAGCTGTGGCAGATAGTCAGCAAGGGAGATGCGGTGATACAAATCCAGGCTCCTGTTCCGAACGCCGCAGTAGCATCGGGAGGTGACGGATCCGTTCCGAAACTCATCGTTCCACAGGTCTCCATGTAATCCGACCCATCGGCACCTTCAAGAAGATTGTCCAATCCCGGTATGTGCATTTCGGTCTAGCCGGATGTTCCCTCCTGAACTCCTACCTATTTTTGACACACAAGTGGACATCCTTCTTGTACTCCCACTTGCAGTACTCTCCAACTGCCGTCTCCGAGTTCTACAACAACCTAGAGCTTTCCGATCAGGGGATCTCTACTCTTCGGTGAAGGCACCGTTTTGTCCCTTCGCCTCACCCGCAATCTTCTCGCACCACCCTCGAAATTCCAAACTCAGGAGTCGAACTCTTCAACTACACTCCCTCTGCTTCTGAGTACTATGAGCTTCTGACGTTGGACCCTATGACATACCAAGGAGATTGCTCGTCTCAACGCCAACTCCTTTCCCTCCTTGATCCGATGATCCATCACATCTTCACTACCTTGATCGTCCGAAGGATGGAAGTCGAGAGTTAGTCACCGAGGTCCATAAATCCCTATTCATATTTTTCCTCAAGTGTCAAGAAATCAATCTTCCTGAACTCATGATAAGCCTCATCCATCGGTGTTTCTCTAACACCAAAAGATCAATGCCATATGCTTGCCCCATCACTTCTCTTCTTATTTTCCTTGGCATTCCTATCCCTCCAAGTGAGCTCATCTCACTAAAATCCCGAAGTGCCTTTGACCTCACTGCCGCCAACCGCATGGGCTTAAGATTGTAGCGTGTCGTCACAAGGACTCTCAGGGAAAGGAACCACAAGGAGCTGAAGTGTCAACTGGTGAAGAAGACAATGAAGATGATGAAGCAAATGAAGGCAGTGATGAAGACCCTCAGATGAGCAAATGCCTGACCAAGCTCAAGAGTTTGATGATGTACCTGCGCCTCCACAACAATCCATTCGTGATTACTTGGCACAATCCATCAAGAAATGATTCAGGATTTGCTCACGTGACGTCAAGATTGATCAAGTGGACGCTCGCCTCAACACTTAGATGACCGTCTTGACCACCTCTACTCCGAGAGAGATGGGTCCCGTCACCCTCCTCCTTCTGGACTTGACGATGAATGGAGGTCTCAGGGACAAGAGGTCACTAAGAGTCTTAGATGGGAATTAGTCTCACTTGTCTTGTCATCTTTTGGCTTGTTCATGTTATTTCCCTTTCTTTTTATTGAGTCATGTAATGATTATCAAATGTACTGTGAATTTCAATGATCAATCAATGAATCAGTTCATGTTTTTTGTCTCTAAATGAGCATGACTTGACCTTTTGCATGTTGTCAAAAAGGGGGAGAACATCAATATATGCATCAATTAAATGTTTTTGTCATCATCAAAAGGGGGAGATTGTTGGGTTTTTCATATATCATGTTTTTGATGATCACATTAACATCCTTGAACATTGATTTAATGCAAAATTGATGTGCTAACTAACATGAAAAACACCATGAAAGTGATTGAGTTAACATTGCTAATCATACAATGTATATCACTAACAATGTATTTGCATGTAGGTGCACAAGCATGAAACATGGAGCATTGAAGAGGCATTGAAGAAATGAGCAAAAGCACAATATCTGTCAAAGAGGTGTATCTGTCGACAGATGCAATGTACCTGTCGACAGATTCACATAGACATTCCAAGACAGAGTTCAGGTTTGCATCTCTGAGTGCATCTGTCGATAGATGAAAGTACCTGTCGACAGATACACACAGTCAACCCAGGACAGTGCTGGTTTTCTATTCCTGAGTGCATCTGTCGACAGATGCAAACTGCCTGTCGACAGATAACTCAGAAACTCAATTTCCTGAAACCCAGTTCCAGCCTGAGTGCGCCTGTCGACAGATGCAAGTGCACCTGTCGACAGACGACGGAAACATGAGATTTTGTGTTTCCAAATCCGGCCCCACTTGGGTGTTTCCTTCCTCCACGACCCCCACCTTTACCTAACACTATATAAGCATCCTTTTGGAGCCAAATTCGCAGAGAGCAGCCTCCCATCCAAGAGCCTCCAAGGGACCAAGAGGAAAAGCCCCAAATTGCTGCTCTGCTTCAACTTTCCGCCCAGATCGTCGTGAATCACCATCTATGTGGAGCTGAAGCCGGATCGTCATCAATTCAACCTTCTACATCGATCAATCTACATCCAATCGAAGTTTGAAGAGCGTTTGGACGATCCACGAGAAGAATTCTAACCGGATTTGTTCCCTAATTCCCAATTCTTCTCCATTTCATAATTTCCATTCCATCATGGGGTGTGTGGTTGTGTTTCGAGCATCCCTTGTGCTTGATTCACGTATTTGTGGTTGTTCTGATCGTGCTTCATCAGACAACGTGTGTGTGGTTGAGTTGTGTAGTGTTAAACTCGCTCATAAGCAGTCGTTCTGCGTGTGTGTGTGGACGGTGGATGTAGGATACACGAGTTGTGTACTCCGAACCACCTTAAATCATCGTGTTCTGTGGTTTGTTCACGTTTTTGCGATAGATGATTGGTAGGCACGTGTTCATACGCACGTTTTATTCCCTGTTCTCATTTAATCAACTCAAGCAGTCTCATACTTAATCGAATTCCAATCAATTTCTTTAATCGCGATAGCATCGAAAAGAAGCCATCAATAGTTATAAATTGCCGTAATCTATTCAACCCCCCCCCCCTTCTAGATTACCGTATTGTGTATTTCCGCATAACCCTTCATTGTGTATCAGAGCGGTTTCTCCTATTTACTTTGTTCGTCATTTATCTAGCGATCAGAGATTTTCGATCTTATGGATTCTAGCAAGGGTATATGGCCGAGGACATCAGTAACCAGGCCCCCCTATTTGATGGCACTGACTATCCTTATTGGAAAACCGTATGCAGGTATTTTGAGAGCTCAAAATTACGAGCTGTGGCAGATAGTCAGCAGGGACCATATGTGTTGCCCGAGGACGAAGACACCTGGACGAAAGACCAAATAGCCAAGGAACTCTCAACTGGAGCGCACTAAACATGATGCATGTGCGTGCATCCAAAGGAATTTTTCAAGAGTCTCCACATGCAAACAGCAAAGAGATGTGGACAAACTTGAACTCATTTACGAAGGTACGTCCGAGTAGGGAAACTAAAGTTAGCATGTTAGTGTCTGAATATGAAATGTTCAAGATGAAAACTGATGAAACCATATCAGACATGTTTGCAAGATTATGATAATAGTTAACGGGCTTAAAGGTCTTAAGAAGGAATACTCTGAAAGTGACTTAGTAAGAAAGATTCTTCGATCTCTTACTTCATCTTGGATACTAAGGCCACTGTCATTGAGGATTCCAAGACCTTTCCAAATGAAATTGGATGAACTAATTGGCTCTCTAATGACATATGAAATCAACATCAATAGAAAAGAATTAGAAGAAAATCCTAGAAGTCATTGCTCTAAAAGCATCCAATAAAACATCCACAAGTTCCAAGAAATCCATTCACAATAGTGATGAGCAAGAAACCTCTAGTGAGAGTGATGATGGTGAAATGGCAATGCTCACTAGACAATTCAAGAAATTTCCAAGTTCAAGAGGAGAGACACAGGTAACTCCAAACCCTTTCCTAAGAAAATTTTTCACAGAAATATGAGTCCAACAAAAAATCTGACATTGTTTGTTATGAATGCAATAAACAGGGCATATGAGAGGAGAATGCCCGGAACTCAAGAAGAAGCTGAAGAAAGAAAAATTCACCTCCAAAAAGGCCAAAGCAATGTTGGCCACCTGGAGTGATGAAGATGAGATGAGATGCACAAGAAACATCCGATGATGAAGAGTGAAAAGCTTGATGGCCAGGAGTGATACTCCAGCGAGGTAAATTTCCTCATTTAATGATTTCACTGCAAGTGAATTGGAGGAAGCATACACTACTTTATTTGAAAAATTTTCGTGAATATAGATCTGAGAATAGAGCATTAAAAAAGAAATGCAACTCCCTTGTGCATGATAAGAACAATGATGAACAATTGCATTCCTGACAAGAATTAGAAATGATGAAAGTTGATGAAACGACTCATAATGAGAAATGGATTGCTTGAAAATGAAATTGCAAGAAATACAAAAAGAAAAGACTGTTTAAAGAGAGCCATTCCACTGAATTCCTTCAAGAAGAACAATGGAAACCAAGAAAAAGTTGGAACAAACTGAAAAGGAATTGAAAGAAAAATCTGAGGACTTAATGAAATTTGTAAAAGGGAAGCAAAATCTAGATGCGGTTTTGGGCGCCAAAATACATGTACCAAGCATCGTTAGGATATCAACCTGTCAAACAAAAAAAATGGAGAGTCCATTGATAACTTTCATTTGTTGATCCTAGCCCAAGCACAACCAAGCATGTTCCCACAAAGCATACTCAAGACAATCTCAGACCAAGGCATGCCCTTAACAAAATGTTCCCAACCACCAAAAGAAAAGGCCCTGTCGACAGATGCAATGGTGCCTGTCGACAGACAGGACAGTTTCAACACATAACATCTACAACAACAAAAACTTGAAAAGAAAACTTCTTCATGCAATGTATTAAAAAGATTGGTCATGATGAAAAACAATGCTGGAATAATCCAGAAACAAAATTCAAACAAGTTTGGATTCCTAAACATCTACTTTGTTGCATGAATGAAATTTTGGGACCCAAAGTAATTTGGGTACCAAAACCTCTTTCTGATCCACATTTGCAGGAATGCCTAGCAGCCCAACATCAAAACAATGGTACTTGATAGCGGCTGTTCGAGGCACATGACGGGCGACAAAGTAAATTCTGTTTCCTAGTGGAGAAAGACGGAGGACAAGTCATTTTTGGAGGTAACAACAAAGGCCCAATCATTGGCACAGGTAATGTTGGTAGTGTCCCTCCAACTCAATTGAAATGTATTTTGGTTGATGGCCTTAATCACACTTGCTTAGCATAATTCCATTGTGTGATATCACAACGTCATGTTTGAATCAAATTCATGTCAAATTGTTGATAAAGAAACAGAAGTGTAAAATTTCCTGGAAAAAGTAATAACATTTACTTAGTTGACTTAGATGATCCAGAAAATGACAACTTGTGTCTTGTTGCAAATAGACAGGATGAATTGACCCTGTGGCATCGTAGGCTCGGCCATGCGAGCTACAACGTGTTGCACACAAGATCATGAAGCTCAATTGTAAGTGGACTTCCTGACATTTCTTTTAACAACAATGAAAGTTTTTGTGATGCATGTGCACAGGGAAAACAGACCCGGAAGTCTTTCCAAATCTAAAGCACCGGTAAGCACATCTAAACATTTGAACTGTTGCACATGGACCTTTTTTGGACCAACTAGAACTCTAAGTCTCAATGGCAAACGTTTTGGTTTTGTCATTGTAGATGATTTTTCTAGGTTCACATGTTCAAATTCTTGGCACACAAAGTGAAACACTTTCAATCTTCCAAGAATTCTTTAACAATTGAGCATGGCAATGTGAAAAATATGCTCATCCGCCCGATCACGGGGGAGAATTTGATAACAATGCATTTTCTGATTTTGCAGGCACCAAGGGATTGAACATTTGTTCTCTTCCCAAGACTCCAGAACAAACTGAGTATGGGAGAGGAAAAACAGAACATGGTGGAAATGGCTCGCACTCTTCTGGTTGAAGGCCAACTCTCCAAAATTTTTGGCAGAAGCAGTGAACACTTCGTGCTACATTCTAAACAGAGCCATGGTAAGACCTGTGATAAAGAAACCCCCTACCAGTTGTTGAAAGGTAAGAAACCCAACCTTGGTACTTCCGAGTTTTTGGCTCAAAGGTATTTATTCATAACAATGATAAATCTGATTTAGATAAATTTGAAGCCAAAAGTGATCAAGGTGTTTTTCTCTAGGCTACTCAGAACACTCTAGGGCATATAGGGTGTTAACAATAAAACACGCACTGTGGAAGAAACTCCACATGTCATCTTTGATGAGACTTATGCCAAATCTAACTGTTTGAATATTAACAGGACTGAAAAGAGGATGAAGGAACATCACTTAAGAATCTTCAAGTCAAAGCAAAAGACAATCTGAAGAAGATTCCAAGACCAAAGGTGGATATCTTCACAGGGACTATGATGAAGATGATGAAATAGCATTCAGAAAACCAGATGAAACTCTTGAAGAGAATCCCCCAGAAAGTGAACCTCCTGAAGATCGACACTCACAAGATCAAATTCCTCAAGGACAAGATACTCCCGGCCCTTCAACATCACAAATGTGAGGTATTCCAAAATCCCCACATGATGATGTGATAGGTAGTTTAAATGATTCTGTTCAAACACGGTCTCAAGTAAGAAAATAATTGAACATGATCTTTTTTGCTTTTGTTTCTCAAGTGGAACCCAAAAATGTTGAAGAAGCCTTAAAGACAACTCATGATTGATGCTATGCATGAGAAACTTGGTCAATTTCAAAGAAACAATGTATGGAGTTTAGTTCCAAAACCCCTGAAATCTCTATCATAGGAACTAGATGGGTGTTTAGGAATAAACTTAATGAAGAAGGAAAGTGATCAGAAATAAAGCAAGACTCGTAGCAAAAGGATAGTCAGAATTTGGTGTAGACTTTGAAGAGTCCTTTGCTCCTGTAGCCAGGTTAGAAGCAGTCAGAATTTTATTGGCATATGCATGCTCCCATAAGTTCAAACTCTATCAAATGGATGTTAAAACTACTTTCTTAAATGGCTATATCAAAGAAGAAGTCTATGTCTCTCAACCCCAGGTTTTGAAAATTCTGAAATGCCTAACCATGTGTATAAATTGCACAAAGCTCTTTATGGTTTGAAACAAGCACCTCGAGCTTGGTATGATAGACAAGCAATTTTCTGGTAAGCAAGAACTACTCAAGAGGTAGTAGACCAAACACTCTTCACTAAGAAGTTTCGCAATCACATAATTGTTGTTCAAGTTTATGTGGACGATATAATATTTGGTTCTACTAACCCTTCACTGTGTGAAGAATTTTCTAAACACATGCACAGTGAATTTGAGATGAGTCTAATGGGGGAGCTTCAATTCTTTCTTGGTTTGTAGGTGAACACATAAAGACGGATTCTTCATAAATCAAGAAAAGTATGTCAAAGAGCTTCTCAAACGATTTCAATTTGAGCAAGCTAAACCGGCCTCCACCCCAATGAGCACAAGCATCAAATTGGAAAATGATGAGAAAGGTAAACCGGTAGATGCAAAGCACTTCCGAGGTATGATTGCTCACTCCTTTATCTTACTGCAAGTAGACCGGATATTCAATTCAGTGTTTGCCTTTGTGCTAGATATCAATCTAGTCCAAAGGAAAGCCATTTAATTGCAGTCAAGAGAATTTTCCGATATCTCTCAGGCACATGCAATTTGGGTTTTTGGTACCCACAGGCAGTAGCTTTGATTTGATTCATATTCTGATGCTGACTATGCTGGATGTAAAATTGATAGAAAAAGCACTAGTGGATATTGCCAATTCCTTTGCGGTTGCATGGTTTCGTGGGCATCCAAGAAACAACACTCGGTTGCACTCTCCACTGCAGAGGCAGAATATGTCGCTGCAGGAAGTTGTGCAGCTCAAGTGTTGTGGATCAAAAGTCAGTTAGCTGACTATAATGTTCAAATTGGATGCACACCTATCCTATGTGACAACACAAGTGCTATCAACCTTTCAAAAAACCCTGTCCAACACTCACGACTAAACACATAAATCCGTCATCATTTCTTGAGAGATGAAGTTGCCATAAAACCTTGGAACTTATTTTCATTCCCACAGAAAAACAATTGGCTGATATTTTCACCAACCCTTGTCTGAAGATAGATTCACATCCTTAAGAAGAGAATTGGGTTTGTGTAAAATGCAATGAAACTGGCTATCCATATTGGAGTACATGCTCTTTATGTGTGAATGACTATGTGGTATATCAAATGTGAACTGTGGAAGAACAAGTTCGGCTTGTTGGAAACTATCATCATGCGTGAGAAATATTCTCCGCCAAGTATCAATAGTCCCATTCCATATAAAGGCCCTGTACTTCACATAGGATTTTTAGTTTCCTTACATTTTATCTTGTTAACTCCATGAAACAATGTTTTTTCTGTGACCATGTGCTTGTGTATGACCTCCTTTCATGAACATGTTTGTCTTGTATCAAGTGCTTGTGTGAATCCTTGCTTAATGTTGTGTCAACACGTGCACACACTATGGGGGAGTATTAAGGATTGTTGAGTATTTCTTGAGGAAACTCTTCCAATATCTACTTGTGGAATTCTCACTTCCTTGAACTCAATGAGCAATCAATCTGAAACCAGAAAAATCCACTCTGTTCATATCTGTCGACAGACACATTCCATCTGTCGACAGATACACTCAGTCTTGTTCTGGCAGAAACTTCATTCTTCAGTCTGTGTGAATCTGTCGACAGACAGATTCCTTCTGTCGACAGATACACACATTCTTCCTTATTTTTCAATTCCTTCTTCATACTTTTTCAAGAAAAGTGTTCCTTACTTGATTTAAAGGTAAACATTGGTTTGGTTGTGTGCAATATAACCTTCTCATATCCACTTCATGTCAAAGTCGTGAACCAAGTCTAAATGTTCTTTGATGCAATACTTGATCGAGGTCTTTTTAGATCATTTTGAACACAATGAGCAAACCAAATGATTTTTAAAACTCTCTGTTGAATAACTCCCTTGTCGTTAAACATGAATCCAAATGATTTGAAAAATCAGAAAGCTCTTGAATTTATGTTCTACATTACAACTTGCCTAAAGAAATCTCATGTACTTGACAAAAAGCACAAATAATATAAAAAAGAAGAAAAGCTACCTATTTCTTCGGTTCAATCAACAACTTGTTTTTCATTTGTGGGATGGAGGTAGAGCAATGATGAAAATCACTAAGTAACCGGAGACATGGGCATCACCAATGTCAGTCTTCGCGTCAAAAGTTTATTTCATTATCTCTATACAATGGCTTGACGGACACTCACATTGAGTAACTGGGGGTATTGGCATCACAAATGTCTACCTTCACATGAAAAGTGAAAGTGCTCCTCATTGCCACTCTTTTCCATCTTCGTTGTTTAAGATTCTAAAATCATACCAGAAATAGAGTGAAGCCTCCGAAAATTTTATGTCAAGTCCAATGTGTTTCTTCGGTAGACGTTCTTTGGCCATTTAATTCATTGTCATCTGACTATCATCTCTATTAAGATGCATGTTTTTCTTCAACGGCCTTAATCAAAAGAGTTATTTAATTTTCACTGGCTATTGTGAAATGTGTTCTTCATGATCTAATTAAAGAACTTATCGGTTTTAATTCAAATCATTTTAGATTTGTGTCATGTCTTCATCTTAATGGATATGAATTTTTGTCTTGCACATACACCCATTTTGCCTTAAAACAACAAATGAACACTTGTCCCTTTGAAAAATTTTTGTCAAAAATCAAGTTTTCACCAAAAGGACTTATCTGTCGACAGATAGACTGGCATCTGTCGACAGACGACGGCCCAGATCCGTTTTTGCAGAAACCCTCGCGCCGGTTCACCTCCTTTTTGTGGGGCCTTCCTTTTAAAACCTCCAAATCCATTCTAAGGCCGCCCACGACCCACTCTCCCCCTCCTCTCCTGTTCCCCCTCCTCCTCTCCAAACCCCCTATCTTTCCCCCTTCAGGGCTCCGTCTCCGACGATCCTGCTCCTCGTCTGGGATCCCTCCACCTCTCCTTCACACCATTCTCATCCTTCTTCCTGCGATGGCGCCCAAATCGAAGCTTCTCGCTCGCCGTCGTCGGCGCTCCGACGGACGCCGGAGAAAACTCCAGGGCTCCTTCCGAACGCCGCAGCAAGCATCGTGAGGATCGTTGCCGGAACTCATCGTTCCTCAAGGTCTCCATCTAATCCGACCCATCGGCACCTTCAAGAAGTTTGTCCAATCCCGGTATGTGGATTTCGAGTCCTTAGCACCGATGTTCCCCTCACTCCTACCCTATTTTGACACACAAGGGTGGACATCCTTCTTGTACTCCCACTTGCAGTACTCTCCAACTGCCGTCTCCGAGTTCTACACACCTAGAGGCTTCCGATCAGGGAGATCTCTACTCTTCGGTGAAAGGCACTCGTTTTCGCCTCACCGCCAATCTTCTCTCCACCCCTCGAAATTCAAACTCAGGAGTCGAACTCTTCAACTACACTCCCTCTGCTTCTGAGTACTATGAGCTTCTGACGTTGGAACCCTATGACACTACCAAGGAGATTGCTCGTATCAACGCCAACTCCTTTCCTCCCTTGATCCGGATGATCCATCACATCTTCACTACCTTGATCGTCCCGAAGGATGGAAGTCGAGAGTTAGTCACCGAGGTCCATAAATCCCTATTCATATTTTTCCTCAAGTGTCAAGAAATCAATCTTCCTGAACTCATGATAAGCCTCATCCGTCGGTGTCTCTAACACCAAAAGATCAATGCCATATTCTTGCCCCATCACTTCTCTTCTTATTTTCCTTGGCATTCCTATCCCTCCAAGTGAGCTCATCTCACTAAAATCCCGAAGTGCCTTTGACCTCACTGCCGCCAACCGCATGGGCTACAAGATTGTAGACAGTGTCGTCACAAGGACTCTCAAGGGAAAGGAACCACAAGGAGCTGAAGTGTCAACTGGTAAGAAGACAATGAAGATGATGAAGCAAATGAAGGCAGTGATGAAGACCCTCAGGATGAGCAAATGCCTGACCAAGCTCAAGAGTTTGATGATGTACCTGTGCCCCCACAACAATCCTTCGTGATTACTTGGCACAAATCCATCAAGAAATGATCTCAGGATTTGCTCACATGACGTCAAGATTTGATCAAGTGGACGCTCGCCTCAACACTTTAGATGACCGTCTTGACCACCTCTACTCCGAGAGATGGGTCCCGTCACCCTCCTCCTGCTGGACGTGACGATGAATAGAGGGTCTCAGGGACATTAGAGGTCACTAAGAGTCTTAGATGGAATTAGTCTCACTTGTCTTGTCATCTTTTGCTTGTTCATGTTATTTCCCTTTCTTTTTATTGAGTCATGTAATGATTATCAAATGTACTGTGAAATTTCAATGATCAATCAATGAAAACTCAGTTCATGTTTATTTGTCTCTAAATGAATGACTTGACCATTTGCATGTTGTCAAAAAGGGGGAGAACATCAATATATCATCAATTGAATGTTTTTGTCATCATCAAAAAGGGGGAGATTGTTGGGTTTTTCATATATCATGTTTTTGATAATCACATTACATCCTTGAACATTGATTTAATGCAAAATTGATGTGCTAACTAACATGAAAAACACCATGAAAGTGATTGAGTTAAACATTGCTAAATCATACAATGTATATCACTAACAATGTATTTGCATGTAGTGCACAAGCATGAAACATGAGCATTGAAGAGGTATTGAAGAAATGAGCAAAAACCAATAATCTGTCAAAGAGGTGTATCTGTCGACAGATGCAATGTACCTGTCGACATATTCACACAGTCATTCCAAGACAGAGCTCAGGTTTGCATCTCTGAGTGCATCTGTCGATAGATGAAATGTACCTGTCGACAGATACACACAGTCAACCCAGGACAGAGCTCAGGTTTTCTATTCCTGAGTGCATCTGTCGACAGATGCAAACTGCCTGTCGACAGATACACTCAGAACTCAATTTCCTGAAACCCAGTTCTCAGCCTGAGTGCGCCTGTCGACAGATGCAAGTGCTCCTGTCGACAGACGACGGAACATGAGATTTTGTGTTTCCAAATCCGGCCCCACTTGGGTGTTTCCTTCCTCCACGACCCCCACCTTTACCTAACACTATATAAGCATCCTTTTGGAGCCAAATTCGCAGAGAGCAGCCTCCCATCCAAGAGCCTCCAAGGGACCAAGGAAAAGCCCCAAATTGCTGCTCTGCTTCAACTTTCCGCCCAGATCTTCGTGGAATCACCATCTATGTGGAGCTGAAGCCGGATCGTCATCAATTCAACCTTCTACATCGATCAATCTACATCCAATCGAAGTTTGAAGAGCGTTTGGACGATCCACGAGAGAATTCCAACCGGATTTGTTCCCTAATTCCCAATTCTTCTCCATTTCATAATTTCCATTCCATCATGTGTGTGTGTGGTTGTGTTTCGAGCATCCCTTGTGCTTGATTCATGTATTTGTGGTTGTTCTGATCGTGCTTCATCAGACAACGTGTGTGTGGTTGAGTTGTAGTGTTAAACTCGCTCATAAGCAGTCGTTTTTGCGTGTGTGTGTGGACGGTGGATGTAGGATACACGAGTTGTGTACTCCGAACCACCTTAAATCATCGTGTTCTGTGGTTTGTTCGCGTTTTGCGATAGATGATTGGTAGGCACGGTGTTCATACGCACGTTTGATTCCCTGTTCTCATTTAGATCAACTCAAGCGGTCTCATACTTAATCGAATTCCAATCAATTTCTTTAAGATCGTGATAGCATCGAAAAGAAGCCATCAATAGTTGTAAATTGCCGTAATCTATTCAACCCCCCCCTTCTAGATTACCGTATTGTGTATTTCCGCATAACCCTTCAATGATGACTAAAGAAATCGTTGCGATGAGCAAATCGTTACGATGACTAAAGGAATCGTTGCGATGAGCAAATCGTTACGATGACTAAAGAAATCGTTGCGATGAGAAAATCGTTACGATGACTAAAGAAATCGTTGCGATGAGCAAATCGTTACGATGACTAAAGGAATCGTTGCGATGAGCAAATCGTTAAGATAAAATCGATATACATTAAGGAAATCGTTGTGACTTTGAACAGAAGTTGATGTGAACTTAGAGAAATATAATCTTGAAATAATTAATGCTTCAGAAAGATGATACATACCAATATTGTCTTATTTGTCCTTGGTATATTTCCTGTACTTAAGACTTATGGAATATATGTTAGAAATCTTTGATAGGGTTTTGTTAATCACCAAAATAAATATATAATTAAGTAGAATTTCATGGTGACAGACTGATCATCAATCTCCCCCTTTTTGGTGGTGACAAAACTTATCAGTAAGCATTAATAAAAATCTGAATATTTACGGAATGTATTTCAGACATGCTAAGTATGTTTCTCCCGCTTTTTATCATTAAGCAAAAGATAAACTGAGACAAAGAAGAAGAGAAAAGATGGAAGGGCACTCAACCAAATGTATTGGATTAGTTTTGAGGAGGTACAGGTAAATAATAAGTAGGAGACAAAAGGGAGGCAAAGCACCTGATGACAGGGAATGTCTGGCGTTCCTGCTCTTCAAAAAAGGCTTGAAAGGCCCCAAACTCAATTTGATAGGAGGGTCCCATGGTGGGAGCCATCCTCTTGATATGAAGTTGCCTTTGATCTGAAATGAAATCCCCATATTTAGCACTGTCGAGAGCTATCTTGTAGGATAAGAATGACCCAAAACTGGCAAATCAAAGAAATGCATCAATTTTGAGGGGATAGACAATCTGAAGTGATCTAAGCTCTTTCTTTAAAGCAAAGAAAACCTTCTATGGTTCGACCCAGGTCAAATAGGAATCCCGGATGAGGTGAAGAGAGTTGGCATCCAAAAATTCACCGGGAGACAGGGGAGGTTGATTTGAGCTGGCCTGAGAAGCATTAAGATCTTCTAGCTGCTGAGCAGACAAGGGGTAGAGCTTCGTCCAGTCAGCAGGAGTCAGCCTGTCACATTCAGAGAGAATAGGGGCCAGGATATCAGCCTTGATATGCCCCTGAAGATATTGCTTGAAGAAAAATCTCGAAAAAGATAGATGACGGTCATCTTGCACAAATAACCTAGCCATGACCCTTGCAGCACGCTCAAACATAAGTGTCCCCACAGAGGAATCCATAATCAAGGCATGCAGAGGAGAAGGGAACACTACATCCGGAATGACTAAGGTAGCAAAATCAACCTTAAGGGAGTCAGAATGAGCTGTGCTTGAACAGAGAGCCCTGATGGCTTCACGGAACTGACCCAGCTTAGATTCAGGGAGGCGATTTACATAGTAGTAGTTACTATGCATCTGATACTGCCTGATAAACTTGATCTCTTTCTGAATGAAGGGTCCTAATAGATTTTTTTGTTGAATCTGGAACCATTCAGAAAGAGGAAGAGGAGCTTCCCTAGGGGATATCTGGCAGCTTGAACTCTACGGAATTGACTGTACAGGTCTCTGTTGCTCCGAGCCCACTGCTCTTCAGGTTTGGCTTTAGTCATGGAGAAATTTTTTGACTGTTGAGCCTTAGAGAGATGGGTGTAAGGAAAGATGGTGGTAAGATGATCAGAAAGATTTTGGAAGGGAAGGCCAAAAATGTGGGCAAAAACTACTTTTTGAAGATATTCTTCATAGATAAGTTTCTGCTTATTGGAGATAGAAAGGGAAAACCAAAGGGGAGGATAACAAGTGTCAGAGGAGACAGGATGGGTGGAAGTGAGTCTCCTCTTTTTAGGGACAGGACTAAAAGAGCCTGTCCTGTGAGTGTGGGTGCCAACAGCTAGGACTGAATGAAGTATTTCTACCTTAAATTCATCCTTGATATCCTAGACTTCAACTTGAGTGAGTTGGGCACCCTCAGGAATAATGGTAATAAAGGAAGGAGGTGTAGGTGGATTGAAGATAGAGGCAGGAGTTATGGTAGGGAGAGCAGAGGGTCCTGAGGAGGAAGGACCAGAAGAAGAAGATGGCCCAGCAGAAGAGGATGCTGGAGGATTCTGAGGAGAAGATGGTGGAGAAGGAGCAATGGAGGAAGAAACAGGAGATGAGCCAGATTGAGAAGGAAATGGTGTTGGTGAAGAGATAGGTCGGGGTTGAGGTTTCTTGAAGGTCTGCGGGCAGGTGGAGCTGTAGAGGATGAAGGTGGTGATGGAGGAATAGGTGTTTGAGAAGAAGAGGGAGACCGAGGCACAGGAGCCAAGACTTCTTCTTCACCAAATTCTGCACATGTTCAGACTCCATTGACCCTGATGGTCCTGGCACACTGACCGCTGCTGCTGCTGGCTCTGATGGCCGTGGCACACTATCCTCTACTGTTGCTGCTGCTGTTGCTGCTGGCCCTGATGGCCATGGAGAATTATCATCATTGTTCTGAGCTACAAGAGGTGGAGGAGGAGGATGAGCTTGAGCTCCAACCGTCTGCAAAATCTCAGATAACATCACCTTCATAGAGCTCAATTCCTTATTGAACCACTTCATGGCATTACTTATTTGAGAAATGTCATTTGACATTGATTCCTGGCACACAATGACAGAACTCACAGCTGACTGCACTGAGGTCAAGACCTCACCTTGATCATTCAACCTCTTCAAGATAGGCTTCAAGTTCACCTTCTTTGGAATTTTCCTCTGCTTTCTGTGAGCAAATTTCTTGCTTTTGCTTCTCCTTTCCACTTGCTCCTCGACCTCTATAGGAACTTCATTATGCCGTTCATTTACAGGAGCATCTTCAGTATGTTCCCGTTGTGATGTTGCTTCCTTCTCAATATCTCGCTCCCCCTGAATAGGAGCCTCTTCCACAAACCTTCCTTGCTCCCCCTGAATGTTAGCATCTATCATTACAGAATCTTCAATGTGGCCAGATGCCATAATCTGTTCTACCAAACTTCCACCAGTGTTTTGAATCACTGGGGTGGAGTGAATGGAATCCAATACTTGTTGAAGCACAGATGCCACTGAGGAGGTGGGTAGAGGATCCTCTGAACTTCTGATAGAAACTGACACTGCTACATTTCCTTGAGCTACAGGAGATTCCATTTCAACTTCTCTGTCTGCAGCTACTTCCTGTGAAACTCTAGACATTGCGGCCTCTTCTGCTGCTGGTTCTGCAACTGCTGATGGTCCCTCTGACTCGACTGCTACTGCTTCTTACTAGACGTCTTGGGTTTCCCCTATGATGGGTTCACCCTTAGCCACAGAGGTCTTGGTCCATACTCCGTTGACCACTGAAAAGCCACTTTTCCTTAGATTTCGGGATCTAATTGCTTGGCCCATCTTTTCTACAACGGCGCCAGACACATCTACTCCACAATGCTGAAAAACTTTGGTGAGCAGATGAGCATAAGGCAGGGATACATTTAACTTACTCTTGGTATCCCAGATTTGATCACGGGCAAACTTCATCCTTTCCAACATCACTTCGGCCATGTTGATTTCTTGGTTCTAAACGGCCCAATACATCATATTTGAGTCTGCCTTGGTTCATGTAGAGAAAGTAGCACTTCTAGGAACAAGTATTTAACAGACTACAAAGTGCAGAAGGCGATTGAAGGCATTCAACTGGTTGATATCCAATTTGCCATCTTTCAGTCTAAATTCTGAACCAATAATACCTAGACCCTTTGCCTGGGTGTCCACAGAGTGGATTCCACTAAGACCAGTCATGCTCACATCAAACAGGGTCTTCAAAACTTCATGGTCAATCTTGATTTGGGTTCCCTTG
Organism: Colocasia esculenta; assembly: GCA_014218235.1. Classification (NCBI taxonomy): domain Eukaryota; kingdom Viridiplantae; phylum Streptophyta; class Magnoliopsida; order Alismatales; family Araceae; genus Colocasia; species Colocasia esculenta. Next base: position 99,818,762 of record CM024763.1, on the reverse strand, counting down.
ACAGATGAAATCAAGGACCCGTCTGCGTCTGTTTTTAAACACACATAAAACGCCTTCACGAGGTCCGGATAGCTTACCTCATAGAAGGTGGTGATTCCCATCCACTGCATCCTTCTCATGGCGTCCATTACACAGTGCATACCATTCTTGTAACGACCCGAGAACCTAACCCTCGGCCCACGCCGAGGACCCGATTTTCGCGTCGCCGCCCATGGACCAGGGGGAGCCGGAAGGGCTATGACACACGTCTACATGATATGTAATGGAAGTAAACGCCAACTGCTAAACTAGAAGCGTACAGGCGGAACAGAAAAGAGAGCGAGACCGCTGTGTACCGCTCTAAGTACAGTCCCAACACACGCACGCTAGTACAAGTAAGGACAGGGGAAGAACAAGTCCCTTAGGGGCATACCCCGAGGGTGACGTACACTGAGAGGGGGAACCACTGCTAGCTACGGGGACCAAGACTACCGCCCCGTCTCCTCCGCCCGATGCGCACCCTGCCGCTGCTGGGAAGACTCACCTGGAAAACAGAGGAATGAGCTTCACAACAGAAGCTCAGTAGGGACTACCAATCTCCTACTGGCTCTAAACAGGCAGAGGAACATATACAACTATTAATAAAGGAAAGACGGTAGTTTACATCTTTCTACCTACAAAAGGAACTGCGGAAGTGAAGCTAAAGCTAACACGGTACAGAAAGTATTCTCGGTCGGAAACTCAGTACTACTGCTCGTCGTGACCACCACACGGCTAGTAACACACAGACGAAGGGAACTCCGCCTGGACAAGGAACACTAGCTACGGGAACATCACCACTAGTCAGACGGTTAGGTCCGTCCACAGACGTCTTATCCTCGACCTAGGTCCTGACCCTCGCATCTCGTCAGAGCGAGGTAGGACACAAGTACAACAACAGTAACCGTCGTAGTCTGGCCAGACTACGGTCCCATGCCTGACCTCTCCAAACGGTTCCGGGGCCGTAAGGAGCGAGGCAGTGAGAAGAAGGACTAGTTGGCCTGCGCCGGGTAGAACTCCAAATTGTCCTCGGCGTCCCAGACCAACCACGAGAGATCTGCAAGCGACTCACACGCCACTGTCCTAACCACCATTTTCCCCTCAGCTCCAGAGTCCGCCTACGTGGCTGCCAACTCGAGCACACTCATAGCCCGAAGTACTCCCTCAACAGGCTCCCGAGGACGGGGGTCCCAGGTAACGGTAACAACCTCTCGCACGGGACAAGCCCTAAAGTGCCGCGCACCGGGCGAACGACTAGTGTGAGTCCGTACTAGGGAACTAGCACAGGTGCCACGGGTACAGTAAAGCGAAAACGGAAATGGCGGAAGCACAACCTGCCTCTGGACTGAGAAGGCGACATAGACCCTGTCGCCTTCAAGAAGGCGACAGAGGGGGGTGTCGCTTTACCAGTAAGTGGCGGGACTGAGAAGGCGACATAGGCCCTGTCGCCTTCAAGAAGGCGACATAGGGGATGTCGCTTTACCAGTCAGAAGGCGACACAGGGTTTGTCGCCTTCAGGCCAGTCGGGGTTCCAGAGATTCTTCTTCCGGGAACCTCCCCGAAATGGGAGAAACACCACACACGGGGGAGGGGAGCATGCTTATCATGCTAGAAAGCCATTAAACACACAAACCACCCTCGAACACCCCAAGAACATGGATTCTATGCTCGGAGGAAAACCTCACTCACACGAGCATGGAGTTCTCACACTCCCCAAACCCCAATCACACGAGAACCACGATCTAGACGGGGAGGGGATCATGCTTAGGGCGAAGGATTCGGATGTCACTACCTCCACGCGAAGAACGCACCCGTTGGGGCCTTCTCGTAGGTAGAAATGTCTCCTCCTCGCACTGCACAGTATGAACACGACCCCTGCACGAACAGCAACACCCTCCTCAGCACGGCCGCCTCAACACGGGGGAGGCACCCCAAAACCGCCGGAAAACTCCGAGAGGGCGAGTGAAAGAGAGGGGGAAAGAGAGGTGCAAAAAAGGGGGAAGGGGCTCGGGCGCCCGGGCTTTAAGCCGCGGTCCTGAGAAGGCGACATACCTTGTGTCGCCTTGGGAACCAGAAGGTGACACACCCCCCGTCACAATCCACTGACAACGGTAAAATCTCGGAATTCGAAAAAGTGAAGGCGATAGCCATCTTGTCGCGTTCACCCGACACCGCCAGAGCCGTACTGACACAAAGGACGCCTGTCACGTCTGTCAGACTGCGTCTGGGGTGACGCGATGGGAAGGCGACATAGGCCATGTCGCCTTCAAGAAGGTGACATACCACATGTCTCCATCCATCAAACCAGAAGGCGATAGTGGGTATGTCATCTTCAAGAAGGCGACATACCCCCTATCGGAATCCCAAACAGAACCAGAACTTGACGCGATCGGAACCACGTTGCGACAGTCGCCCTGCCGCAACCCAGAGGACGGGGCCAAGGGCCCAAGGGGGGCGGGGTGTTACAATTCTTTTCAAGATCAGCAACATCTACCGCCGTATTTCCATAAAGGTTAGTCTTCACGAAAGTGAACCTTTCCTACTGCTCGGCCGATAGAACCTCAGCGCTGTAACCACCCAAACTGTCGGAGACAAAGGACGATGCCATGGACTTTGGGTGAGGAAGATTTTCCGGAGGGTTGATATGGAAAGAGGAGAGAAAGCCCTCAAGAAATTCTTCGCGGGAAGAAGATAGAAGCTTCAAATTAGCAGAAAGTCGATGTTGGAGTCGTTAGGGCATCGCCTTAGGCAACCAGACGAAAGAGTGAAAAAGTATAAGGTAGGAGATGAATCGTTTCCACATCAATTTTGGAGTTAGGCTTTACCGAAAAATGAGGCGCCAAAAAGGTGGCAGAAAACGACAAACAAGTTTGACCAACTCAACAGACTTTAAAAAGAGAGCAGCCAGGAGAGATAATTTAACTTCCTTTTGCTTAAAGCCATTAGAGAGAAAGTTTACTTAAATTCTGAAAATTTATCTATCAGTTTTGAACAGAAATCTTTTCACAGATTACAAATGCCCAATTCCCTTCTAAGAGATGTGAACCTCTCTTCGGGTACGGCTTTTGTGAAGATATCTGCTAACTGACCATTTTTATCAATAAATGATATGTCTAAATTACCATTAGCTACATGATCTCGAATGAAGTGATATCTAACCTCAATGTGCTTGGTCCTTGAATGTTGTACTAGATTTTTGGTGAGATTTATAGTGCTTGTGTTGTCACATAATAGTGGGATTGTCTTGATATGAAGTCCATAGTCCTCAAGTTGTTGCTTGATCCATAGAAGTTGTGTACAACAACTTGCAGCAGCAACATACTCAGCTTTAGCAGTTGATAATGCCATTGAGTTTTACTTCTTAGAAGACCATGATATCAAGCATCCTGCAAGAAATTGACAACATCCATTGGTGCTTTTTCTGTCTACTTTGCATTCAGCATAGTCAGCATCAGAATATCCCACTAAATTAATTTCACAACATTTCGGATACCAAAGGCCTTGATCATGAGTTTTAGATAAGTATCTAAAATTCTTTTTACTGAGATTAGATGAGATTCTCTAGGATCTGCCTAATATCTAGCACACATACACACACTAAATAAAATATCAGGTCTACTAGCTGTTAGGTAAAATAATGAGCCTATCATACCTATGTAGATCTTTTGATCTACTTTCTTACCATCATTGTCACTGTCCATCCATGTTGATGTACTCATAGGTGTTGACAGTGGCTTGGCATTGACGAATCCAAACTTCTTCAAATGTTCTTTTGTGTACTTAGCTTGATAGATGTGAGTTCCTTCCTTTCCTTGTTTGGTTGTAGTCCAAGGAAGTAGTTGAGCTCTCCCATCATGCTCATTTCAAATTCTCCCTGCATGAGCTTTTCAAAATACTTGCAAAGAGATGCATCAATAGAACCAAAATTATGTCATCTACATAAATTTGAACAAGTAAAACATGTTTGACCTTTGACTTTATAAAAAGGGTGCTATCTACTTGACCTCTACTGAAACCATGGTTTAAAAGGAAAGAACTGAGCCTTTCATACCACGCCTTAGGTGCTTGCTTTAAACCATACAATGCCTTATGAAGTTTGAAAACATGATTAGGAAATTCTGTGTCATCAAACCAGGAGGTTGTTCTACATAGACTTCTTCCTTGATGAAGCCATTTAAAAATGCAGATTTGACATCCATTTGAAAAAATTTTAAATCCAAAGCCGATGCATATGTAATAAATTCTAATAGCCTCAAGTCTAGCTACAAGTGCATAAGTTTCATTGAAATCTATGCCTTCCTCTGGGAATAGCCTTGAGCTACCAATCTGGCTTTGTTTCTTAAGATCACACCAGTCTCATCCAGTTTGTTTCTGAACACCCACTTGGTGCCAATAACCGCGGTCGGATGGTCTGGGAACAAGTGACCATACTTGGTTTCTCTTGAATTGATTAAGTTCATCTTGCATGGCCATAATCCAAGATTCATCAGTAAGAGCTTCATTGACTGTCTTAGGCTCTATTTGAGACACAAATGCTAAGTAATCACACGGTATTACATTACCTTTTGTTCTTACCCCTACAGATGGATCACCAATAATGGTCTTAGATGGGTGATCTTTCTTGTATCTCCACTCCTTTGGAAGATTTTCATGTGCAATATCTTGTTGTTGCAAGTCTTCCAGAGGTGGACCATCCTTGTCTTCAATTGTTGTACCCTTTAAATTTTCAGACAATTTATCTGCATTATCAATATCACTATCTTCTTCCTTTCTCAAGGAAGGGTTAGTTTCATCAAAAATGATATGAACAGACTGTTCAATTAATAACACGTTTGTTAAATACTCTATAGCCTTTAGGTTTAGAGGTGTACCCCATGAAGATGCCTTCATCTGATTTGGCATCTGACTTACCAATATCCCTTTTTCCATTGTTGTGGATGAAGCAAGGGCATCCAAATGTCCTGAAGTGACTGATCTTTGGCTTCTTTCCCTTGTACAACTCGTAGGCAGTCTTCTTTAGGATTGGCCTGATCATTACTCTGTTAATGATATAGCTTGCTGTGTTTATTGCTTCACCCAGAAAATCTTGGCAAATCATATTCTGACAACATTGTTCTTGCCATGTCCAATAAAGTTCTGTTCTTCCTCTCAGCAACTCCATTTTGCTGTGATGTCCTTGGTGCTGAGAAATTGTGCTCAATTCCTTGGTCATCACAGAATTTAGAGATTTTTTCATTCTGAAATTCACCTCCATGGTCTGATCGAATACAAATGATGCTGAACTTCTGGTCTTTCTGGACCTTCTTGCTGAAATTGACAAAGCTTTCAAATGTATCATCTTTATGTTCTAGGAATGACACCCATGTAAATCTGGAGTAGTCATCGACAATAACAAAACCAAAATTCCTTCTACCAAGATTGGTGGTCCTCATTGGCCCAAACAAATCCATATGAAGGAGTTCCAAAGGTTTTGAGGTGGTTACCACAGTCTTTGACTTGAACGAGCTCTTAGTGTGCTTTCCTTTGGTACAAGGTCTACAAACACCTTCCATCTTGGTGCTGACCTTTGGCAGGCCTTCCACAAGATTTTTCTTTAACAACTTTCTCATACCATTTATGCTGCAATGTCTCAATCTTCTGTGCCACAATTCAGTTGATTGATCTTTATTTGTCGCCAAAAAAACATTTTGATCCTTGAGTTCTTCAAGATAGAGCACATATAAGTTCTTTTCTCTATTTGCCTCGAAAATTACTGCTCCATCCTTTAATATGCTACACTTTGACTCTTGAAACTGGATCTGATGGCCTCTGTCACAAAGCTGGCTGATGCTAAGATTATGTTTTAGCCCTTTGACAAACAATACGTCTTCAATAACTGTCTTTCCTTTATTGTTCACAGAACCACTGCCTATCACTGTTCCTTTTCCGTTATCTCCATATGTAACAGTTCCTTCTTCATTTTGAAGATGAGAGAATAGCTTTCGATTACTTGACATGTGCCTTGAGCACCCACTTTCCAGATACCATTTGGATGCTCGAAAGTTACCCTGAAATGAAAACATTAAGTTTTAGGTACCCAAGTTCTTTTGGGTCCTGATTGGTTAGTATCACTGGTTTCCCTTTTTATTATCCATTTCTTATGTTTAGTTGGACATGTGGTTATAATATGTCCTAATTTGTTACAGTGACTGCAGCAGGACAATTTGTTACCTTTTCTATATTTGAAATCTTCCTTGTATGCAATGTCTTGTTCAGGTACAAATTTTGGTGTTGGATATATTTTAGGATAAACTATGATTTCTTTATTATCTGGGGGTGTATATCCTAATCCATTTTTCTTCTTACCTGATCTTCTAGCACCTTTTAATATGATGAGTTTTTACCATTTGTAATTTTTTCCAATGTGCTAGATAACTTTTTATTCTCTTCTATTAATGAGTTTATCTCTATTTTAGTTCATCCGAGCTTGCTTGTTTTCCAATTTAATTATTTGTTCATTCTTATCCTTTAGATCTTCACATAATAACTCATTCTTCTTTTAGTTCAGTTAACTATTTTTCTAGCTGTTCATTTTCTGATTTTAGATCTGAGTTTGTGTTTTCTAGACAAGCATTATTTTTCTTACTTACTTTTAACAGTTTGGTTACTTCTCTATATTTACTGTATAGTTCATTGAATGCTTCCTCTAAATTATCCAAATCAGAATTATTGCAGGAATCAAAAGAGGAGTCAGATGTTACCTTATCATCTGTATTTGCCATGAATGCTAGGTTGGCTTCTTCTTTATCACTGCTTGAGCTTGACTCACTGTCTGAGTCACTGCTGTTTTCCCAAGCGGCTGCCATTGCCTTTTTCTTGTACTTCTGGAATCGTCTGAAGTTGTCCTTTTTCTTGTGTCCATCTTTCTTAGGCTTTGGACATTCTGCCTTGATATGTCCAAGTTTCTTGCACTCATAGTATATTGGTTCTCCTTTCTTCAGATCCTTTCCTTCTGACTTCTTAAACTCATTGTTTTTCTTAAAGAATCTTCTGTCAGATTGAAATTTCTTTTTCTTGGCTAAAATCCACTGCAGTCTTCTTGATAGCATTGCTTCTTCATTTTCACTGTCCTCAATACTTTCATTTCATCTGAGATTGCTTTTGATGATTCTTCTTCGGCTTTCAAAGCATTGGGGTGATTTTTCTTTCTTGAGGACTCTCCTGATCTCTCCATATTTATTTCATGGGCCATAAGGGACCCAATGAGCTTTTCCAAAGACATCCTTTTCAGATCATTAGCTTCCTCAATAGATGTGACCTTTGGGTCCATGAGGATGGTAAGGATCTAAGAATTTTCCTCACCATGTCTCCAATCTCATAGGTTTTCCCAGTCCAGCCAATCCATTTGTAATATCTGTGAATCGACTGAACATTTGAGTTATGGACTCACCTGATTGCATCTGAAATCTTTCATATTATGTAACAAGAATATCAATTCTTGTCTCCTTCACCTTGTCTGTGCCTTCATAGGTAATTCTGAGCTTTTCCCACATCTCCATTGCGGATTTGCAGGCCGAAACTCTGTTGAATTCGTTTTTGCTTAGTGCACAACACATAATACTCTTAGCCTTATAGTTGAAGGAAATCTTTTTCCTATCATCATCTGTCCACTGAGCTTTCTCATTTGTGACCAGGAGATCGCCTTCTTCTACTATTGACCATATCTGATAGTCGTGACCTTGGAGAAAGTACTCCATTTTGGTCTTCCAATAAGCATAATCTTCACCATCGAAGAGAGGGGGTCGGTTGACAGACTGACCTTCAATGTTACCTTGGGCTGCCATCGATCTTTACTCTTCAGATCGTTGGATCTTTCTTATTTGTCGAAGAGACTCGCTCTGATACCACTTGTTGCCCAGTTGACGAGCCCAGAAGGGGGGTGAATGGGTCTTTTAAAATTATTTGATTAGTACATGTACATAAAACATTCACACAAGGACGTTCTTTGATGAAGGTTAGTGAAACTTAGAATAAATAGCAAACACACATAGGAAATTAATCACACAACCCACAGAGTTTATCCTGGTTCAGACCTCCTATCCTTAGGAGTCCTACGTCTAGTCCCTGAGCAATAACTCAGGATTCCACTATCTAAGGTACAGTCCCCTTATGGACACTACAACACCCAGCTCAGCTAGTCTTCCTTCACACGAAGGGAACTACAGCACCCTGGATCCCCCACCAGGTCTTCCTTCACAATAGAAGGGAACTACAACACCCTGGATCCCCACCAGGTCTTCCTTCACACACGAAGGGAACAACAATAGTAAAGATGAGCAATGAAGGCAAGCCCCTAGATCAAGCTTTAACAAGCAATGATCTGAAGCAGAAATAGTCCTGAGAGAAGGAGATCTACAAAATATCTCTCTCAGAACTACGCAGGCTCTCTCTCAGATTTCTATTGCAAACACAGAGAGCTAAAGAGCTTGAGACAGATCAGGAATGAGATGCTTGGCTCTTGGATTCTCCCAGAAGATTTGAATTGCTAAGCCTTTCTTGAAGTATTCGTTGGTCACCTCTTCTTGCCTTCTGGAGCTACTATCTTGTATTTATATCTCCATTTGAAAAGTATTCGTTCAAGTAACCGTTGTCTCTAGCTTTGGTAGACGTTAGACTGTTTGACACTTGGAAGCTTCTAGTCAACAGTCTTTTATCCATTTGTGCACGCAAAGAGATAGGATCTTCTGGCATCTATATGGTCCAACGTTGTATGACAAAATGTCTTTAGGGCCCTGCATACATTAAATGCTAGAACAGTAGATAGCTAGACTGTCTCTTGTTGTCAGAAAATGTTGATGTGAATATTCACCAAAATAGTAATGCCAAATAGCTTGTTCTAAAAGATGTTAATAGAGTATAAACGATAATGAAAAAATATCATCAGCATGCATGCAGACATACGTTCTGTCTTCATTAAATGCAAAGGTGTCAGAAAGATATGTCTGACGGCTTTGACTATTCAATGCTTTGACCAATAGCAAATCGTTGTACATAAGAAGTCGATATGATCATGACTTATGAAATCGTTATACTGAAGAAATCGTTATAGAGAGCAAATCATTATGAGCTCTAAAGAAATTGTTGCGCAAGCAAATCGTTATGAACTCTAAAGAAATCATTGCGTGAAGTAAATCATTATGCGCTCTAAAGAAATCGTTGCGCGAAGCAAATCATTATGAGCTCTAAAGAAATCGTTGCGCGAAGTAAATTGTTATGAGCTCTAAAGAAATCGTTGCGCGAAGAAAATCATTAAGCTCTAAAGAAATCGTTGCGCGAAGCAAATCATTATGAGCTCTAAAGAAATCGTTGCGCGAAGCAAATCATTATGAGCTCTAAAGAAATCGTTGTGAATCGTTGCGATGAGCAAATCGTTACGATGACTAAAGAAATCGTTGTGATGAGCAAATCGTTACGATGACTAAAGGAATCGTTGCGATGAGCAAATCGTTAAGATACTTGTGAAACCGTTATGATATCAAATTGTTATAGCTCTATTAAAATCGATATACATGAAGGAAATCATTGTGACTTTCAACAGAAGTCGATGTGAACTTAGAGAAATATAATCTTGAAATAATTAATGCTTCAGAAAGATGATACTTACCAATATTGTCTTGTTTGTCCTTGGTATATTTCTCGTACTTAAGACTTATAGAATATATGTTAGAAATCTTAGATAGGGTTTTGTTAATCACCAAAATAAATATGTAATTAAGTAGATTTTCATGGGGACAGACTGATCATCAGTTACTATTGCCTATTTACTCGACATATTATGTGCAATGTCCACTAGCTCTCATCTATACTCTACTCGCTCATCTATTCACGTTCACACTACTATCTCATCTATTCATCTCGTACTCTCATCTATGTTTTGGTACTCTCTATTGGCCATTGACTGATTATCTAAAGATAAACAATATAACCAATGTCTGGCAATGTATAAAGGGCCCGATCTGGTCCTGGGATGTACGCCCGAAAGTGCTAGTGCCCATGGGAGTTAAATGATCAGAGTGTTGGCATTACACTCGAGTGCTATCTATCTCGACTATCTAAATGACAATCAAAAGTTCTATGTTCTCTCGTTGTCTATTGACTAAAGTTCTGTACTATACCCGTTGTGTTATTGCTATACTTTGTGCTATTTGTGCTATACTCGACACTTGTGCTATACTTAGAAAGCTTCTGCTATTTCCATCATGCGATATCTTTCTATCTTTTACTTGACTCTCTCGCTCTATCATTAGTTACTCTGCCTTTTAATATATTAATCATTTAAAGCGTTCTTGACTATTGAGATTTAAGTCCTACTGGGCGTTATCGCTCACCCTGCGTTATTCGTCGTTGTGTTCTCAGGTGAGACCGAGGATGACACATACACTCAAGAGGATGGGAACGACCAGGAGTGAAGTCATGAGTACCCTAGTGTCTTAGTATTATGATTAGAGTGCTAGTTTAGTCTTTTACTTTTATTTCAATGTAATTGGGCCCTATAGAATGGCTCTGATATTAGAGGTTGTAACTAGACACTTGGAAAGTTATTAATGAGAATAATTTGCTTTAGTATTTATCTTTGTTCAATGGTTTGATGTCTAGTACTTGCTCTATACCTGTGTACTTGCAATTGCCTTACGTTCTGAAATTTCACTTCAGGGCGTGACAGTTTTGTGGTATCAGAGCCTAAGCTATTCTTAAATATAGGATGATCTAGGTTAACCTGCCTTGACTAGAGTCAATTATCCTACCTATGTGAGTTGCGGTTAGAGCCAAGGGTAAATAGCTAAAATGAACTCACACATGCACGAATTTAATTCCATACCAATATCATGACAATAAGTTATTTTTGTAGGAACTAAGCAATCAAGATGATTGTTGAACGTGCTCAAGTGAGGGGCATGCAACAGACCATCCAGGAACTGACGTGCGCAATTATGCAAGCTACCAAAGGAGTTGGTAATCATGGTGGTGCAGGCGACCTGCATCGTAACTTCAGAAGTCTGAACCCACCTAGGTTCAATGGATCCACGGATCCAGATGAATCCGAACACTGGCTAAAGGAAACAGAAAGGATCTTTCGTGTTATGCAATGTGTAGCGGGGGATAAGCTGCTACTACCCACATTTCAACTTGAAAAGGACGCCCCCGCTTGGTGGGAGTCTATGGAAGCGACCCGAGCGAATGGGTAGTTCACATGGGCCAAATTCAAAGAAGCTTTTAATTCCAAATACTTCTCGGAGCGTGTCCAAGAAAGGAAGGCTGCAGAATTCACTGCTCTAAAACAGCAGAGCTTGACTGTGGCCGAATATGAAGCCCAATTTTCAAGACTAGCACGCTATGCTGCACACCTAGTGAATACAGAAAGAATGAAGGCTAAGCGCTTTCTCAATGGCCTTAAGCCTCAATACATTACCCAACTGGCCCCTCTCGACATCCAGACCTATACCAAGATGGTGAAGAAGGCCCAACTACTGGAAGATGCTATGGACTTCACCGACCGTATCAACGGGAAGTTCGGGAAGAAGGAAATGACCTCAGGGCAATCATCTGCTAAACCAAACAATGGCAAGAAGCGTCCCTTCAACATCACGGAGGGGCCCAGCCAAGAAAGAAAACCTAAAGCTATTGTCCCTAACACTCCAACAAAAAGTAACTGCAAGCACTATGACAAGCCAGGTCACACCACTGACTTGTACTGGAGGAAAGCCGGCGCATGTCTGCACTGTGGAAGCCGCGAGCACCGCATTCTCGAGTGCCTTCTATTGAAAGAACATGAGAGGCGCCCTAATGCCCTACGAAACAGGGCCGACTACAAGCCTTGCACAATGAAGAGCCCACTGAGGAAGGTGTCGTGGTAGAAGGTACCTAACAAGTTTTTCTCCTTATCAGCTTTTGTTTTATTTGATACTGCTGCAAGTCATTCATTTATATCTCAAAACATTGCTGATACCCTGACTGCAAAACCTATATCCATGGGTTGTGAGTTCTCTGTCACAACATCACTAGGAGAAAAGGAGAAATTGAACAAATACTTTCCCTCTGCCGATGTAATGATCGGAGACCATAACCTAAAAGCTGACCTGGTGTGTATGCCCATGGAAAGCTATGATGTAATTTTGGGAGCCGACTGGTTGTCCACTTATGGGGAAAGTGTCAATTGTAAGAAAGGAAGGGTGACATTTAGTGACTTTCCTAAATTGGCATTCTCTGGGATTAGACATAAGAGATAAATGTCTCTAATCTCGGCCATAAAAGCCCATAACATGATAAGGAAATGTTGTTTTGCTTTCCTTGCGGCCGTAGTAATTGAAAGGAAGGGTTCTAAGATAGAAGACATCCACATAGTCCAGGATTTCCCTGATGTGTTTCCTGAAGATCTGCTAGGGATTACCCTGGAATGACATGCCAACATCGCCATAGAGTTGATCCCTGGAGCTGCCCCGGTATCACGACAACCGTACCGGATGTCACCTGCCGAGCTAAAGGAATTGAAGGTGCAACTAATGGAGCTATTAGATAAGGGGTTCATTAGACCGAGTACTTCCCCATGGGGAGCACCTGTGCTATTCCTCAAGAAGAAAGATGAATCGATGAGGCTATGCATCGACTATCGTCAACTCAATCAGCTGACCATCAAGAGCAAATACCCATTGCCCAGGGTCGACGAACTATTCGACCAATATCTGGAACTCAATATTTCGCCAAGATCGATCTTAGATCTGGCTATCACCAAATGAGGATCAAGGATGACGATATCATCAAAACGGCTTTCCGGAGCAGGTATGGACACTATGAATTTGTCCTTATGTCTTTTGGTCAAATCAATGCTCCTGCAGCCTTCATGCAACTCATGATAGCATATATCGGCCATAACTTGACAACTTCGTGGTCGTCTTCATCGACGACATCCTAATTTATTCAAAGACCAAGGAAGAGCATGAAGAACACCAGAAGATTGCACTGCAAGTCTTGCGAGACAACAAACTGTACGTAAAGCTGAGCAAGTGTGAATTTTGGCTCGAAGAAGTGTTTTTCTTGGGCCATGTCATCTCAAAGGATGGCATCTCAGTTGATCCCTCCAAAGTCGAAGCTGTACTCAATTGGGAGAGACCAACTAATGTCATAGAAATCAGAAGCTTCTTAGGACTGGTTGGCTACTACAGGCGGTTCATTAAGGACTTCTCCAAGATCGTCGTTCCTCTCATACGACTAACACGAAAGAAGAATCCATACTCCTGGAGTAATGAGTGTGAGAAAAGTTTCCCAACTCTTAAATGTTGTCTTATCTCAGCACCTATTCTCGCTCTGCCAATAGAGGGAGAAGGTTTCTCTGTCTACACCGATGCCTCAGGGATTGGGCTAGGTTGTGTATTTATGCAAAAGGAGAAGGTCATTTCTTATTCTTCAAGACAACTGAAGACACATGAAGTCAACTACCCTGTGCTTGATCTAGAGTTGGCTGCCGTGGTCTTCGCCTTGAAGATCTGGAGACATTACTTGTATGGTGAGAAATTCATTGTCTACTCAGACCATAAAAGCCTGAAGTATTTATTCTTTCAGAAGGAACCCAACATGAGACAGAGAAGATGGCTAGAATATCTGAAGGATTTCGACTTCAACATCCAATACCATCCAGGCAAGGGTAATGTCGTGGCTGATGCTCTACTAGACTTCAACATCCAATACCATCTTAGCGAGATGCAACTACTAGAACAATTCGCAAGGTTAGACTTAACTTTGAACATAGAGATGATCGAGTCTTGATTGCCAATATCAAGATTCAATCCGACTTCCTGGAAGAGATTAAAACCCAGTAAGATAATGATCCATTATTAGGTCGCATCAAGGAAACCTTAACTGAAAGACTGGACTTTGCTATGACTAAGGATGGAAGACTGGTGTTCCAAGGGAGGACATGTGTCCCCGATAATGAAGAACTGAAGAGGAAGCTAATGGATGAAGCTCACAAGACAAAGTACACTATCCACTCGGAGGTACCAAAATGTATCAAGACATGAAAAGAACGTTTTGGTGGCTAAACATGAAGAGAGAGGTAGCTGAGCATGCCGCACATTGCCTTACTTGTCAACAAGTAAAAGCGGAACACTTGTGCCCTGCTCGTGTACTCAGACCCCTAGAAATTCTGAAATGGAAATGGGAAAGCATTGGCATGGACTTCATCATGGGTTTACCCAAGACTCGTGGTGGACTCGACGCCATATGGGTCATTGTCGACCGACTAACCAAATCTGCCCACTTCCTAGCCATAAAGACTAAGTGGTCGGTAGAAGTACTAACTGCCTCATATGTCAAAGAGATTGTAAGACTACATGGAGTTCCATCATCCATAGTCTCAGATCGAGATCCGAGATTTACATCCCATTTTTGGAAAGGACTGCAAGGTGCACTGGGTACTAAACTCAACTTTAGTTCTGCCTTCTACCCACAAACTGATGGGCAAACTGAAAGACCAACCAAATAGTGGAAGACATGTTGAGAGCGTGCACTATAGACTTCCAAGGATATTGTAATGAGCACCTACCCCTTATTGAGTTCGCCTATAACAACAGTTACCAGGCGAGTATTAAGATGGCATCGTTCGAAGTACTCTATGGAAGAAATTGTAGATCTCCTGCATGCTGAAATGAGGAGGGAGAACAATAATGGCTAGGCCCAGACATGGTGCAAAATACAACCCGGGACATATAGGTGATTAGAGACCGACTTAAGATTGCTCAGTCCAGACAAAAGAGCTATGCCGACAAAAGAAGGCGGGACATAGAATTCCAAGTCGGTGATCATGTATTCTTAAAGGTGTTACCTACTCGTGGCATCCAAAGATTTGGTGTGAAAGGAAAGCCCAGTCCTAGATTTATCGGTCCTTTTGAAGTACTCGAAAGGATTGGTGAGATTGCATACCGACTGGCGTTGCCACCGGATCTGGCATGTGTACACAATGTGTTCCATGTCTCCATGCTCAGGAAATATGTATATGATCCTACACACATCATTCGTCACGAGAAGTTAGTGTTGAACAGGGACACGACATATGAAGAAACGCCAGTCAAGATATTAGAACGGATGGTGCAACAGCTCAGGAACCGTCCCATTCACGTGGTTAAAGTCTTATGGAATAACCGCGGAGTGGAAGAAGCCACATGGGAACCAGAAGGAACCATCAGACGGAACTACCCCGATCTTTTCGGTAAGACATTCCCTCCATTATTATCATATGAATTCGGGGACAAAATTTTTTTTAAGAGGGGGAGGATGTAGCAACCTGGATTTTTTGAAAATAAAAATTTAATAAAAAAATAAAAGGAATTGGAAAATCAAATAAAAGAGAATTAAATAAAACCTATTAAATTAAAGAAGTAATGGGCTTCGTTAAATGGACCCATTAGAAATTAGTGGGCCAAAATAGAGATTTTTAAAAGGGGAATAATAGGAAAATACCCTAAATTTGTAACTTAATTATTACTTAATAGAAAAGAGATATTTAATGCATTAAATAGCTAATTTGAGCTAGATTTAGATTCCGAACCCTACCCAATTAGATTGGCCACGAAATTACCTCTCTCCTAACCTAATTGGGAGGTTACAAGCATGGAAGGGTGAAATTAAATAGGGAATCTCGGAATTTAATAGGAGTTAGAGTCCTATTAGGAAATAGAAACCAAAGGGACATAAATACTCTCCTAATCCCCCATGGCTGGCCCTAGCTCATTGCCAAGGGTTTCAGGACGTGGAGAAGAGGCCAAGGAAGAAGAGAATTCGTGGGGGGGAAAAGAACTTCTCAAAGCCCTCAACCCTGTTCTTCAAGTTGTAGCCCTAGAAGAGGAAAACGATCAAAGGTAGGCATTCTCATGAGCCAAATTAATGAAATTTCGACTATAGGTTGTTCCAAGCATCAGGAACAAAACCCTTTTTCTTTCATAATTTTTTGTTCACTCAATCTTTTGTTCTTAATTTTCAAAGTTCTGTGAACTTCATGACCCCGAACCCTCTTCTAAATTCTTGATCTTCATGTACGCTCAACCCCATGCCATGAAATTTTTGTTGGGGATACTGATGCATGTTAGGCGTTTTTTGCCCCTGAAAGCCCTAAATTTCATCCACCATGTCTTGCGAATTAATTCTTGCATCTCAACTATTCACATTATTCTATTCTCCATGTTTAACTTGATTAATGCCTGTCGATACCATGTTCGTTTTCAAATTCCTAATTACTGTAAGTACCCATGTAAGTCTAGATCAATTTTCAACTAGTTTTAGGATTTTTCATCGACCACATGATTAGTTATGATTTTCTGAACGACCCTGTGTCAAAATAGGGTAAGTTTAGTCCGTAATCGAAGGCATGTCTTTTCCCTGTCAGACTCAGGCACAGGACCCGAGAACGCGACGGCCCGATAGGCCGTGTTATCAGGGCTATTACGACAGCATCTCCCGTTGCGATCTAATTGCGACAGGGTACCCCGTCGCGGTCTGCCTGCCCGATCTGACGAGCCCGTCGTGACCCTCAAGCGACCCCGTCGCGATCTGCCATCCCGAACTGACAAGGCCATTGCATTCTATACAAGACCCCGTCGCAATCTCTTCTGACCCTGTCGCAACCCTTATAAGGGTGCGTCGCGATCTCAGGTTTTTGTATGAAAACCCATAATTGGTGATAATGTAACTATCCACAGTGCCTATACTTCCTGTTGACAGTAACCAACGCAGTAAATAAAACTGATATAAGTTATCATGGTGTAATTGCTTAAAAGACATACACTTGATCATGTCCTATCTATGATTTCTTGTAACATGTGCACACACCTTGAACCATCCAAATATGGCTTAACTTGACATGTAATTAACTCATAACACATCTGATAATTTACGTAATTAAATTACCATATTTTTAATAGACTTGTCTACATTTTCTCACGATGTTTTAGGAATACCGTTATCGACGCTCCATTATTCTAGAATTCCACTAGAACGTCGAGCACTTGTTTCTATATACACACTCTCTCTTGACTTGGACGAACTCTCCATCAGATACTCCTTCTGCCGGACTAGTGAATCCTTCTTCAAGGCCTTCGTAAGTCTCCTCTGTCCATGGATTCTCACATGGTCGACGAGCTGGTTGTACACTAACACCTATGATACCCTTTAGGGATCAACATGATCCAAACTGCTATTAGAAGGTCGCTCTTATCTTGAATCATGCCGGACCTCTGAACCTGTGCTTAACATGGCCAGTGGAAGGGTCGTGAGTTCCACCTGACTGCCAACACCAAGTGCGCGTGTTGTGCAACTATTACTATCACCTGTTTACTCGACGTATTATGTGCAATGTCCACTACCTCTCATCTATACTCTACTCGCTCATCTATTCAGGTTCACTCTACTATCTCATCTATTCATCTAGTACTCTCACCTATTTCTTGGTACTCTCTATTGGCCATTTTTTTTTTTTTTTGGCAAATGTCTAACAAGGGAGTAGGAGAGTGCTCACCCCTTCAGAGAAGGGATGAGGTAGTCACTCCACCACCACACGCTCATCAGAAGATTTTATTAATATCAAAAACAGTACAAAGGAATCTCATGGCCTAATAGAAGGTAACCCCATCTTATCTAAACGATAGGGCCCCTTTAGAGAAGGAGGAAGATCAGCCCAAGAAGATGAGACACAATAAGAACTGGTAATAGTACAACCAAAACCAGCGAGAGTATCAGCCACTTGATTAGCCTCACGGTAGATATGACTGAGGGAGACATGAATATGTTGGCAGAGGTATAGTATATCCTGAGTAATAATGGAGAGGCGCCAAGGGATAGAATAATTCCCCTTCATCATTTGCACCAGCACAAGGGAATCACTCTCAATAAGGAAATCTGATATGCCTTTTTCATATCACATTATAATTCCATTCCGAAGGGCAAGCGCTTCAGCTTCCAGACTAGAACAAACACCCTGATAGATAGCAGAAAAAGCAAATATAATATCGCCCATGTGATTCCTAAGAATTCCCCTTCATCCATTGGCCATTGACTGATTGTCTAAAGATAAACAATATAACCAATGTCTGGCAATATATAAAGGGCATGATCTGGTCCTGGGATGTGCGCCCGAAAGTGCTAGTGCCCATGGGAGTTAAATGATCAGAGTGTTTGGCATTACACTCGAGTTCTATCTATCTCGACTATCTAAATGACAATCAAAAGTGCTATGTTCCCTCGTTGTCTATTGACAAAAGTGCAATACTATACCCGTTGTGCTATTGCTATACTTTGTGCTATTTATGCTATACTCGACACTTGTGCTATACTTAGAAAGCTTGTGCTATTTCCATCATGCGCTATCCTGCTATCTTTTACATGACTCTCCCGCTCTATCATTAGTTACTCTACCTTTTAATACATTAATCATTTAAATCCTGCTTGACTATTAACATTCAAGTCCTACTGGGCGTTATCGCTCACCCTGTGTTGTTTGTCGTTGTGTTCTCAGGTGAGACCGAGGATGACACATACACTCAAGAGGACGGGAACGACTAGGAGTGAAGTCATGAGTACCCTAGTGTCTTAGTATTATGATTAGAGTGTTAGTTTAGTCTTTTACTTCTATTTCAATATAATTGGGCCTATAGAATGGCTCTGATATTAGAGGTTGTAACTAGACACTTGGAAAGTTATTAATGAGAAGAAATTGCTTTAGTATTTATTTTTGTTCAATGGTTTGATTTCTAGTACTTGCTCTGTACCCGTTTACTTGCAACTGCCTCACGTTCTGAAATTCTGCGTCGGGGCGTGACATCACATATGCTTACATATTGAAACATGGGATGTAAAGAAGCCAAATGGAAACACCAATGAGGTATATATCCCAATTTAGGAGAAAAAAAATTAGTACAAACTTTTTCTTCTAGACATTAGATCCTTGATTCGAACTTCATTCAATAGAGCACTATTATATAGATTGTTTTTAATTATTTATTTTCAGTTTAGTGATTAGTATTGCAGTTCTTACTTTAATGTAATTCATTTACATGTATGTGTGAATTTAGTTTAATATTTCACTTGTTCATATGTAATATTTTGTTTTCATTTTTCTATCATGTTTATATTGTTTTTAAATTTGATCTATGCACGTATAGCAATTTATGACTGCACACACCTCACGAGAGCGTGTTAAGCCTATGTTAATGAACCTTCCCATTCAAGACTTTGGGATTGATGTGCACGAGTCTTATTTTCAATGATGAGAACGTGTATACCTAACTCAAAGTCTTGAATTGTCACGTTTTGGACAATCTGTGAATGTTTGATAGCAGTTAGGTGGTTATTTACTATGTGTTTGTACAGTTGTTGAAAATTTTGATTGCACCTTGTCACTCCTCTCTAGTATACCTTTATTGATTTTGAATATTTTCGAAGCCACTTAGAAATATGTGTTTAAGAAAAAATTCTTAATCAATAAATATTTTTGGTATATCGGAGAGGTGTGGGAAGATGTTGTCGAAATTTTTAGCAAAGTGTACAAACATATAGTAAATGACCATTTGAGTGCGATCAAATATTCATGGATGGGTAAAAGGTGATAATCTAATTAATATGTCCTACCTATTCATTTTGACTTACTTGAATGATCTGAGAGTTAGTTGGGTTTTAACTCATGATATGACATTTAATCTATGTAGGAAAAATGTCGTATGAGAATCGGTCATGGATGTACCGTGGAGTAGATAATGGAGTTGTGACAAAGGAGTTTAAAGACAGAGTTGATAGTTTAATTCGTTTTGCATTGAGGAATTCATCAATAGCAGTTGATCCGATGGGTAACATCCGATGTCCATGTTCAGCTTTTAAGAATAGAAAGTGGATATCGACATGGGATGTGTAGCATCATTTCAATACTAGAGGATTTGTTACCCATTATGAGTTATGGTCGTCTCATGGTGAGTTTAATATCCAATCGTATGAACCGGCCACCTTTGCCTCCACAAGTACGCACGTAGACATGGTTGTCGATGTTGCTAGTCCGGAGTTCAATATTCATGATGATCAAACAAATAAAGAAGTGCCAAATAATATAGCTCAGAGATTTTATCAGTTACTTCGAGATGCTGATGAGCCATTAGGGGATGGTTGTGAGAAGCATACATGGTTGTCTGCAGTCTCACAGCTTACATCCTTGTTGTACGCACACATTCCAGAACCAGTGGACTAATGGAAAGAGTCCCCCTGTCCGTCTGGGATCTGTAATTTGACATGTTCACGATATTATTATTTTTTACTGATTTGAAATCATTTCTTTAATTACTATCTCTCTCTATTAGTGCACAAAATTTAGTAATTTCATTTCTAAACAGCGGATGTACATGTTCACGAGACCGGAGGATCTCCCTCGAGCATGAGTCGTTTGAGAGTCTACTACCCAGACTAATTTTAGAAAGTCGATGTGGGAGGCCCGGGACAAGGCAGCGAAGACCACAAGCAACCAAGATCCTATAGGTTGGATGGATTACGGCCCAATGTGGATGAAGAGGGACTATTGGGAGTCCCTTTGTCATCATTGGGCTACTGGACCATGGCAAGAGAGGTCACAGGAAGCTAAACGCAATTGAATAGCTCATACGGAGAAGAATGTACATACTAGTGGGTCAGTATCTTATGCGACCCACAGCCAAAAATTGGTAACCATATTATTATTCATTGCTTAATACGTTAATTATTATTGTGAAACTAACTACTTTTGTTGAATTGTAAGCGTCACGAGCTCGAGTGTGCCCCTACTTTTCGCTAGTTATTTGATCGGACTCATAAGCAGAAGGGGACAGGTGACTATGTCAGCAAGAGTGATCGCACGATTACCGTAAGATAAAATATAATTTTTGAATTCAATTTAGATATTAAAAAATTATGATTCGAATAATACATTTTTAATTTGTTCTTTAGGAGACCTATGACAGGACGATGGCAGATCGCTATGTAGAGGGCACTCCCTAGATAGACTTGGGTCCGGAGGCCTAGGTCGACGTAGCGGGAGGGCCAAGGAAGGGCCAAGTGTATGGCTTTGGGGACACCCAGGATACTACTCCAGTGTTGTCCTCATATGCGAGTTCGGTCGCTCCTCCGGCCTACGCGAGTTCTTTTGCTGCAATGCCTGGCAGTGGTGTAGAGCACATTAGAACCCTCATCTAGGAAGAGCTGTCGCAGCAGCTACCGCTGCACCATGGCGCCATGGTCGAGCAGCTGATCACTGCCATTCGAGGAGCAGGCCCCTCACAACAAGCCCCTGAGGTCAGTATTACTCTTAATTTCATATAGTTTGAATCAAATGAAACCAATAATTTAAACGGTTAAAACACGCAAACCACTAATCTTAAAAAAACCTAATTAATGATTAAGAAGTAGAGTGAAAATTATTATTATTTTTTGTTTAAGATGTAGAGTGAAAAGTAATAATATTTCAATGATTGAAATATATTTTTCACTTTTCACCCTACTTCTGTAAACCTACGGCAGATAGTAAGACTTTCCCATCCTCCCATAGCTTAAAACTCATTGAAGACATGTCTGATATCTATCCTCACATACAACTAGAGGCCATCCAGCTCAATTACGAGTCGGTGTCTAAAGAGCTGAAAAGGGAAAAAAAGAAATCTAAATTAAGAAGCCTAAAAAGAAGGCCCTTTTATACAATCAATTATGGAAGGATAAAAAAGCCACCAGATATATATATATATATATTATATATATATATATATATATAAGATCTATAAAAAATAACCTAAGTGTAAAGGATCAAAACATGTAAACCGGGGGTCCAAACTTAAAAATTGGGATCCGATCGGCGTGATGTTCGCTCCGACATGATTGGGTAGGTAACAATGATGTGTGGGAATTGACGAAATCCAAATCAGATTCTCGGTTTGGGTTCGGCGCTCAAATCACTTACCTAAAAAAAACATAAGTGTAAAGTATCAAAAAACATAACTCAGGGATCCAAAATCAGAAATAGGGATCCAATCAGTGTGTCGTTCACTCCGACACGACTGGGTGGGTGAGAGTGACATGTGAGAATTTACAGAATTCTATTCGGATTCCTAGAATGGGTTCGGCACTCAAACCACTAATCATAAAAAAAAACAAATATGAAAAGGATCAAAACATGCAACCCGGAGTTCCAAAATCAGAAATACATATTCGATCGGCGTGTTGTTCACTCCGACATGACCGGGTAGGTGACAGTGACATGTGGGAACTGACAGAATCCTAATCGGATTATCAGTTTGGGTTCGGCGCTGAAATCACTAATCTAAACAAAACCAAGTGTAAAGGATCAGCACACGTAACCTGGGCGTCCAAAATCAGAAATAGAGATCCGATCGGCGTGACGTTCTCTCTGACATGACTGGGTGTGTAAGATTGACATATAAGAATTGACAGAATTCTATTCGGATTCCTGTATTGGGTTCGACGCTCAAACCACTAATCTTAAAACAACATAAATAATGAAAAGAATTAAAACACGCAACCCGGGGCTCCAAAATCAGAAATAGGAATCCGATCGGCGTGTCGTTTGCTCCGATACGACCGGATGGGTGACAGTGACGTGTGGGAATTGACGGAATCCTAATCAGATTCCTGGTTTGGGTTCGACACCCAAATAACTAATCTAAAAAAAACGAAGTGTAAAGAATCAGAACACACAACCTAGGGGTCCAAAATCAGAAATAGAGATCCGATCGGCATGCCATACGCTCCGACACGTCCGGGTGGGTGAGAGTGACATATGAGAATTGACGGAATTCTATTCGGATTCCCGGATTGCGTTAGACGCTCAAACCACTAATCATAAAAAAACGTAAATGAAAAGAATCAAGATACGCAACCCGGGTGTCCAAAAATAGAAATAGGATCCGATCGGCATGTTGTTTCGCTCCGACATGATTGGGTGGGTGACAGTGACGTGTGGGAATTGACGGAATCCTAATCGGATTTTCGGTTTGGGTTCGGCACTCAAATCACTAATCTAAAAAAAACCTGTGTAAAGGATCAAAAGACATAACCCGGGGGTCCAAAATAAGAAATAGGGATCTGATTGGAATTCTATTAAGATTCCCGAATTGGGTTCGGCGCTCAAACCACTAATCTTAAAAAAATATAAATGAAAAGGATCTAAACACACAACTCGGGGCCCAAAATCAGAAATAGAGATGCGTTGGGCATGTCGTTCACTCCGACACGACCAGGTGGGTGACAGTGACGTGTGAGAATTGACGAAATTATATTCGGATTCCCGGATTGGGTTCGGTACTCAAACCATGAATCTTAAAAAATATTAATGAAAAGGATCAAAACAGGCAACCTGGGGGTCCAAAATCAAAAATAAGGATCCGATCGCCGTGTTGTTCACTCCGACACGGCAGAGTGGGTGACAGTGACGTGTGAGAATTGACGGAATTCTATTCGGATTCCCAGATTAGGTTCGGCACTCAAATCACTAATCTAAACAAAACAAAGTGTAAAGGATCAAAACACAATATCCGGAGGTCCAAAATCAGAAATAGGATCCGATCAGCGTACCATTCACATTCACATGACCGGATGGGTGAGAGTGTCGTTTGAGAATTGACAAAATTCTATTCGGATTCCCAGATTAGGTTCGGCACTCAAACTACTAATCTTAAAAAAACATAAACGAAAAGGATCAAAACACGCAACCTGGGGGTCCAAAATCAGAAATAGGGATCTGAACGGCGTGTCGTTCGCTCCGACACTACCAGGTGGGTGACAGTGACGTCTAGGAATTGACGAAATCCTAATTGGATTCCCAGTTTGGGTTTGGTGCTCAAAACACTAATCTAAAAAAAACCTAAGTCTAAAGTATCAAAACACGCAACCTGGGGACGCAAAATCAGAAATAGAGATCCGATCGGCGTGTCGTTCACTCCGAAACGATTGGGTGAGTGAGAGTGATGTGTGAGAATTGACGGAATTCTATTCGGATTCCCGGATTGGGTTTAGCACTCAAACCACTAATCTTAAAAAAATATTATTGAAAGGATCAAAACACAGAACCCGAGGTCCAAAATCAAAAATAGGGACCCGATCAGCGTGTCGTTCACTCCGACATGACCGGGTAGGTGACAGTGACGTGTGGGGGAACTAAAAGAATCCTAATCGGATTCTCGATTTGGTTCGGCGATGAAATCACTAATCTAAAAAAAACTAAGTGTAAAGGATCAGCACACGTAACCTGGGCATCCAAAATCAGAAATAGAGTTCCGATCGGCATGTCGTTCTCTCTGACATGACTGGGTGGGTGAGATTGACATATAAGAATTGACGGAATTCTATTCGGATTCCCGGATTGGGTTCGGCGCTCAAACCACTAATCTTAAAAAAACATAAATAATGTAAAGGATCAAAACATGCAACCCGGGGGTCCAAAATCAGAAATAGGGATCCGATCGACGTGTCGTTTGCTCCGACACGATCGGATTGGTGACAGTGACTTGTGGGAATTGACGGAATCCTAATCGGATTCCTGGTTTGGGTTCGACACCCAAATAACTAATCTAAACAAAACGAAGTGTAAAGAATCAGAACGCACAACCTGGGGGTCCAAAATCAGAAATAGAGATCCGATTGGCATGTCATATGCTATGACACGTCTGGGTGGGTGAGAGTGACGTATGAGAATTGACGGAATTCTATTCGGATTCCCGGATTGGATTTGGCGCACAAACCACTAATCATAAAAAAACATACATGAAAAGAATCAAGATACGCAACCCGGATGTCCAAAATCAGAAATAGGATCCGATCGGCATGTTGTTTCGCTCCGACATGATTGGGTGGGTAACAGTGACGTGTGGGAATTGACGGAATCCTAATCGGATTTTTGGTTTGGGTTCGGCACTCAAATCACTATCTAAAAACCTGTGTAAAGGATCAAAAGACATAACCTGGGGGTCCAAAATAAGAAATAGGGATCTGATTGGAATCTATTAAGATTCCCGAATTGGGTTCGGCGCTCAAACCACTAATCTTAAAAAAATATAAATGAAAAGGATCTAAACACACAACCCGGGGCCCAAATCAAAATAGAGATGCGTGGGCATGTCGTTCACTCCGCACGACCAGGTGGGTGACAGTGACGTGTGAGAATTGACGAAATTATATTCGTTCCCGGATTGCGTTCGGTGCTCAAACCACGAATCTTAAAAATATTAATGAGAAGATCAACAGGCAACCGGGGGTCCAAAATCAAAATAAGGATCCGATCGCCGTGTTGTTCACTCCGACATGGCCGAGTGGGTGACAGTGACGTGTGGGAATTGACGGAATCCTAATCGGATTCTTAGTTTAGGTTCGGCGGTCAAATCACTAGTCTAACAAAAAACAGAAGTGTAAAGGATCAAAACACAATATCCGGAGGTCCAAAATCAGAAATAGGGATCTGATCAGCGTACCATTCACTTTGACATGACCGGATGGGTGAGAGTGTCGTTTGAGAATTGACGAAATTCTATTCGGATTCCCAGATTGGGTTCGGCACTCAAACTACTAATCTTAAAAAAACATAAACGAAAAGGATCAAAACACGCAACCTGGGGGTCCAAAATCAGAAATAGGGATCTGAACGGCGTGTCGTTCGCTCCGACACTACCACGTGGGTGACAGTGACGTCTAAGAATTGACGAAATCCTAATTGGATTCCCAGTTTGGGTTTGGCGCTCAAACACTAATCTAAAAAAAAACCTAAGTATAAAGTATCAAAACACGCAACCTGGGGACGCAAAATCAGAAATAGAGATCCGATCGCGTGCCGTTCACTCTGACACGATTTGGGTGAGAGTGATGTGTGAGAATTGACGAAATTCTATTCGGATTCCCGGATTGGGTTCAGCACTCAAACCACTAATCATAAAAAAATATTAATGAAAAGGATCAAAACACACAACCCGAGGGTCCAAAATCAAAAATAGGGACCCGATGGGCGTGTCGTTCACTCCGACATGATCGGGTAGGTGACAGTGACGTGTGGGAACTGAAAGAATCCTAATCGGATTCTCGGTTTGGGTTCGGCGCTGAAATCACTAATCTAAAAAAACACCTAAGTGTATAGGATCAGCACACGTACCTGGGCGTCCAAAATCAGAAATAGAGATCCGATCGGCGTGTCATTCTCTCTGACATGACTGGTGGGTGAGATTGACATATAAGAATTGACGGAATTCTATTCGGATTCCCCGATTGGGTTCGGCGCTCAAACCACTAATCTTAAAAAAACATAAATAATGAAAAGGATCAAAACATGCAACCCGGGGGTCCAAAATCAGAAATAGGGATCCGATCGGCGTGTCGTTTGCTCTGACACGACCGGATGGGTGATAGTGACGTGTGGGAATTGACGGAATCCTAATCGGATTCCTGGTTTGGGTTCGACACCCAAATAACTAATCTAAACAAAACGAAGTGTAAAGAATCAGAACACACAACCTGGGGGTCCAAAATCAGAAATAGAGATCCGATCGGCATGTCATACGCTCTGACACGTCTGGGTGGGTGAGGGTGACGTATGAGAATTGACGGAATTCTATTCGGATTCCTGGATTGGATTTGGAGCTCAAACCACTAATCATAAAAAAACATAAATGAAAAGAATCAAAACACGCAACCCGAGTGTCCAAAATCAAAAAGGATCCGATCGGCATGCTGTTTTGCTCCGACATGATTGGGTGGGTGACAGTGACGTGTGGGAATTGACGGAATCCTAATCGGATTTTCGGTTGGGTTCGCACTCAAATCACTAATCTAAAAAAACCTGTGTAAAGGATCAAAACACATAACCCGGGGGTCTAAAATAAGAAATAGGATCTGATCGGAATTCTATTAAGATTCCCGAATTGGGTTCGGTGCTCAAACCACTAATCTTAAAAAATATATAAATGAAAGGATCTAAACAAACAACTGGGGCCCAAAATCAGAAATAGAGATGCGGTCGGCATGTCGTTCACTCCACACGACCAGGTGGGTGAGAGTGAAATGTAAGAATTGACGAAATTATATTTGGATTCCCGGAATGGGTTCGGCGCTCAAACCATGAATCTTAAAAAATATTAATGAAAAAGATCAAAACAGGCAACCCGGGGGTCCAAAATCAAAAATAAGGATCTGATCACCGTGCTGTTCACTCCGACACGGCCGAGTGGGTGACAGTGACGTGTGGGAATTGACGGAATCCTAATCGGATTCTCGGTTTGGGTTCGGCGGTCAAATCACTAATCTAAAAAAAACAGAAGTGTAAAGGTTCAAAACACACAACCCAGAGGTCCAAAATCAGAAATAGGGATCCGTTCAGCGTACCATTCACTCTGACATGATCGGATGGGTGAGAGTGACGTTTGAGAATTGACGAAATTCTATTCGGATTCCCAGATTGGGTTCGGCACTCAAACTACTAATCTTAAAAAAACATAAATGAAAAGGATCAAAACACGCAACCTGGGGGTCCAAAATCAGAAATAGGGATCTGAACGGCGTGTCGTTCGCTCCGACAATACCAGGTGTGTGACAGTGACGTCTAGGAATTGACGAAATCCTGATTGGATTCCCGGTTTGGGTTTGGCGCTCAAATCACTAATCTAAAAAAAACCTAAGTCTAAAGTATCAAAACTCGCAACCTGGGGACGCAAAATCAGAAATAGATATCCGATCGGCGTGCCGTTCACTCTGACAGGATTGGGTGGGTGAGAGTGATGTGTGAGAATTGACGAAATTCTATTCGGATTCCCGGATTGGGTTCAGCACTCAAACCACTAATCTTAAACAAATATTAATGAAAAGGATCAAAACACGCAACTCGGGGGGTCCAAAATCAAAAATAGGGATCCGATCAGCGTGTCGTTCTCTCCGACATCACCAGGTAGGTGACAGTGACGTGTGGGAACTGAAAGAATCCTAATCGGATTCTCGGTTTGGGTTCGGCGCTGAAATCACTAATCTAAAAAAAACCTAAGTGTAAAGGATCAGCACAAGTATCCTAGGCATCCAAAATTAGAAATAGAGATTCGATCGGCGTGTCGTTCTCTCTGACATGACTGGGTGGGTGAGATTGACATATAAGAATTGACGGAATTCTATTCGGTTTCCCAGATTGGGTTCGGCGCTCAAACCACTAATCTTAAAAAAACATAAATAATGAAAAGGATCATAACATGCAACCCGGGGGTCTAAAATCAGAAATAGGGATCCGATCGGCGTGTCGTTTGCTCCGACACGACCGATAGGTGACAGTGACGTGTGGGAATTGACGAAATCCTAATCGGATCCTGGTTGGGTTCGACACCCAAATAACTAATCTAAACAAAACGAAGTGTAAAGTATCAGAACACACAATTTGGGGGTCCAAAATTAGAAATAGAGATCTGATTGTCATGTCATACGCTATGACACGTCTGGGTGGGTGAGAGTGACGTATGAGAATTGACGGAATTCTATTCGGATTCCGGATTGGGTTTGGCGCTAAAACCGCTAATCATAAAAAAAAACATAAATGAAAAGAATCAAAACACGCAACCCGGGTGTCCAAAATCAGAAATAGGATCCGATCGGCATGCTGTTTCGCTCCGACATGATTTGGTGGGTGACAGTGACATGTGGGAATTGACGGAATCCTAATCGGATATTCAGTTTGGGTTCGGCACTCAAATCACTATTGTAGAAAAAACATGTGTAAAGGATCAAAAGACATAACCCGGGGGTCCAAAATAAGAAATAGGGGTTTGATTGGAATTATATTAAGATTCCCAAATTGGGTTCGGCGCTCAAACCACTAATCTTAAAAAAATATAATGAAAAGGACCTAAACACACAACCTGGGGCCCAAAATCAGAAATAGAGATGAGGTCGGCATGTCGTTCACTCCGACACGACCAGGTGGGTGAGAGTGACATGTAAGAATTGACGAAATTATATTCGGATTCCGGTTTTGGTTCGGCGCTCAAACCATGAATCTTAAAAAAATATTAATGAAAAGGATCAAAACAGGCAACCGGGGGTCCAAAATAAAAATAAGGATCTGATCACCGTGCTGTTCACTCCGACACGGCCGAGTGGGTGACAGTGACGTGTGAGAATTGACGGAATCCTAATTGGATTCTCGGTTTGGGTTCGGCGGTCAAATCACTAATCTAAAAAAAAAAAAGTATAAAGGATCAAAACACACAACCAGGAGGTCCAAAATCAGAAATAGGGATCCGTTCAGCGTACCATTCACTCTGACATGACCGGATGGGTGAGAGTGACGTTTGAGAATTGACGAAATTCTATTCGGATTCCCAGATTGGGTTCGGCACTCAAACTACTAATCTTAAAAAAACATAAATGAAAAGGATCAAAACATGCAACCTGGGGGTCCAAAATCAGAAATAGGGATCTGAACGGCATGTCATTCGCTCCGACACTACCAGGTGGGTGACAGTGACGTCTAGGAATTGACGAAATCCTAATTGGATTCCCGGTTTGGGTTTGGCGCTCAAATCACTAATCTAAAAAAAACCTAAGTCTAAAGTATCAAAACACGCAACCTGGGGACGCAAAATCATAAATAGAGATCCGATCGGCGTGTCGTTCACTCCGACATGATTGGGTGGGTGAGAGTGATGTGTGAGAATTGACGAAGTTCTATTCGGATTCCCGGATTGGGTTCAGCACTCAAACCACTAATCTTAAAAAAATATTAATGAAAAGTATCAAAACACGCAACTCGGGGGGTCCAAAATCAAAAATAGGCATCCGATCGGCGTGTCGTTCACTCCGACATGACCGGGTAGGTGACAGTGACGTGTGGGAACTGAAAGAATCCTAATCGGATTCTCGGTTTGGGTTCGGCGCTGAAATCAATAATCTGAAAAAAACCTAAGTGTAAAGGATCAGCACAAGTATCCTGGGTGTCCAAAATTAGAAATAGCGACCGATCGACGTGTCGTTCTCTCTAACATGACTAGGTGTGTGAGATTGACATATAAGAATTCACAGAATTCTATTCGAATTCCCGGATTGGGTTCGGCGCTCAAACCACTAATCTTATAAAAACATAAATAATGAAAAGGATCAAAACATGCAACCCGGTGGTCCAAAATCAGAAATAGGGATCCGATCGGCGTGTCGTTTGCTCCGACACGACAGGATGGGTGACAGTGACGTGTAGGAATTGACGGAATCCTAATCAGATTCCTGGTTTTGGTTCGACACCCAAATAACTAATCTAAACAAAACGAAGTGTAAAGAATCAGAACACACAACCTGGGGGTCCAAAATAAGAAATAGAGATCCGATCGGCATGTCATACGCTCTGACACGTCTGGGTGGGTGAGAGTGACGTATGAGAATTGACGGAATTCTATTCAGATTCCCGGATTGGGTTTGGCGCTCAAACCACTAATCATAAAAAAACATAAATGAAAGGAATCAAAACACACAAACCGGGTGTCCAAAATCAGAAATAGGATCCGATCGCCATACTGTTTCGCTCTGACATGATTGGGTGGGTGACAGTGACGTGTGGGAATTGACGAAATCCTAATTGGATTTTCGGTTTGGGTTCGGCACTCAAAACACTAATCTAAAAAAAGCCTGTGTAAAGGATCAAAAGACATAACCCGGGGGTCCAAAATAAGAAATAGGTGTCTGATTGGAAATCTATTAAGATTCCCGAATTGGGTTCGGCGCTCAAACCACTAATCATAAAAAAATATAAATGAAAAGGATCTAAACACACAACCTGGGGCCCAAAATCAGAAATAGAGATGCGGTCGGCATGTCGTTCACTCCAACACGACCAGGTGGGTGAGAGTGACATGTAAGAATTGACGAAATTATATTTGGATTCCCGGATTGGGTTCGGCGCTCAAACCATGAATCTTAAAAAAATATTAATGACAACGATCAAAACAGGCAACCCGGGGGTCCAAAATCAAAAATAAGGATCTGATCACCGTGCTGTTCACTCCAACACGGCCGAGTGGGTGACAGTGACGTGTGGGAATTGACGCAATCCTAATCGGATTCTCGGTTTGGGTTCGGCGGTCAAATCACTAATCTAAAAAAAATAGAAGTATAAAGGATCAAAACGTACAACCAGGAGGTCCAAAATCAGAAATAGGGATCCGTTCAGTGTACCATTCACTCTGACATGACCGGATGGGTGAGAGTGACATTAGAGAATTGACGAAATTCTATTCAGATTCCCAGATTGGGTTCGCCACTCAAACTACTAATCTTAAAAAAACATAAATGAAAAGGATCAAAACACGCAACCTGGGGGTCCAAAATCAGAAATAGGGATCTGAACGGCGTGTCGTTCGCACCGACACTACCAGGTGGGTGACAGTGACATCTAGGAATTGACGAAATCCTAATTGGATTCCGGTTTGGGTTTGGCGCTCAAATCACTAATCTAAAAAAAGCCTAAGCCTAAAGTATCAAAACACGCAACCTGGGGACGCAAAATCAAAAATAGAGATCCGATCGGCGTGCCGTTCACTCCGACACGATTGGGTGGGTGAGAGTGATGTGTGAGAATTGACGGAATTCTATTCGGATTCCCGGATTGGGTTCAGCACTCAAACCACTAATCTTAAAAAAATATTAATGAAAAAGATCGAAACACGCAACTCGGGGGGTCCAAAATCAAAAATAGGGATCCGATCGGCGTGTCGTTCACTCCGACATGACCGGGTAGGTGACAGTGATGTGTGGGAACTGAAAGAATCCTAATCGGATTCTCGGTTTGTGTTCGGCGCTGAAATCACTAATCTAATAAAAACCTAAGTGTAAAGGATCAGCACAAGTATCCTGGGCGTCCAAAATGAGAAATAGAGATCCGATCGGCGTGTCATTCTCTCTGACATGACTGGGTGGTGAGATTGACATATAAGAATTGACGGAATTATATTCGGATTCCCGGATTGGGTTTGGCGCTCAAATGACTAATCTTAAAAAACATAAACAATGAAAAGGATCAAAACACGCAACCCGGGGGTCCAAAATCAGAAATAGGATCCGATCGGCGTGTCGTTTGCTCCGACATGTTTGGATGGGTGACAGTGATGTGTGGGAATTGGCGGAATCCTAATCGGATTCTTGGTTTGGGTTCGACACCCAAATAACTAATCTAAAAAAAATGAAGTGTAAAGAATCAGAACACACAACCTGGCGGTCCAAAATCAGAAATAGAGAAACGATCGGCATGCCATACGCTCCGACACGTCCTGGTGGGTGAGCGTGACGTATGAGAATTGACGGAATTCTATTCGGATTCTCGGATTGGGTTTGGCTCTCAAACCACTAATCATAAAAAAACATAAATGAAAAGAATCAAAACACGCAACCCGGATGTCCAAAATCAGAAATAGGATCCGATCGGCGTGCTATTTCGCGCCAACACGATGGGTGGGTGACAGTAATGTGTGGGAATTGACGGAATCCTAATCGGATTTTTGGTTTGGGTTCGGCACTCAAATCACTAATCTAAAAAAAACCTGTGTAAAGGATCAAAACACATAACCCCGGGGTCCAAAATAAGAAATAGGATCCGATCGGAATTCTATTAAGATTCCCGAATTAGGTTCGGCGCTCAAACCACTAATCTTAAAAAAATATAAATGAAAAGGATCTAAACACACAACCGGGGCCCAAAATCAGAAATAGAGATGCGGTCGACATGTCGTTCACTCCGCCACGACCAGGCGGGTGAGAGTGACGTGTAAGAATTGACGAAATTATATTTGGATTCCCAGATTGGGTTCGGCGCTCAAACCATGATCCTAAAAAATATTAATGAAAAGGATCAAAACAGGCAACACGGGGGTCCAAAATAAAAAATAAGGATCCGATCACCGTGTTGTTCAGTCCGACACGGCCGAGTGGGTGACAGTGACGTGTGGGAACTGACGGAATCCTAATCCGATTCTCGGTTTGGGTTCGGCGGTCAAATTACTAATCTAAAAAAATACAGAAGTGTAAAGGATCAAAACACACAACCCGGAGGTCCAAAATCAGAAATGGGGATCCGATCAGCGTACCATTCACTCTGACATGACCGGATGGGTGAGAGTGACATTTGAGAATTGACGAAATTCTATTCGGATTCCCAGATTGGGTTCGGCACTCAAACTACTAATCTTAAAAAATATAAATGAAAAGAATCAAAACACACAACCTGGGGGTCCAAAGTCAGAAATAGGGATCTGAACGGAAAGTCGTTCGCTCCGACACTACCAGGTGGGTGACAGTGACGTCTAGGAATTGACGAAATCCTAATTGGATTCCCGGTTTAGGTTTGGCGCTCAAATCACTAATCTAAAAAAAACCTGTGTAAAGGATCAAAACACATAACCCGGGGGTCTAAAATAAGAATTAGGGATCTGATTGGAATTCTATTAAGATTCCCGAATTGCGTTCGGTGCTCAAACCACTAATCTTAAAAAATATACAAATTAAAATGATCTAAACACACACCCGGGGCCCAAAATCAGAAATAGAGATGCGGTCGGCATGTCGTTCACTCTGACACGACCAGGTGGGTGAGAGTGACGTGTAAGAATTGACGAAATTATATTCGGATTCCTTGATTGGGTTCGACGCTCAAACCATCAATCTTAAAAAATATTATGAAAAGGATCAAAACAGGCAACCTGTGGGTCCAAAATCAAAAATAAAGATCCGATCACCATGCTGTTCACTCCGACACGGCCGAGTGGGTGACAGTAACGTGTGGGAACTGACGGAATCCTAATCGGATTCTCGGTTTGGGTTCGGCGGTCAAATCAATAATCTAAAAAAAACAGAAGTGTAAAGGATCAAAACACACAACCCGGAGGTTCAAAATCAGAAATAGGGATCCGATCAGCGTACCATTCAGTCTGACATGTCCGGATGGGTGAGAGTGACGTTTGAGAATTGACGAAATTCTATTTGGATTCCCAGATTGGGTTCGGCACTCAAACTACTAATCTTAAAAAAACATAAATGAAAAGGATCAAAACACACAACATGGGGGTCCAAAATCAGAAATAGGGATCTGAACGGCATGTCGTTCACTCCGACACTACCAGGTGGGTGACAGTGACGTCTAGGAATTCACGAAATCCTAATTGGATTCCCGGTTTAGGATTGGCGCTCAAATCACTAATCTAAAAAAAACCTAAGTCTAAAGTATCAAAACATGCAACTTGGGGACGCAAAATCAGAAATAGAGATCCGATCGGCGTGTTGTTCACTCCGACACGATTGGGTGGGTGAGAGTGATGTGTGAGAATTGACAGAATTCTATTCGGATTCCCGGATTGGGTTCAGCACTCAAACCACTAATCTTAAAAAATTATTAAAGAAAAGTATCAAAACACGCAACCTGGGGGTCCAAAATCAAAAATAGAGATCCGATCGGCATGATGTTCATTCCAACACGACCGGGTGGGTGACAGTGACGTGTGGGAACTGACAGAATCCTAATCGGATTCCCGGTTTGGGTTAGGCGGTCAAATCACTAATCTAAAAAAAACAGAAGTGTAAAGATCAAAACACACAACCCGGGGTCCAAGATCAGAAATGGGGATCCGATCGACATACCGTGCACTCTGACACAACCAGATGGGTGAGAGTGACGTGTGAGAATTGACGAAATTCTATTCGGATTCCAAGATTGGGTTCAGCACTCAAACCACTAATCTTAAAAAAAAACATAAATGAAATGGATCAAAACATGCAACCCGGGGTCCAAAATCATAAATAGGGATCTGATCGGCGTGTCGTTCGCTCCGACACGACCGGGTGGGTGATAGTGACGTCTGGGAATTGACGGAATCCTAATTGGATTCTCGGTTTGAGTTCGGCACTCGAATCACTAATCTAAAAAATACCTAAGAGTAAAGTATTAAAACACGCAACCTGGGGATGCAAAATCAGAAATAGAGATCCGATCGACGTGCCGTTCAATCTGACACGATTGGGTGGGTGAGAGTGACGTGTGAGAATTGACGGAATTCTATTCGGATTGGGTTCGGCGCTCAAACCACTAATCTTAAAAAAACATAAATGAATAGGATCAAAACACGCAAGTCGAGGGTCCAAATTCAGAAATACGGATCTGATCAGCGTGTCGTTCTCTTCGACACAACCAGGTGGCTGATAGTGACGTCTAGGAACTGACGGAATCCTAATCGGATTCCTGGTTTGGGTTCGTCGCTCAAATCACTAATCTAAAAAAAACATAAGTGTAAGGGATCAAAACATGAAACCTGGGGGTCCAAAATCAGAAATAGAGATCCGATCGTCATGTCGTTTGCTCTGACATGATTGGGTCGGTGAGAGTGACGTGTTGGAATTGACGGAATTCTATTCGGATTCCCGGATTGGGTTCGGCGCTCAAACCAATAATCTAAAATAAAATATAAGTTTAAACGATCATAAATATTTTTCTAATTAAACTTAGTGAATATTCATATGTTTCAAATTTAAATTTTTAATAATAATGTTTGTATATTATTTTTTATTTATATTTCTAATATTTGTTTTTTTTAATATTAGATCCTCCGGCACCTGACCATCATGAGGCGGGAACAGCAGATGATCCAACAGACGTTTCTTGATTTTTATTTCTTATTATCATGTATGATTTATATTTGTTGTGATTGATGATTTTGTGTTAATTGTTATTTATTGTGAATGTATGTATTTCCTAGCAAGTTTTGTAGTTTATCATTGTTAATTTAATTATATATTTTTAAATTAAGGGGCTATTTCCGACGGATTTTCTAACGGACAGTATCCGTCAGAAACATCGTCGGCACACAAGACTTCCGATAGAATCTATTCGTCAACAAAACCGTCAGAATTTTTGACGTTTTACCGACGACTATTTCTGTCAGAAGTTACCTACTACCGACAGTTATTTCCATCGGTGAATCCGTAGAAATTTTCGACGAATTTCCTCACTGAACGTTCCGTCGGAATTTACCGACGAATTTTTGTCGTCGAAAAATTCTGTCAGACTGACAGATATTTCTATCGGAAGTACCAACAGATTGTCGACTGATTTTTTTCTCATCGGTAATTTTTGACGCTATTTTTCTGACGGACTGTTTTCGACGGTCGTTCGCAGTAGAGTTGTCGAAAGGTCTATTTTTCGACGGATTTCCGGTGGATTTCCAACAAAATATGTCCGTCGGGAAACCCACTTTTTCTTGTTGTGTTAGTTAGCGGGCAAGGATTTGTACAAAAATAGATGTGTTAATGATAATTGAATTAAGCTCTAGGCAAGATCTACATATGGAATACAAGATTGTCAGTATCAGTAACGTTGTTATGGCTGTAATGATTTAAGTAAATAAGAATAGAGATGTGGCAGTAAAGTAACCTAAGGGTAGAAGAAAGAATATGAAACATAAAGGGATTGTTTGTTTCAGTGGAATACAATTTAATTGGATAGTGCAGATTGTGTAATGGAAAAGAAG
This sequence comes from Colocasia esculenta, assembly GCA_014218235.1. Taxonomy (NCBI): domain Eukaryota; kingdom Viridiplantae; phylum Streptophyta; class Magnoliopsida; order Alismatales; family Araceae; genus Colocasia; species Colocasia esculenta. The sequence continues at coordinate 99,782,187 of CM024763.1, read as the reverse complement.
AAAGTAGAATGTTTTAAGGAATCCGTATTAAGGATTTTGGAATTTTTAGTGTATAAGTATGGAATTTGTATATGGTAAGGGAACAATTAAAGGATTTTGTTTACTTTTTTTATAGTTAGTTAATTATGGTAGTGGTCAGACGGTGTGTTTGTGATCAGTTAGTATGATATCTAAAAAGAGGATTAAAGAATGATCAGTGAAATGTCAGTAAATATGAAAAGATAGTTATGGTAATTGTTCACAGGTAGTTATTTGCAATGTAAAAGAATGTTAAAGTTGCGAGTTAAAAAAATTGAGTGAGGAAATAGTACAAATAGTTTATGTAAGTGAAAGCAGATCTTAGCAAGTGTGAAAGCCAACAAGGGTCAGTTAAGAATCAGTTAAAGTAAGCAAAATAAGAAAGTTTAAAAGTTTGTCATATAGAGTTTAAGGAATTGCAGTTAATAGAATATAGAATAAGTAAGGAGAGCATGTTCTAAGTTATTACTTTTATAATTAGAGTAAGTTAACAGAGTTCACAACGGAATGTGCACGGTATTTTTTGGGCAGTTTAGCTCAGTAATTAGAGAAGTGCAGAATTGTAGTATTATGGTAATATAAGTCTAGCAAGTGTTCTGAAATAGATGGCAGAGAGATTGAATGGCAATAGTACAGGTTTAAGAGTTGCATTAAAGAATTAGGGGTTTAGTTTGGTTTATGGATTAGAGCTTTAGTTTGATTTATGTATTAGAGAATAGAAATCGTAGTATTAAAGATTTGATTAATTGAAGGAAAATTTAATTTCAGAAAGTGTGAAGAAAATATGATTTCAGATGGACATGTCAATTATTGGTAATGCGCTGAGTGAAGAAATAGTTTGGGGTAGAAAATTGTTACAGAATGAAAATGGGTATCTCAGATAAATGAATTAGTGAGTGGAAGTCAGATGCGTTAGTGAAATATGAGTAAATTTGAAGTAGAATTACAATTAATAAGAAGTCACCAGTGAAGAATAATGTACTAGAAGATGGTTTAGTATGGCAGAATAGTTAGAGGCAGTGGTTTATGATAACAGATTTTCAGTAAGAAAATAGCATAGAAAGGAATGTTGCAAACACAACCAAGGAAGCAAGTTGAGTCCAAGGAGATAAAGCGCTTACAACAGGATAGTATTGCTCGAGTTGTGAAAGGAAGTAAAACAAAAAGAGAAAAGTAATGAATCGATTAAGGCATGCCAAGCAGAAAGTCTGTAGAGCAGTTTGAAGCTATGAAGTGTATCCTTTCTTGTTCTATGAATGACTTTATTTCTATTTAGGTGGTAGTCCCACTTATCGTGGTCTCTTCATAAATGTAGAGGATGCCATTCCTTTTTAGGTGGTAGTAATGTAACGTCTTGGCCATTCGGATCCGAGTTTAATGGTTTGTGTGTGGTGCTCGTGGCCAATGTGCGGTCATTGAGCCTTGGTTGTGGCCTTCATGCCTTCTGTCAGTGTTGTGGGACAGAAATCTAGACCCATATGACCTACAAGTTTTCTGGTGAAGAAGGCGACGAAGTAGGTCGTCGCATTTTGAACGTGTCGGCTTCCCACATCGCATTCTAAGAACTACCTTTCTGTCGTAGGCTTTCGATTGGCAACAGTGCAGTTGGTCACATTTAATATGTTATGAACGTGACGTCTGCCTACATCACGATTTGCACTTTGGTTTTAAAGCGGTGCTTTCAGGCCAGACACAGCATAGGAAGCTCTAATCGGTCAAGGAGAGGTTTGATATCGTGATTCTCGGCGATTTCAGCTTGGGAAGTGCTCGTTTGGTGCATTTTCCATGCAAGGAGGGCATCTGGAGTGTGGATAGGCCAGCGGTGTGGTTTTCTTTACGTTCTACATGTTCTTCGAGTTGGTAGGGAGACATCCCCTTCGTTTTGAATTAATTGAATGGTTTAATGATTGGCAAATCATCCTATCATGGTACGTTGTGGTTTATTCTTCATTTTAGAAGTTTAAATGTTGGTTTAGATGATGTGTGGAATGGTTTCCTGGAAGGAGAAGGAGTCTGACGGTTTTGTCTGAGATACGGACAATTAATTGAATGTGACGAGCTTGTCTGTCACGTTTCTCTTCCAATTGGTGTATTTGTATCGATTGGTATGAACACGAGGCTTTGGTCTGTCGTGTTTATGCCTTGCGATTGACTTGAAGGCGTCAGGTAGGTCCATCACATTTATGAATTTGGGCAATCGATTGACCGTGTGGCGTCGTATCATGCCGTCACGTTCGGAACGTGACAACATACTCTGTCATGTTTCCGTCTTGAATGCATCGTACTTGGCTAATGTGTTTAAGAGGTATTGATTGGTATTTTGATTGGAGATCCGATTGGCTTGAAGTTGATTTGTTGAGACGTCGTAATTCTAAAGGCGATGTCTGTGTCCATCGCGTTTAACCCTCAGATGTATGTATTATAGTTGGGTAGTATGCTCTTGTATAGGCCTAGCCTTGGGTATACGGTGATGTTTTCTAATGTTTAGATTGGTTTAATGTTAGTAAAGCATGATATACGATTGATGGATTGGTTTGTGGTTAATTAGTGTGTTATGTTAATTATGGTAATAATATTAAGGTTATGTGGTTTATGTGCTTAGTGGTATGTAGTCGCAGTGGAGGTCATATGATGACCAATGACAAGGAAGTTTATAATATGATTTATCATGGTTTAAGAATATAGTTTAATGAGTAAGTTAAGTATTCAATGTGGCTTGGCTGTTTATTGAGTTTGGTGGTTCGGCACCTATTCCGAAATCTCTCTACTCGGGTACCCCAGGTTCTATGTGAGCCAGGCACGTTGTGTTTGAGGGTTGTTTCAGTACTGTGTGTAAGATAGAGGTTTGTGTAGTTTTCCTAGACACCCTCACTCATGTATTTGTTGAGTAGCCCATCCGGTAGAGGGAAAGACGACAATGGGGTAACAACTTGTGGTGTGTGAGTGTTTTCTATTCGGTCGCTTGTAGTGTGCTCATGGTTGGGGGACAGACACCAGTAGACGTATTGGTCCCCATCTAGTTCTGTGTTTTCAGTGCCTCACTTTAGAGAGCTCAGGTTGGAGTCTCTAAAGGTGCCAGGCGTGGGTGTGCAATGTGGTGGTGGTATGCAGAGTGGTCCTTATTGGTCTGTACAGTTCTCTAGCTTTTGCAGTGTGGTTGTGGAGTTGCAGTTGGACCTTTTATCCTTGACTGCGAGACTGAGAGGTAGTCCTTGTGTTGTGTTGTCAGGGTTGGATAGTGGTGTCAAGAACCAGTAGTTTTTACCCACATGGTGGTATCATTCCTTCCGACTCGAGCTTTCTAGCAGTTGTGGTTGTGAGTGGTGACTCTCCGATTATGGTTCTTAGTCGTTCTTTGTGTATAGTGTCAGTGGTGTAATTGTGATTTTGGTTCAGCTGTGGTACATTGTCGTTTCAGGTACTCGTACCCTTTGTGGGTAGGTGGTTTTTGTGGCACATTGTGTGTCGGTGTTTCAGATGTTGTTGTGGAGCTATGCTCCATGGAGGTCATGTTGTGTGACCTTTCACTTGTCGTGTTTTTACCCTTTATGGGTAGTTCTTTGTGGTGTTAGATTAATACAGTGTGTGGTGGACTGGCTCTTGGTTACCAATCATGTTGCCTCTTGTTGGTGATTTGCTTGTGTGGTTCGTGTTAGTTGGGTTCAATTGTCGTGGTGCAATGTTGTTTCGGTACTAGTCTTGTTGCGTCCGTTATTTTATGTGAGCTATGTTGGTTAGCATGATTATATTTAATTGCAGTTCTACTTTCTATGTTGCCGGTAAGACCTTTAGTGGTCGAGGTCTCAATTCTTATGTTGTGGTACTGGTTTGTTGTTGTTTTTGGGAGGTCTTCGTTGAGCCAGTGACTTGTTAAGGCTTACTCCCTTATAGTTCTTTTCAGAGTTAGCAATGTGTTTGGATCCAACGGTGTTATGGTAGACTTGTACCACCAGCAGTTGACTTGTGGCTGTTGTTGTGTGAGCTTTGCTCCCTCAGGGTATGCCCCAAGTAGTTATACTTTTATCTTGGATATCTAAGAATGTATTGGGGCAATGTAATTTTTCGTAAATGAGTATAAGTACTTATACTTTCTTGTATCTTACACTCTTGTCGTTGTCTTTTATATTCTTACTGGACACTTGTGTGAGTTATCCCTTGCGAGACTTCAGTCTGCTCATGGGAGGTGGGTCTAGATATGGAGCCTTATAATTATCAAGCATAAGTATCCAGGGTCGCTACATGAAGTATCTACGTCGACAAACTTGTGTCTGACATTATCTTTTTAAATTCTTTTAGGTACCTTTCATAAATGTGAATTTTAAAGTGTTAAACAATATTTGAATCATTCATTTGACTTATGTATCATAGTTAGACAATATCTTAGGCATCATCAAAATAAGGGACACAACATGTTAAATGTATCATAGCATATGTGAAAGATGTCGCTATACTAGCTCCTATTATCTTAAATATCTTGGCAAGGTTGAAAAGAACATTATTTTAAGATTACAAATGAAGCTTTCGAAAGTGAAAAACATTTCTACAATGCTTTTGTCATTTCAAAATCACTGTCTTTTTATTTAAAAAGATATTAAAAAATCTTTTATGTATCTAACGCATTTAATGTAAAAAGAACCTATAGTAGAATATGTGTGTGTAGAACAGACATCTATCTCATTTAACACAATGTAGTTATTTCATAGTTAAGGCTATGTACGTTCCCTGTGGACAGAAAGGACTACATAAATGTACCTTACTACTACTTTTTCTCATTGTACAAATGGCTAATATAATAACCCATGATATCGTCTTAGAAAAAAAAAGTTATTTTGCTAAGTTTATGCGTGAAGACATTTATTACAGCTGTCAACAGTAGCATGCAAGCTATCATTAAACTAGAAGACTATTGAACATTATTCTCTGAAATGAGATGTTACACTCTAGTAAGACTTCTTAGTCAAAACGTCTATTTTCTAACGGTCAAGATCTTCAAATGTATAGTTGAAGAAGAAGGCTCTATGTATAAGTAGTCGAAATCTGAAGCAGAGATATAGAGATCAATACGATACAAGTGTGAGATGATGAAAGGAGAAAAGGAGAATATAAGAACACATACTCTCTCATCTGCACACTCAAGCCTTCAAAGCTTATCTGTTCAAGCCTTATTCACTAAGTGGACGAGTATTCAAGTTAGATTGTGAAAAGCTCTTCGTAGATTCAGTTAGAGATTAGTGTGTCTACATCATATTTCTCTTTGTATCTGTCTCTGTCTGTGTGCTCATCCTTTGAGCAGAACCCTTGTAAAAAAGCATTGCTTGTAAAATTGGTGGGGGGTTTGTACCTTGTGTTTTCCTCTTTTGAAGAAGGGAAGACCTGCTTGGATAGGCGGTTGTATACCCCTTAGAGAAGCAAAGACTTGCTGGGAGCAAGTGGTGTATGCCCCTCAGAGAAGGGAAGAACAGGTTGGGCATGGTGTTTTAGTGGAAAATCTCAATAGTTTACTTGGAGGCTGGACGTAGGACTCCTGTGGAGAGGAGATCCAAACAAGGATAATTCTCTTGCCTCTTTATATAATTGCTTCCACTTATTATTCCTTTTCACACACAACACTAACCATTAACCTCTATTTTAGTAGTTTGTCTCATCTATTTTTAGAGCCATAGGGTCTCAAACGAGAAGTGCAAGAGAACTCTTAGTCACCCCCCTCTAGAACATCTTAGCCCTATCTGATCCAACAACTACTTGTAATGACCTGAGGATTCGACACCCGGAAGCCCTCCAAGTGCCCAACCCTTGGACCACCACCCATGGATCTAAAGACTCCAAAGTGTTAGAAAAGTAGTCAAGTGAGATAAGCAATGAATTCAAATAACTATAATAATATGTTCGTACATTTAAACAAAGTAAATACGTACAACATGTCCCAAATAAAAGTACAAGTACAGAAAGAAAATTGCAATCGTTAAGGGGCATACCTCGAGGACTTGCGAAACACAACTCTTAGCTCACACTAGTACTAGGGCTCTAACATTTGCACACTCACACTGTTAGTAGCACAATGTGCAACTAACCACCTCCACAACTATCCAGCACCAAACTCCTACGAAAGCAAGACCTTACGTGAAGGAAGTAGAGGGGATGAGCCTCGCAAACAAGACCCAATACGGATAAGCAATCTTTTATCAACTTGAGTAGTAGGAACTCTAGAAAGCAATAAACAACTATGTTGATCCACGGATGGCAGTAAGGATAAACCTAGAAGGGGGGGGTGAATAAATTATCTGAAAATACAAATAAAAATCACCACTTGAAAACTTTGGTTAGTGAATGTAGTTGTGTGCAGTAGATAGAGTAGCAGTGCGGAATCAAATCAAACAATCAATCGCACAAATGAACACAGGGAATTTTATTCTGGTTCGGTACTTCTCAAATGGAAGACTTACGTCCAGTCCCCAAGAAAATCTTGGGATTTCACTAACCAGGGTACAATCCTCCCAAGGATATATAACCCCCAGCTCCTCGCTGGTCCTCTTCCTTTCCGAGTAGGAAGGAAACTCATTTCTTTTACAGGTCAAGAAGCCACGCTCTTGAAACAAACCCTAGTGCGGTTCTGCTAGACTTAAACCCACCTAGCTGGGTTCTGCTGACACCAACCCCAGCTAGGTTCTTCCCTTAACATAAGGGGAACACTGAGTATAGTCCCTCAGCTGGACAGACACCCAGCACTTCCGCTAGTCTTCTCTTCACCCTTGAAGAGGAAAAATATGTGCTCTTCATTGAGGAAGAATGAGCAGACAGTGGAGATCAAGTTCTAAAGAAAAGAACTTAGCTTGCTTGATCTCCAACAACATCCTGAGAGCTAAGAGGATTACAATATAAATACAATGAAACATAAATGCTCAGCCCACAAACTCTCCCCAAATGTACAATGATGCACAAAGAGAGTGAAGAGAGAAAAGAAGCTTGAATGCTTGAAGAAATCAAATGGTTGCTTTCACGTACACTTCTTCTTGGGCTCTAGCTCTTTCTCTCTTGCTTTGAGTGTGTATGGCGTTGAGGCTTCTCACTGGATGTACACTCTTCAAGAAGGATTTTAGAAAGGCTCACATGATTTGTTCTTCATAGCCTTCATCCTTATATAGAGGAAGAAGAAATCCGTTGATAGATGGTCATTGGAGTTCTTGGATCATTGTGACTCTTCTAGCCATTGCTCATCTTCTTCTTCATCTCCTTTCCTTCTTCTCCTGTCTAACAGATATCTTCATGTGTCTAATGGATGCTAAGAACAGGTCCAAGAGTAGAATAGTCCTGCAGACATTTAATGCAAATAGGAATATGTTAGACTAGAAAAATCTTCTGAAATATAGTCCATGCCTTCTTATGTGCAGTTCTATGATTTCTGCTGATATCCAAATATGTTAGGTAAGGCCTTTGCTTTTTAGCATAAGAAAGGAGTCCTTTTAGTCCTTAATTTATGCTGACCCCTTTGCTTACCTACCCAAACAAGATAGAAGGTACACAACAGATTGATCTTCAGTCAATCAGAGAAATAATAAGTTAAACATATAAAGTACATTTGAACTTTCATTTGGGTGCCAAAGACATTTTGAAATGTAGAAACAATCGATGTTTATTTAAAGGTAATCGATATTACAGAGGCAATCAATATTTCATAAAAGTAATTGATGTTTAAGTGAAGCAATCGATGTTCTAATGCAATTGATATGAAAGACAATCGATGTTCTAATGTAATCAATGTAAAGGACAATCAATGTGAAGAATAATCGATATTTGATTTATAACAGCAATCGATGTTTAAGTGAAGTAGTTGATGTTATGAGACGATCAATCTGTAAGGAGGCAATTGATGTCTAAGGTAATCGATGTTTGAACATAATCGATGTTTTAAGATAATCGATATACGCAATCGATGTGGAAGCAATCAATGTTTTATGATAAACGATATGAGCAATCGATGTGGAAGCAATCGATGTTTCAATATAATCGATGTTTCAATGTAATCGATGTTTTAATGTAATCGATGTTTAAGTGTAATCGATATTTCAATGTAATCGATGTTTCAATATAATTGATGCTTCAATTTAATCTATTTTAAGTATAATCAATGTGAACTACAACTGGCCACTTCCACTGCCAACATCGATTCATGAAGAAACTTCAAATAAAACATGTTATTTCTTATGCATGAATAATCTTTAAAATTGTTAATAATATATTCATGTTATTTAAAATTCACATGAATTTTGTTATCATCAAAATAAAAGGATAAAATATAGGAGTGGTTCAATAATCTCCCCCTTTTTGGTGATGACAAAACTCATGTGAATTTTCAACAAATATTCAATACAACTAATGAACAGAAAATTCATAGCATAAAATGCTCTCCCCATTTTTGTCAATAACGAAAAAGGAAGGATCTTACCATTTTCATTCTCCCCTTAAGGAAAATTCTTACCATGTTGATGGAGAGGGGTTCAACAATACATTTACTGCTGTCATTGTTTGTTGCTCCTCCTTAGTGTTTTCTCTCCCTGAATGTGAGGCTCCCCCTCAGTGTATGGCTCCCCTTGGAGTGTGTCTTGATGAATCTTCAATCTTCTCCTTGCTTGTCAACATCTTCTGTTGTATTTTCATTTGTTGTTCTATTGGAAGGTCTTTACGAAGTGTCCCTAATTGATCACCAATTCTTGCAATGATATTAGTAGCATTGTAATTTAGGGAATAAACAACAAAAAGAAATGTAAGTTTAAAATCAAAAAGTAAAAACTAAGGATGACTATTTTCTCTTTAGATAGGAATGAAGTGAAAAGTGAGTAGTCACTAATCGGATGCTTTTGAGTGTCCTCTAACCATACCCATTTTAATGCCTTTTTCTTTTGTCCATTAAAATCAAATTGGCATTCTCTTCTTCTTCTTCGGTGCTTGAGTTGTTTGAGCAGTTCTTTACTGAAGCTATCTTCTGAGGTGTTACTTGGAACTTATGTGCCTTACCCTCAACTTCTTCTTCATCAAAAGCTTCTTTAACACTTACCTCTTCAGGGATATCCTCTTTGAGAAAAATATGAGGCTCCCCCTCAATCTGAGGTTTCTCCTTTATATCTTCTTCTTCATGTGGAAGGATGTCTACCTAAGTAGCTTGTTGTTCTGATTCTTCTTGACCATCAGTTCTGGCTTCTTCAATTTCTGCCGCACTCTTAATTCTTTCATCATTAGTTTTTTTAGAAATTTGAGCACTAGTGTCCTCCTTGTCTTGAACTTCAACCACAATGGGTTCTTCTTCATATGTGAGCTTCAGTTTGTCCTACATATCTTTGGCTATTTTACACACTAATATCCCGTTGAATTTTTGGTTGGATAGTACATATGACATGAATCTCTTAGCTATGCTATTTAATGATATCATCCTCCTGTCGTTGTCTGATCATTCTTTCTTTGGCTTTGATATTACAAAGCCACCATCTTTAATAATGCTCCAGAGTAGATATTCGCAGCCTTGTAGAATGAAATCCATCCTTATCCTCTAGTAGGTGTAATCGCCATCAAAGAGTGGAGGCAGGAAGATGGATTGGCCTTCTGCAAAACCTTGAGCTGCCATTTGATCTTTGCTCTAAGTTCGTTGGATCGTCTTTGCTTTCTTCAAGAACTTAGGCTCTAATACCACTTGTTAGTATCAGATGAATGAAAGAGCTTGGCATTGATACCACTTGTTAGCCCACGTATGGCAACAAGGATAAACCTAGAAGGGGGAGGGTGAATTGGATATCTGAAAATACAAATAAAAATAACCACTTGAAATCTTTGGTTAGTGAATGTAGTTATGTGCAGTAGATAGAGTATAAATGTGGAAGCAATTCAAACAATCAATCACACAAATGAACATAGAGAATTTTATCCTGGTTCGATAGTTCTCAAATGGAAGACCTATGATCCACAACCTGCTCATTCTTCCTTAAAGAAGAGCAAAGGTTTTTCCTCTTCAAAGGTGAAGAGAAGACCAGCTGAAGTGCTAGGTCTCTGTCTAGCTGAGGGACTGTACTTAGGTATTCCTTTATGTTAAGGGAAGAACCTAGCTGGGGTTGGTGTCAGTAGAACCAAGCTAGGGGTTTAAGTCTATCAGAACTGCACTAGGGTTTGTTCTAGGAGGGTGGCTTCTTGACCTATAACAGAAGTGAGTTTCCTTCCTACTCGGAAAGGAAGAGGGCCAGCAGGGAGTTGGGGGTTCCTATATCTTGGTGGGATTGTACACTAGTTAGTGAAATCCCAAGATTTTCTTGGGGACTTGTGAGAGAGAGCGTTGTGAGTTCTTATAGCCTGAGTGAGCTGAGAGTCGTGCTTTGCAAGTCCTCGGGGTATGCACCTTAAGGACTGTACCTTTCTTCTTGTACCTATGCTTTTACTTGGGACCCGTTGTACAAAACTTTTATATATTGTACATATTGTTATAGTTATTAAAATTCAGTACATATCTCACTAGACTATTTCTTCTAACCCTTCCGGATCTTCAGATCCGTGGGTGGCGGCGCGACCCTCGGGACCCCTGGCGAGGGTCCGGTAGGTCGGGCCGTTACATTACTCAAACAAGTATGGATATGCTTTCATCATTTCCTCTGCCAATTCCCATGTGTCCTCTCCACCCTGTCTATTTTCCCATCTAATTTTCACTAGTTCAATTTCTTTATTTTTTAACTTTTGGGTTTTGCGTCCTGTAATCTATAGTTGATATTCTGGCATTGACATGTCTGGTTTCAAATCATCTCGTGTGTAGCTAACGATCTGGGAGGGATCTCGAATAGACCTTCTGAGCATAGAAACATGGAACACATCATGTGCTTCTGTAAAGTCTGCTGGGAGATCTATTCTGTAAGTTGTTTCACCAATTCTTTCTAAAATTTGGAATGGACAACATATCATGGGCTCAATTTACCTTTCCTGCTGAATCTTAACACACCTTTTATAGGAGAAACCTTCAAAAACACATAATCACCAACTTCAAATTGCAATGGCTTGCGTCTGGTATCTGCATAACTCTTCTGTCGGCTCTGAGCTGTTTGAAGCTTTTCCTTAATAAATTTGACCATCTCTGAACACTGCTAAATCAATTCTGGTCCAATGACTTGGCTCTCACCTACTTCATGCCAATTCAATGGTGTCCTCCACAGTCTTCCATATAGAGCTTCATAAGGTGCCATCCTAATACTTGCATGATAACTATTATTATAAGCAAACTCTACCATGCCCAAGTGGTGCTCCCAAGTGCCTCCCCACACTAGACAACAAGCCCTCAACATGTCTTCTATGGTTTGAATTGTTCTTTCTATTTGTCCATCTGTCTGCGGATGATAAGCCGAACTGTACCTTAATTCAGTGCTAATTACTCTCTATAAACTCCTCTAGAAGCCTGAAGTAAATCTGGGATCTCTATTTGAGACAATTGTTACTGGAATTCCATGCAGTGGTACTATTCTATCTACATATAACCTGGCTAATCTATCCACAATCCATGACATGTTTACATCTAATAACCTGCACACCTTAGTCAATCTATACACAAAAACCAAAATTCCATTGTGACCTGTTGCTGTTCTGGGTAAGCCAACTGAAAAATCCATAGCTATGTCGTCCCATTTCCACTGTGGAATAGGCAATGGCTGTAATAATCCCCCTGGCCTCTAATGCTCTACTTTTACTTGCAGACATACCAGACATCTTGATATAAATTCTGCTATTTCCTTCTTCATGTTCGGCCACTAGAAATGCTTCTTCAGATCTTGATACATATTTGTGCTGCCTGGATGAATAGTGTACCTGGATCTATGAGCTTCTTCTAATACCTTCTATCTGACCTCAGCTTTTGCTGAAACATACAATCGACCTTTAACTCTAACCACATTGTCATCATTAAGTGTAACCTCCTCCATTCTTACAATATCCACCGAATTCTCATCTGTTCTTTGTGCTTCCACTATCTGCCAATACAAAGAAGGCTCCACTACATTGTTTGCTAACACTGCTCGTTGTTGATTACTTGGCACAAATAGTGAATTCTTTGTTACATCTTCATATAATTTCCATTCTCTGATCATGATCTGGCTCAAAACTGCTTTTCTGCTCAGTGCATCTGCAACAACATTGGCTTTACCCGAGTGGTATGCAAGACTGAAATCATAATCTTTCAAATACTCCATCCACCTGCACTGCCTTAAATTCAAATCTTTTTGCAAGAAAATGTACTTTAAACTCTTATAATCTGTAAAAATTTTAAATCTTTCTCCATATAAATAATGCCTCCACAATTTCAATGCACAAACTACTGCTGCCAACTCTAAATCATGTGTAGGGTAATTCTCTTCATGCCGCTTCAACTGCCTTGATGCATATGCCACTACCTTCCCATGATGCATTAGTAATGTTCCCAATCCTCTTCTAGATGCATTTGTATACAACACAAATCCTCCGCCGCCTGATGGTATTTCCAGTATAGGTGTTGTAGTAAGCCTCTTCTTCAATTCTGCAAAACTTCGCCGACAATATGAAGACCACACATAGGGCACTCCTTTCCTGGTCAATCTAGCCATAGGTGCTGCAATCTTTGAGAAATCATGGATAAATCACCTGTAGTAACCTGCCAGACCAAGGAAACTTCTGATTTCTGATACTGTGTTCGGCTCTTCCCATTTTATTACTGCTTCTACCTTAGCTGGATCAACTGCTACACCCTGCCGTAAAATTACATGGCCCAAAAACTAAATCTCCTTTAACCAGAACTCGCATTTTATGAACTTAGCATACAACTGGTGATCCTGCAAAGTCTGTAATGTAATTCTCAGATGTGCTGCATGCTCCTCCTCTGATGCTAAATACACTAATATGCCATCGATGAATACCACAATAAACTAATCCAGATATGGGTGAAATATTCTAATCATCAGATTTATAAATACTACTGGTGCATTAGTCAACCCAAATGGCATAACTATAGACTCATAGTGCCCATATCTAGTCCTGAAGGCTATCTTGTCAATATCTTCTTCTTTAATCCTCAGCTGATGATATCTTGATCTCAAATCAATTTTAGAGAATACTATGGCTGATTGTAGCTGATCAAATAAATAATCAATTCTAGGAAGTGCATACTTGTTCTTCATAGTGACCTTGTTCAATTGCCGATAATCTATACACATTCTCAAGCTGCCATCATTCTTTCTAACAAATAACACTGGTGCTTCCCATGGTGAATGACTGGGTCTGATAAAACCTTTCACTAACAACTCTTGCAGTGGCTTCTTCAATTCCTTCAACTCTGTTGGTGCTATCATGTAAGGTGCTTTTGAGATTGGCATGCTACCTGGTTGCAATTCTACTATGAAATCCACCTCTCTATGTGGAGCCAACCATGGCAACTCCTCTGGAAACACATCTACAAATTCCTTAACCACGGGTACCATTTCTACAGACTTGCCTAACTTAATTAAACTGACTGAATCAAGATATGCCACACATCCAGCATTAATTAACCTCCTAGACCTAAGTGCGGAAATAATAAACTTAGGAGTGCAAAACGGCATACCTTGGAACTCAAACATAGCTCCACTGAGTCGAAAAAATCTAACTCTCTTCTTCCTACAATCCACCACTACCCCATAGGCCTCTAGCCAGTCCATTCCCAAAATCACATCATACTCTTTCAACTGCAATGCATACAACCTTCCTGACAACTGATTCTGAGACGAAACGCCTCGTTCAAGCCCGTTAAACCAATAACGAACTTGATCCGAGTCCGCCTCCTGCGAACGGGCCGAAGCCTCACAAGGGATATCATATACACGTCCGTGAAACACAAAGGAACACACCTGATCACATATATGATTCACCAACTCATATATAATGTACAAGTTTTATATAGCCAAATTTCAACAAAAGTACAAGAAAGTACAAGAGCCTGGGGCATACCCCGAGGTAAACTAGTACAATTGAGAAAAGAAACTATACTGCTGGAGGTGCTGGCCCAACACCGCTGCGACGCGGCTCTGAACTGGACGACGGTAACGAAACGTCCTCCTCGCCCTCACCTGTGGGGGTAGGGGTGAGCCTCTCTAGTCACTGGCTTAGTAGGGAACTCCCCCAACACCGAGTAAACCAAAACACATATGCGGAAGCAGTAAACTGCGCTAGCAATTTATAGAACAACTAAGCAGGATATTAAAGTTGTAAATGTACTCACCGTTTGCCGACTACGTAAATCAATTTTAATAAATAAATGGCAAAACCCAAACAGGTGTACGAGCTACAGTAGAGACCGCCACACACGAGCCACGTGAACTGGTTCGCGACACCAGTGACTGACTCGGAAAAACTAACACAGGTCTACCTCTCAGTCTCCCAGCCATGGACGAAAGGTCCAACTGCCGCTCCACGTGGAAAAGTCAAACAACTGTGGAGACCAACTAAACACCACTCCTGCGGACACACAACCGCATGCCCATGCCTGGAACATCTAGGGTCTCTGGTCAGAGCACCCTAAAGTGAGGCACTAGAAAAGGACTAGCTGGGGACCAGTGTCGACAACTGGTGTCTGTACCCCCAACTAAGAGTGCACTACAAGTGACTAAAAACAAACTCAAGAATCACTGTCCCGCTGTCATCTTTCCCTCATCCGGACGTACAACTCAAACAAAGGAGTGAGGGTGTCCAGGACAGACGACACAGACCTCGACGGTACAACAAAAGTACCGGGACAGAGCCCCGAGCTAACAGCCTGGCTCACAGAGAACCTAAGGCACCCAACTACAGAGGTAACCATGGTAGGCATCATACTACTTTCCATGCACACATAACCACGTGCACGTCACACACAAACCACGTGAAACGTCACGTAAATCTCAAGAACAACTGTCCACTACACGTGAACACAGTGCAACTCGCGTGCATACCACGCTAACACACAAACCACTAGCTAGCTACGAAACAAACATGCTAGCCTTATAAACAGGTGCTCCCAGAGCGTTACAGGTGCCAATGCACCACTCGACATTACCAAATACATCGAATAATAATAATCATATAATCACATTACATAAATCATGCACATTCAGACCACTCGAGTGTGGTCGGGACATGGGCCTGTGTCGCCTTCAGAACGCGACAGCCTGATAGGTCGCCTTCAACATATTAACGCGACATACAAACAAGTCACATTCACAACCTAAACGCGACGGGTCGGCCCGTCGCCACTTAGCAGACGGAAACCCTAATCCGGGATCCTCTCCACGGATTACCAACCCACACCATGCAAACCATCCTTAATCAGTGTTTTTCATGCTTTAATGGATTCCTAGGCATGATATCTATTCTGTAGAAAGTGTTAAACTGATCAAACCCTGCATTCCACATGATTCTCGCCCCGAAAACGGGAGGAGTCACCCTACCTCGCGAAGAACACGCGATACCACGCTCCCCCGGCGTTTCTCTCGCTCCACGTGAGCTTCCCACGGTACGATCACAGCGAAATCACGAATTCCCGCAAAAATTGCCGCAGCTCCCCTTCCCTTGGCCGAGCAGAACTCGCTGCAGTTCTGTCCGGTTGGGGTTTCTTAAAAACACCCAGCGGTTGGGAACGCGACGTGTCGTCCCGTCGCGACATGATCGCGACGGACCTAGGCGTCACCTTCCCAAGGCTGATGTTTGCAGGTCGCCCACCTCTCGACACATGGCGCACATGCAAACAATTAGTGCCACAAAACTCAACAAGAATGCGCCGGCCACCTCGGTCGCGTTCAGAATGCGACACTCCTTCCTGTCGCGATGACAGGCTGAGGACACTGGGGTGCTGCAGGCCCAGACTATCGGCCCAATAAGCCCTTCAAACATCCACACGTACCACACACAAACCACATTGGCCTCACGATAGCCATCACAACCACTAAACACAGGATCCACGAAGATCTGAAAAACGCCCGATGTTACATTACTATCATCTAAAAAGAAATTTCGACCTCGAAATTCATAGCTCAAGTACAAGAAGTTTCATCACACTTATTTACAAGCACTATCATCTAAAAAGAAATGCAGAACCTTACTCAAATAAGTAAGGATAGTCTTTAGCCATTTCCTCGGCTAATTTCCAGGTATCCTCACCACCCAACCTATTCTCCCATCTCACCTTAACTAGTCCAATTTCTTTATTTCTCAACTTTTTTGTCTTACGACGAGTAATCTGCACTGGATACTCTGGCATAGTCATATCTGGCCTCAAGTCACCACCTTGGTAACTGATTATCTACGTTGGATCTTCAATGCACTTTCTTAACATAGAAACATGGAAAATATCATGAACATCTGCAAAATCAGCCGGCAAATCAAGTCTATAAGTTGTTTCCCCAATTCTTTCTAATACTTTAAAGGGTCCCATATATCTCGGACTCAACTTTTTGGTCTAATTCAGAACCCACCATCTGCCTTTCTCCCACTTCATGCCAATTTAATGGGGTTCTACATGCCCTTCCATATAGAGCTTCATATGGTGCCATCCCAAGACTGGTATGATAACTATTATTATAGGCAAACTCAACCATACCTAAATGATGCTCCCAGCTACCTCCCCAAACCAAACAACAAGCTCGCAACATATCTTCAATTGTCTGAATAGTCCTCTCTATCTGTCCATCCGTTTGGGGATGATAAGCAGAGATATATCTCAACTCAGTGCCAATTACTTTTTGCAAGCTCCTCCAAAAACCAGAAGTAAATCTTAGATCCCTATCAGATACAATATTTTTGGGAATACCATGCAGTGGAACAATTCTATCATCATAAACCTTCGCTAATCTGTCCACTGTCCAAGACATACTTACTGCTATCAACCTGCACACTTTGGTTAATCTATCAACAAATACCCATATTCCATTATGTCCTGCTACTGACCTCGGTAAATGTAACACCCCGAAAATTTAGTGATTTAGAATTTTAGAAATAAAGGAGAATAAATAAATTCCGTAATTATTGGAACAATAAAACTAACGTACAATTATCGTACAAGAGGAAACACATCGAGAAAAATTGTTAACGCGGGAAAAATAACCCAACCATAAATTAAATAAACATTTGGAGAGACTTACCACATTATGTATTAATAACCCATTAACAAGATTGGGCCAATGGGGTACATTTGGCCCAAGGATAAAAATTGGGACAAGGAAATACCCAGAAATTCGGGTATGTAATTATGCAATAATTAGGGAGGGCAATTTAGGGTTAAAATTAAGGTGATTAGTCATGTAAGGTAAGCCAAAACTGAACCCAACCCTAAGAAGTGGTTTCCTAAACCTTTGCTACCTCCGTTGGGTGAGAGAATCCCAGATTTCTTGGAAAGTAGGAAACAGAATTCGCAGCCCCTTTCCTAGTCCCGTTAGGACTTGTAAATACAACCTAAATCTATAAGAACTCGTCCTTAAACTCTTGGGTAAGGTTTAGCAACAAGTTGGGGTCGTGAGCAGCAAGTTTGGAGCGCTGGAGGAGTGGGGAACGGCTGGGGGTCTTCCTCAACCTCGCTCTGCATCAACCCAGAAATCTGTAGAGAGTTCTTAGCATTCAAAGGTAGGTGTTCTCGGGCCAACATTAAAGAAAACCAACACCATCATGTAGATCTTGGAGTCTAGGTTCATTTGCACTTGGTTTGACTAATTTTCGTGGAGTATACATTGTGTATTCGTATTTTTCCCTAAGTCGTGCACAGTTAGGGCTTTTCCCGTTCTTCATATCATGCACATGATTCAAGACCAAATTAGACTAAACTTCCTTCATGAACGTTCTTCTACTTGTAGTCACGATCATCTTTTATGTTGAATGTTTTGTCCAAAAGTCTTTCATTAGAGAGTTATAAGTGTGGTAAAAGAGTCACTGCATGATACTGCGATTTCGGGCTGCACTTAGCTTTATGTTATTCATAAGTTTTCTCAAGATTCGAGACAGAATTAGATCAAACCCCAACATCACAGTTCTTCTACTTGTTGTTCTCGTCATTCTTTGTGTTGAACATTTTGTCTAACTGTCATTCGTTAGAGAGTTATAAGCAGAGTAAATAAATCACTGCATGAGATGTGTTTTCGGGTTCCACTTGACCTATATGTTTTTTTCTGGGAGGGCCTCTAGTGTCGACACTAGTTGATCTAGTGTCGACACACTGTCCCAAATCAGCCCAAAAGGTGTTCTGGGAAGGCCTCTAGTGTTGACACTACTTGATCTAGTGTCGACACACTGTCCCATACTGGCACAACATGTTTTCTGGAAGGTCTCTAGTGTCGACACTACTTGATCTAGTGTCGACACACTGTCCAAACCTGTTGACTGGGTTTTCTGGGAGCTGTCTCTAGTGTCGACACTACTTGATCTAGTGTCGACACTACTTGAAGCATTGTGTCGACACCAGTAAGGGGTGTGTCGACACTACCTTTGCAAAAGTATTGCATGTTTTGGGTCTAATCATTGCATGGTGTCTACTAGCATGTGCATGATGTTAGATAGTATGCATGAACCTAAAAGAAATCAACCCATTGAAGAAAATGGTAATGATACGAATATGATTCTAATGTGTAATTGTGATTGTCCTTATGTTCATTGGATTATCTTGTGATCTTTCCTATGTCAACTGATATGATAAGAATATGATATGAATGTGGGGATGAATACATGTTAGTATGGACTTGTTAGTGGAGTTAATGTCATGATTTGCATATGAGTTTCAATAGTTACATGCTTTCCGGTGTTTAATTAATTATTTGTCCATATGCATACATGCTAGGAATGATCCGTGACTCGTCACTTACACATTTGTACGACTAGGCACACCCTTCTTGGGGAATTGGGAGCTCTCTGCTGGTTATTCTGAATTGGTAGACTAGCGATCTTTTCCTTAAGACCTCCGTAAGTCTCCACTCTCTATGGATTTCGACATAGTGGCCGAGCTGGTTCTACCATGAAGTATCCTGGAGATATAAAGCACATGTCCTACATACGATCTGTCTTTAGAAACATCCTCCAGTCAAGACATTAACAAATTATGAAACATAAGATACGTCATTATACGCCTTTTGTTCTCTTGAGGTAATTTCCATACTTTGACTCTATGAATGATTATGTTCCTTTTACTATGAGCTTGTCATTGAAACTCTGTGGCCATAATATGAATATGTTTGTTCGGCACAATATGGGCCTTCGGTCCATTTGACCAATGCCTGTGTAAAAGGGGCCTAGTCCGGTCCTGGGGAGGAGCGCCCCAACGTATTTATTAACCGCGGGAGTATGGACTTCTGGTGCTTGGCATAGCACAACGAATAAACAAGATTAGTGGAAATGTGCCTTCGTTTGTTTGATATGATAAGTTTGGTTTGATCTGATATGATAAGTCTGATCACGTGAATACGTGATATCTGTGAATATGGCCAATCTCTTTTGATATGATTCTACTCTTGAAATATATGTCCATTGTATATGCAATTCGATATTTGATTTGATATGTCATCCGTTCTATTCTTCTATTCAACTTGTTAGAAAAGCATGCATTGTCATCATATTCATGTGCATATCTGCCTATTTAAAAATGTTAATCATGTATATTAGTGCCCGCACAATATTGAGATGTAAATCCTACTGAGCTAGTTCGCTCACCCTATCATCCTGCCCTTTTCAGGTAGTGATGAGGAACCAGAGGAGTCGGATGGGGCAGGGCAAGAGTGATGAGCACCCGCCATATGAGTAGTTGACAGTTTAGAAATAGACATTTGAGTAGTCGATGTATTAGAGAAACCTTGTTATTTGAATAATGAACCCTTTTTAGTTGATCCTCTCTATGTAAGGTTGTAATTAGTTGAATGAAATGGAATAAAGTATACTTTTGGTGACCATATTATAGTCTCGAATGTGTTATTATATTCAATCGTAACTCTGCGCTATTCAACTGTGATACGTCTATTTGTATCGTTCACGTCCCCTGATATTTATTCCGCTGCTAAATATCGGGGCGTGACAGTTGGTATCAGAGCCCTAAACTTTAGGGTCCAAGGGAATAGGAACATAGGATGAAACTAGATCACACGAGTCAAAATCTGTCGTACCTAATGTGAGCTTGGGTAGAACCATGGGAATGGGAGTCACATGTGATATATTTAGATAACTGACTTATACTATTATCTTGAAGGTATTTATTACCTCAATGGCCTCTGAACGTGCCCAAGCTAGGAACATGCAACAAACAATATCGAACTTGACTCAGGATACTGCAAGCCACCTAGGGTGGAGGTAACCGCGGAGCCGGTGATCTCCATCGGAATTTTCGGAATATGGATCCGCCTAGGTTTGGAGGGAGTACTGACCCAGATGTTGCTGAACACTGGGTTAAGGAAGTTGAAAGGATATTCAGGGTCATGCAATGCACGGACCAGAACAAAGTACTATTGGCGGCTTTTCAATTGGAAAAGGATGCCAGGACATGGTGGGAGTTGGTAGAAGCAACACTGAATGACCAGCAACTAACATGGGCTCAGTTCATTGAGCGCTTCAACACCAAGTACTTCTCTGAGAGGGTCCAGGAACGAAAAGCAGCCAAATTTGTGGCTTTGAAGCAGAGAGGACTCAATGTGGCCGAGTATGAGGCCCAATTCTCTCGTCTGTCCCGATATGCTATTCACTTAATTAGGACAGAAAGGATGAAGGCAAAATACTTTCTGAATGGCTTGAGGCCCCAGTTCATCACTCAACTGGCGCCAATGGACATTCAAACCTATGCTAACATGGTAAAGAAGGCTCAGTTATTGGAAGATGCCATGGAGACTGCTGAATGAATTAAGGGAAAATCCGTGAAAAGGGAGCAAGTGTCTTCTACAGGAAGGTATCAGCCGACCATTGCGAAGAAAAGGACCAGTGGCGGAGTAAATGAACCAGCTGATAAAAATCCAAAGGAGTTAGGTAAGCAGATAGTGGTGACGATGGGAGAAAGGTGCAAACACTGTGACAAAGCTAATCACAGGTCTGAACAATGCTGGAGAGTGCAAGGGAGATGCCTGCGCTGTGGTAGTCGTGACCATAGGATCTCGACTGCCCAATATTGAAAGAACAAGCCCCTCAGGACAAGCGCCCGAATGGACAGAAGAGGCAAGGCCGCTTGCAAGCTATTCAGGAACCGGAAGCTGCTGAAGAAGGGTATCATGGAAGGTACACATACTATTCTTTCCGACCCGCATATGTTCTCTTGATACGGGAGCTACGCATTCCTTATATCTCAAACATTTGTTGATACCATACTGTGAAAACCGTCCCAATGAAATTCGGAATAGTTGTGTCAACCCGATTGGTCCTGGTACCAATCTTACAAACCATATGCCATCCAGTGAAGTGTGATTGAAACCCAAACCTACCAGCAAATTTAATATGTATGGATATGGAGGGGTATGATGTGATACTCAGAGCAGATTGGTTGTCTGAACATGGGGCTAGTATCAACTACAGGAGAAGTCGGGTAACCTTTAGCCATTACCCAAAACTAGTGTTCATAGGGGATAGAAACCGCAGGAATTATCACTTATCTCGGCACTACAAGCCAAAAGGATGATGAGGAAAGGTTGTATGGCCTTTCTTGCTGCTGTGGTCATCACAAAGAGGGAAGTCAAAGTGGAGGACATCCATGTGGTCAGCGAATGCGCTGATTTTTTCCCGAAGACTTCCAGGAATTCCTCCTGAGCGAGAGGTCGATTTTACCATCGAGTTGGTCCCTGGAGCAGCACCAGTATCTAGGGCACCATATAGAATGTCCCCTGCAGAACTGAAGGAATTAAAAGAGCAACTGATGGAACTGTTGGAGAAGGGTTTCATTTGACCAAGCACATCGGCATGGGGCGCACCTGTCCCTTCGTCAGAGAAGAAAGATGGTCGATGAGGCTATGTTTAGATTACAGACAACTAAACCAGTTAACTATCAAGAACAAATACCCTCTGCCAAGGATTGATGAGTTGTTTGACCAATTATCTGGAGCTAGATACTTCTCTAAAATAGATCTCAGATCTGGTTATCATCGATTGAGGATCAAAGGAGAAGACATTCACAAGACAGCCTTCCGAAGCAGGTATGGGCATTATGAATTTATTGTTATGCCTTTCGGACTAACAAATGCCCCTGCAGTTTTCATGTAGCTGATGAATAGCATTTATCGCTCATATCTTGATAAATTTGTGGTGGTATTCATCGATGATATATTGATCTATTCCAAGACAAAGGAAGAGCAATGAGGAGCATTTAAGGATCTCATTACAGATTTTAAGGGAGAACAAATTATATGCCAAGCTAAGTAAATGTGAATTCTGGCTAGAGGAGGTATCCTTTTTAGGGTGGGGCATGTGGTACCAAGGATGGTATCGCAGTTGATCCATCAAAGGTTGAGGCTGTACTGAAATGGGGAAAAACGACAAGCGTCACAGAGATCAGGAGCTTCCTAGGTCTAGCAGGATATACCGAAGGTTTATTAAGGATTTCTCAAAGTGTAGTGTCGTTAACCAAGCTGACCCGAAAGGAAAATCTATTTGTGTGGACTGAGAATGGGAGAAAGCTTTAACAACTTGAAGAAGTGTCTGACTACTGCTCCTATCCTCGCCTTACCCACTGAGGAGGGAGGATTTGAAATTTATTCAGATGCTTCTGGAATAGGTCTGGGATGCGTCTTAATGCAACAAGGGAAAGTAATAGCTTATACCTCAAGACAGTTGAAGATCCACGAAGTGAACTACCCGGTTCATGACCTGGAGTTAGCAGCTATAGTATTCGCCTTGAAGATTGGAGGCATTATACTATGGTGAGCAATTTAAAGTTTTTCTGACCACAAGAGCTTGAAATACTTATTCTCACAGAAGGAGCTAACATGAGACAAAGAAGGTGGTTAGAGTACCTTAAGGACTTTGACTTTTCAATTCAATATCACCCTGGGAAAGCCTATATAGTGGCAGACGCTCTAAGTAGACAACCAGGAGCTATGCTAGCTAGTATGATGCTGGGCGAATGGAAGTTACTGGAGCAATTTGCAAGCTTGAACTTAGACATGGGAAAGAAGGAAAAACAAGTAATGATTTCCAATCTCAGATACAATCTGATCTACTGACCGAAATCAAGGAGAAACAGGGAGAGGATCCATTCTTAGTTGAGATCAGGGAGAAGCTAGAACAAAGACCTGACTTTACTCTATCAGCTGAGGGAAGATTACTATTCCGAGGTAGAACATGTGTCCCTGACATGGAGAACTCAAGAAGAGGTTACTAAATGAAGCTCACCAGTCCAAGTACACGAATCATCCTGGATCAACAAAGATGTACCAAGACTTAAAAAGGTCGTACTGGTGGCCAAACATGAAGAGGGATGTGGCTGATCATGTGTCATACTATTTAACATGCATGCAAGTCAAGGTCGAGCGTTTCCGTACAGCTGTGGCTGCTACCACTGGAAATCCGGAGTGGAAGTGGGATAGCATCGGTATGGAATTTTATATGGGATTGCCCAAGACTAGAGGTGGGATAGATTCAATTGGGTAATAGTTGATCGATTGACTAAGTCGGCTCACTTCTTGCCGATCAAGAGTACCTGGTCAGTGGATGTGTGTGGCTGCACTATATGTTAAGGAAGTTGTAACAACCCTCCTCATATCGGTACGATTATACCAATCCCCATCGGTATAAAGAGCGTCATTACAGTGGGATAAAACCCAACACTAGCCGATAGGTTGAAAAGTACGTAGATAGCAATTGATTTCAGCGGATAAAATACAACAATTTAAATTAGTTCATCACCATCCCATATTCCACATCTATATAGTGCAAAAATAGAACGACAATGTCCACATTATTACATGATGAAAGAGCTACATTGTCCAAATAACATTTTTTCAACTATGAAAAGAAAATACAACTACTACTTGCTCCTTAAAAGCCTCTCCTCCAAGATAGCGTCTCTCCCCCTAGCACGGGATACCTGTAAACTGTACGCCGAAACAAGGGTAGTCCAAAGACTCAGCAAGTAAAGCAAGGACTTAATCTTAAACATATCACAATCACATTAAGCTATTAAACACTCATGAATACATGCTATCATTAAACTCCAAACACATAGAACATACTCTTAGCTATCAAACATTTTAATCACTTAGACATGCTTCATTTATCATATGTTTATTCTAAATCATGGATACTATTAATATACACTTGTACATATTCTCTACACTTAACACATAACATGATTCCTTCATTTCCACATTAATTCATTTCATGACATATTTCTACAACTAGAACATAGAATTAGACATAAAGGAATGAACAAACTAATATGATGACTATTCGCTTTTCACATGCACTTTTCATATTTATTTCACATTTTGCTTGCTGTTTTAATGTACATACATATCATACACATGGTTTCATATTTCATAACATGAATTGAGAAGTTAAAACATGGTCAAATTGGTTGGCAACAATAAGCACTAAAACATGACTTTGTACTAAGCAAACATCACATCTAGCATGGAACTAATAATATTACATGCATTTATCACCTTCATAACTACACTTTACTTGCTGTTTTGACATGAATTACATTCAATTACATGGATTTACATTTGTTCATATGTATCTTATTCAATTCACAATTCTACATTTTCATCTTTCATGTTGCATAAATGACATAGTTACTCATGTTTATTCACATACACTATTACATGATGAACAATAAACTACATGACATGATGATAAGCATGATATTGCAAATGAGGTAATTAATGCATGAAACATGAACATTATGCATTACTACATCGGTTTTCACATGCAAGCACACTTTCAATGACATTAACTGTCTCTTACATATCTTTTCACATATTTTCACATCATTTACTCTTGGTTTTCATTTATCACATATCATATCATTTGCACTCATCATGTGCCACTTCGCATATAATCTTACACTTATTCATATTTCAATAACTTAAGACGCCATGACACATAGTCCTAACTACCTTTTAGAGGACACAAACAAATATCTCATACTCATAGCTCATCACATCTCATAACACATAACTCATAACACAACTCATATCACATAACTTATATCACATACCCACCACCTAGGCAATGAAGTGGTGAATCTTGGTAACTGCGCAGACGGGGAGAGAAGCTCTCTCCACCCTATCCAGTGGTACTTGTCCACCTCCGGGTTTTTCCTAATGCCTTTAGGACAAACTTTTACAATGTAGAGCCTTCCATAGGACTTTTCTATGTACAGCTCTCGAAGCCTCTAGGGTAGCAGTGTCATTCCTGGCCCAATTATTACACATTCACTTTATCACATTCTTACACTTTATTACATTGTTCACATATATTATTGATCACTTTAAGTATTTATTTGTCAATTGCACATGTCTTGATTAGCCTAATCATGAAACTACTATTTTCAGAAATAAAAATCTTACAATACAGTCCTAACATGCTGTATATTTGCAGGATTATACCAGATCAAATTCAACACATCTAATATATGAAATTTCAACGGTTTTAACTAGAAATTATAATTACTGTCATCAATTGAGGTCTAAATTTTTATCACAGGTTATCATCAATAAGTATGTCACATATGAAAATTTCTGGATTTTCGGACAGTAAACATAATTTCTACAATTAAATCTAGAATTCAGACATATTATCGAAATATCATTAAGCATGAGACATATCAATATGTTTAGGCATTAACAGAACAGAAACCTAATACCAACATTCAATCTGTCATGGAAAATTTATGAAAACTAATTCACCACAAAATCCATTTATACTAGATTTAAACATGTTCATATCATGCTCATTACTCAGTCACTGAATTTTAATAATTAACATGTTCATAGAAAATTTAGGCAACCTCATGATATGACTTACTGACAGTATACAATTACCCATAAAATTTTCAGAGTATACCCATGTCCAGAAATTATTAAACAGCAAAAGAAGATCAAAAAGTAACACTTTCAGGTCCTGAAGAAGTAGACGTCAAGGGATGTTGCCATCAACTTCTTCTGAAGAACTTGACTGCAACCTATGTTGCCTTCTACTTGCTCCCAGCAGCACATACATACGAATTTTCATACAACGGTGAATTCGGGGTTCCAGGACGCGAGGAAAAATCCGTAAAAATACCTAGGACTTAGGGGACATGTATAGGATCAAGATCTAGGTTTACTTGCCTCTTTAAAAAATCTACAAAGATCAGAACGTCGGTGAAGCCCTTTTCGGCCCTGTCAAAAGGTGCTCGGAAACGCCTTAGATCTTCTTTCCTGTCGATGTAGATGTAGATGGCTCCTCGGAGTTGGAATCTCTTCCTCTATGTATAGGCTACCTCCCAGTTGATGTAGCTCCTCGGGGAACACCTCCAAGTGACGGATCCGGCCTTCTAAAGATCAGCTTTTCACCATCTCGGAGCTAGGGTTTTCACCAAATGTTGAAAGCCTTTTCCTCATCCAATAGTGGGTATTTTATAGGTTCAAGGGTTGGGGTACGCATTAGGGTAGGTTACCAAAGGTTTAGGAAGGGTTTCCTAATCTGAAACTAGCCAAAATACGGACATTAACAATTCTGGAACTGTTACGCAGCAGGATATTAACGTCAACATCGGTTGGCGTCAGGTCTGGCCGCCCACTGTGGGTTGGCGTCCAGGTCTGGCCGCCAGCAGTGTTTGGCAGCCGAAGACAACAACGATACAACCTAGAATTCATGCATAAATGCACTAAAATAATTTAGTATATGCAAAAATAATTTCATATATCCATTACCACATAAAATACTTGCATTATGTAATATTTAATTAATTACAACTTACACTAATCATAATTAAGAACAATATGCATCAATACATACATATATGCACACATACGTACACATTGCATAATTACATACATTACGCATGAACTTATGATTAAAATGTGTCCATTATTAGTTAAATATTGTATGCATATTATCATCCAAGTACTTTACATACCCTAAATAATTTAGCACGCTTAAAGTGGATAAATATTATTTAAACAAGGATAACACATGTATGTATACATACGCACATCCACAGCACTAACTAGTGCATTAAAATAATTAAATACAACAGGCACCTCAATAATTAGATAATTCACACACGTTTAAAATATATTTTGCATGCTCAGAAATAAACTCATGATTATTTACAAAGTGCATGATAATAATTTCTTACTATGTGTACAACACGCACCATATGCATGAGATTTACATACATTGATAACTAGATAATGCATGCACAATTATGTATGTTTTATACTTGTATGAAAATAGCATACATATACTACATGGTCCATAGCAAATTATCTATTACATGCACAATGTTATCTATGTATTATTCACATACTATAGATGAATTGATGTACATAGGATTAAATAGATAGATATCATATGTATAAGGTAACATACATATATGTATATTTTTACACACAACCTCCATGGAATAGGCAGGATAGTATGCACTTCAAGATTTAGATAATGCATGCATAATATTATTAAGATACAGTTTGGAATAATAAGTTATCTATGAATAATTTATCAACAAAAGAAATCCTTGCATGCACATACTTCAATTATCCTATGCATAACTATATAGGCATTTACAACATAATTATATACATTATGCATGAAATAGATAAACATAACATGCACATCGGTAATTGATTAGCATGCATAGTATTACTTAAGTATTACAAGCCTAGTATTTTAGTATACACAATACACATCAATTTAGCTAATTGCCTATTCTCACGAAAAATATCATATATATACATGCATGAGTTCATAAGGAATATAGAAATTATATACGCACAATTGAATACACACACTATACACACAACAAATAATATACATGCACAATATAAAATGAATAAAAATTTCGGGGTATCACAGAAGTAGTCAGATTGCATAGGTTCCATCTAACATAATATGGATCGGGACCGTTAGATTACTTCACATTTCTGGAAGGGTTAAAAGCAGCAATGGGTACTAAACTAAACTTTAGTACTGCCTTCCATCCTTAGACCGATGGACAAACGAAAAAAACCAATCAAATTGTGGAAGATAATTCGTGCGCTGGTGCTAGATTTTAGAAGTCGATGGGATGATCAGTTGTACCTGATGGAGTTTGCATATAACAACAGCTATCAGGCAAGTATCAAGATGGCTCCATTTGAGGCTTATATGGCAGGAGTTGCAGATCACCCCTTGTTGGGAAGAGGTTGGGGAGAACCAATGGGTTGGACCCGACTTAATTGAGGCGACTGTCAGAAAGGTTCAAATTGTCTGGGAACGTCTAAAGTATCACAATCTAGGCAAAAGAGTTATGCAAACAAGAGAAGGAGAGAACTAGAATTTCAGGTTGGCGAACATGTTTTCTTGAAGGTCTCACCTCAAGGGGAAAACAAAGATTTGGGATCAAAGGGAAGTTGAGTCCCAGATTCATAGGGCCATTTGAAATTCTGGAAAGGATTGGTCAGGTGGCGTATAGACTTGCACTACCCTCACAGATGGCGAACGTGCAAATGGGGTACCCTCCATGCTAAGGAAGTACTTATTCAATGAGACGAACATAATCAACCATGAGGACTTGGAGATTCGAGAGGACCTGTCCTATGAAGAGAAGCCGATCAAACTGTTGGATCGGAAGATTCAACGACTCAGGAATCGTACCATACCTATGGTGAACGCCCAATGGAGTCGAGACGGAGTTACTAACGCTACCTGGGAAACAGAGGACAAAATGAAGAAAAACCACCCAGAACTATTCTCAGGTATGAACTACACCATTATGTGTAAATTTGGGGACCAAATTTCTTAAGTGGGGGAGGATGTAACACCCCGGAAATTTAGTGATTTAGAATTTTAGAAATAAAGGAGAATAAATAAATTCCGTAATTATTGGAACAATAGAACTTACGTACCATCATCGTACGAGAGGAAACACATCGAGAAAAATTGTTAACGTGGGAAACATAACCCAACCATAAATTAAATGAACATGTTGGAGAGACTTACCACATTATGTATTAATAACCCATTAACAAGATTGGGCCAATGGGGTACATTTGGCCCAAGGATAAAAATTGGGACAAGGAAATACCCAGAAACGGGTATGTAATATGCAATAATTAGGGAGGGCAATTTAGGGTTAAAATTAAGGTGATTATCATGTAAGGTAAGCCAAAACCGAAACCAACTCTAAGAGGTGGTTTCCTAAGGGGTCGTGAGCAAGCA
>CM024763.1:99624612-99752726 GCA_014218235.1 Colocasia esculenta | reverse complement strand
ATAATTTCCCAGTTCCTTTATATTTACACAGACCTCGTCCTGATACCAACTGTGATGGAACGCCTCATTCAAGCCCGTTAAACACCACTAACAACTTGATCCGAGTCCGCCTCCCGCGAACGCCCGAAGCTCGCAAGGGATATCATATACACGTCGGTGAAACACAAAGGACACCCTGATCACATATATGATTCACCCACTCATATATAATGTACAAGTTTTACATAGCCAAATTTCAACAAAAGTACAGAAAGTACAGGGCCTGGGGCATATCCCGAGGGAAACTAGTACAACGGAGAAAAGAAACTACAACTGCTGGAGGCGCTTGCCCCAACACCGCTGCGACGCGGCTCCGAACTAGACGACGGTAACGGAACGTCCTCCTCGCCCGCCCTCACCTGTGGGGGTAGGGGTGAGCCTCTCTAGTCACTGGCGTCAGTAGGGAACTCCCCCAACACCGAGCAAACCAAACCCAGATACGGAGCAGTAAACTGCTCTAGCAATTATAGAACAACTAAGCGGGTATTAAGCTGTAAATGTACTCACTATTTGTCAACTATGTAAAAGCAATTGTAATAAATAAACGCAAAACCCAAACCGGTGTACGAGCTACAGTAGAGACCCGCCACACACACGAACCACGTGAACTGGTTCGCGACACCAATGACTGACTCGGACAAACTAACACAGGTCTACCTCTCAGTCTCGCAGCCACGGACGAAAGGTCCAGCTGCCGCTCCACGTGGAAAAGTCAAACACTATGGAGACCAACTAAAAACCACTCCTGCGGACACACAACCGCAGGCCCATGCCTGGCACCTCTAGGATCTCTGGCCGGAGCACCCTAAAGTGATGCCTGGAAAAGACTAGATGGGGACCAGTGTCGACAACCGGTGTCCATACCCCCCATAAGAAACGCACTATAAGTGACTAAAAACAAACTCAAGAGCCACTGCCGCACTGTCGTCTTTCCCTCAGCCGGATGTACAACTCAAACAAAGGAGTGAGGGTGTCCAGGAAAGACGACACAGACCTCGATGGTACATCACAAGTACTGGGAGAAAGCCCCAAGCTAACAGCCTGGCTCCCAGAGAACCTGGGGCACCCAACTAGAGAGGTAACCACGGTAGGCGTCATACTACTTGCCACGCACACAAAACCACGTGCACGTCACACACAAACCACGTGAAACGTCATGGAAATCTCAAGTACAATTGTCCACTACACGTGAACATAGTGCAACTCACGTGCATACCACGCTAACACACAAACCACTGGCTAGCTATGAAACCAACATGCTAGCCTCGTAAACAGGCGCTCCTAGAGCGTTACAGGTGCCAATGCACCACTCGACATTACCAAATACATCGAATAATAATAATCAGATAATCACATTACATAAATCATGCACATTCAGACCACTCGACTATGGTCACGACATGGGCCTGTGTCGCCTTTAGAACGCGACAGCCCGATAGGTCGCCTTGAACATATTAACGCGACATACAAGCAAGTCACATTCACAACCTAAACGCGACGGGTCGGCCCGTCGCCACCTGATCGCGACAGGGGGATCCGTCGCCTTACTAGACGGAAACCCTAATCCGGAATCCTCTCCACGGATTACCAACCCACACCATGCAAACCACCCTTAATCAGTGTTTTTCATGCTTTAATAGATTCCTAGGCATGATATCTATTGTGTAGAAAGCGTTAAACTGATCAAACCCTGCATTCCACGCGATTCTCGCCCAGGAAACGGGAGGAGTCACCCTACCTCGCGAAGAACACGCGATACCACGCTCCCCCGGCATTTCTCTCGCTCCACACGAGCTTCCCACGGCACGATCATGCTGAAATCACGAATTCCTGCAAAAATGGCC
The DNA here is from genome assembly GCA_014218235.1 of Colocasia esculenta. Classification (NCBI taxonomy): domain Eukaryota; kingdom Viridiplantae; phylum Streptophyta; class Magnoliopsida; order Alismatales; family Araceae; genus Colocasia; species Colocasia esculenta. Next base: position 99,750,843 of record CM024763.1, on the reverse strand, counting down.
GCAGCTCCCCTTCCCCTGGCCGAGCAGAACTCGCTGCAGTTCTGTCTGGCTGGGGTTTCTCAAAAACACCCAACGGTTGAGAACGCGATGTGTCGTCGCGTCGCGACATGATCGCGACAGACCTAGGTGTCGCCTTCCCAAGGCTGACGTCCGTAGGTCGCCCAACTCTCGACACATGGCGCACATGCAGACGATCAGTGCCACAAAGCGGCAACAAGAACGTGCCGGCCACCTCGATCGCGTTCAGAACGCGACACTCCTTCCTGTCGCAATGACAAGCTGAGGACACTGGGGTGCTGCAGGCCCAGATTATCGGCCCAATAAGCCCTTGAAACACGCACACGTACCACACTCAAACCACATTGGCCTCACGATAGCCATCACAACCACTAAACACATGATCCCCGAAGATCAGAAAAACACGCGACGTTACAGATTCCCTTGTAGTATGATCGGAACTTCATCTAAATAACATGAGGTGAACATAAAACCACTAGAAGGAACCTCCACAACTAACTTACACTGCCTCTCTTCTAAAGGGTGAACCATGCTATCCATAAAATCTTCGATAATAAATGAATGCGATGCACCTGGATCAATCAACACTCTAGAAGAAAATTCAAAGAGAGGTAATATACCTTCAATCAGGTTGGATGCCTCATCCTGTGCTCTGGTAATAGCCATAACTCGACCTCGTCCCCTCTAGAAAGGTGGACCTCTACCTCGCTTCGCTGCTAGCTGCTGATATGGTTGTTGCTGCTGTGCCCCTCTTCCATAACTATAATCTCGTGGATGCGGGCAATTTTTGGCTAAATGCCCTGATTGCCCACAATTATAACACTTGAAACCTGGAAAAGTTGCGGGCTGCCCTGCTGTGCTCTGCTATGACTCCTCTGGAGCTGACCTAAAACCTCGGCCCTGCTGAACACCCTGCTGGAAACCCTACTGCCTACCACCACCTCGTCATTTGAATATCTTCTTCAATTTGTTACCCCACTTGGGAAATCCGGATGATGATGATGCTCCCGAGGGTGCCTTACCCTTGCTGATACCTGTGGATTGCTGCGGAAGTTGAAAGCTGCCTAATCCTCCTGACTGCCTAGCCTGTACAGTCCTCTCAAGTATAGCTGCCCTCTGTGCTGTGTCCTCCACTATTCTACACATTAGGGGAATTACCGCATCCTGTAATTCTGATCGCAGTCCTCGAATAAAATATTCCACCATCATATCATTATTTGTGACTACGTAAGGTGCATATCTACTCAAAGCCATAAACCTCATCTGATATTCTAATACAGACAAGTTCCCTTACTGCAATGTCAAGAACTGCTCCCTCTTGGCGTGCTGTATCTGAACTGGAAAGAAAGTATCATTAAATACCTCCAAAAACTCTAGCTAGGTGATGGTGTCCTCTATTCTTCCAGAAAATACTGTCTTCATCTTAAGTCTCCACCACTCCTGTGCAAATTCACGCATCTGATAGGTAGCTAGAATCACTATATCAGCCTGTAAGCATCTCATAGTAACAAAAACCCTCTCTATCTCATGCACCCAGTGCTCTGTAGTATCAAGGTTTGGGCCTTCAGAATAAGTGGGTGGCTGCAACTGCAAAAACCTCTCCACTGGTGTCGTAGACTCCTCCATACTGGGTGGTCGTGCTAGTACTACTGGAACTACGGGTGCAATTGGTGGTGGGGGGGGTGCCACTAGTACTACCTCCTCCACAAACTGTAGTGCCACTGCTGCTGGCTGTACTGGTTCCTACTGATCCACTCTAGTCCGGATCTCTGTAATACTTTCCCATAGCCTCTCAATCAACTGATGTCTAGTCTCCTCGGGCTCATCTCCACCACCTCCCCAATCTCTCCTGTCTGTCATTTTTGATCCTACACATACATCATTCCAACCACATAACATGAAAACAGATCAATATAAAAACCAGAGTCAACTACCAGTAGTGGACTAAAGTAGAGACCAGGGTATGTAAATTTATTATTCCTCTATATTCACACAGACCTTGCTCTGATACCAACTATAGCAGTCTTCATCGTTCAAACCCGTTAACCTAATAACAAGCTTGACCCGACTCCGCCTCCCGCGAACGAGCCGTAGCCTCGCAAGGGATATCAATCACATGTCCGTAGAAATATAAAGGAAACAACTCAAATATATATAAGAGTTCACATCTCACAAATATTTACATGAAATATACATAGCCAGTTCTCAACTAGACTCAAGTACAAAGTACAACAACCTGGGGCATATCCCGAGGTGAACAGAAAGTAAAAATTACACTGCTGGTGGTGCAGACCCAACTCTGCTGCGGTGCGGCTCCGAACTAGACGAAGGGCGGGAAGCCTCCTGCTCTCCCTCACCTGAAAGGGGTAGAGGTGAGCCTCGCAAGTCACTGGCTCAGTAGGGAAACTCCCCCAAAAGTTGTACAAAACCAAACTCACAACATGCAGAAACAGGAAGCTACACTAAGCAATTTATAGAACTATCTACGCGTGATGTTAAAGCTATAAATAACATTTATCACAAGCTAATAACATAAATCAGCCTTTAATAAATAAATGGCAAACCTCGTCCAAGTGTATGAGCTAAAGTAGAGTAACGCCACACTCAAGTCACGAAGACTGGTTCGCGACACCTGTAACTAACTCGGACAAACCACACAGGACGACCTCTCAATCTCGCAGCCACAGACAAATGGTCCAGCTGCCGCTCCACCACAACAAACCAAGAAACTGTGGAGACCAACCAACACCACATCGGCGAACCACACCACCGCAGCCCCATGCCTAGCACCTTTAGGGACTCTAGCCCGAGCTCCCTAAAGTGAGGCACTGAAAAACAGGACTAGCTGGGGCCCAGTACATCTATTGGTATCCGTAACCCCCAACCACGAGCGCGCTACATGCGACAAACACAAACTCACACAAGTCATTGTCCCTCTCCCATCTTTCTCTCAGTCGGACGTACAACTCTGCACAAGAGTGGGGGTGCCCAAGAAGATGACATAGACCTCGACGGCACACAAGTACTAGGACAAACCCCGAGCACCAACGTGCCTGGCTCACACAAAACCTGGGGTACCCGACTAGAGAGGTAACCACAGTAGGCATCGTACTACTCGCCACGTACACACAAACCATGCGAACACCGTTGTCCTGAACCATGGCGCGTGTCAATGTACCGCCTACCAATAATACGAATAGTAAATAATACCAAATGATAATCACGTAGCCATGCATATACCTTTAGGCTTCAGAAACCTGAACGCGATAGGGTCCTTTGTCGCCTTCATAACGTGACACCTCGATACGACGCGTTCTAAAGCAGAATGCAATGGGTCGGGCTACTGGAAGAACACGAAGAATCATGATAATCTTGCGTTTCCCCCGCTTCGTACCACATCCTCGCGATGAGAGCACTCCGAAAATCACACAAGAACCTCGAATCGCCCAAGAATAGGCTGCAAAAACCCTTCTCTTGGCTGAGCAGATCTTACTGAGCTCTGTTTGGCCTACCTAGATTAAAAACCCTTTGGAGTTGAGAATGTGACGTACCCTGCCGTTGCGATCAGAACGCGGCGGTATAGGCCGTCGCCTTCTCATCGCTGAGGCCAGCCGGCTGCCCTACGCATGCCACGCGGTAGGCATGTAGCCTAAGAACCCCAACCAGTGGTAACAAGAACACGACGCCCTGGACCGTCACGTTCAGAACGCAATGCCCAGCTCTATTGCATTCACAGACAGAGAGCCAGTGGGCACCCTGGGCCCAAATTCTCGAACCAGAAAGCCCCGCAACCTATGGAAACACCTCAAACACAAACCACAGGCCACACACTGGCCACCACAACCACTAAACCACAATCCGAACGGTTACTACACTGTAGTTCCTACTGCTGTGGCCGGTAAGGGACTGGTAATCCCTACTTGGCCTTATTTGTGAGGCTCACCCCCCCCCTTCCCGTACTCTCTTCAAATAGGGGCTCGTCATCATGAGTGCTCGTTGATGGATGGTTGTGGAGGTGGTTAGTGGCGTCGTGCTGCCAGTAGCAGTGAGAGTGAGAGTGTGTGAGCTCTTATACTGGAGTAAGCCGAGAGTGTTGTTTGAAAGTCCTCGGGGTATGCCCCTGAAGGACTGCACCCTTCCTCCTGTGCTTGTGATTTTATTTGGGACGCATTGTACAAACTTTTGTGTATTGTACTAACCTCTTACTATAATTATTTGAATTCACTATTTATCTCACTAGACTATTCTTCTAACCTTTCCAAATCGTTGGATCCATGGGTGGTGGCATGGGCTCTGGGGTCCTTGGTGGAGGGTTCGAGTGGTCAGGTCGTTACAATACTTTAATCACTTATATCATTATCCACATATTCAGATATAATCCTACTAGATGTAAGCTCATTCAGTTAGTTAGTATTTTTTAGGTAACGAAGAAGAAGAAATTGACATGAATGGGGACAAGTAAGAGTGAAGAGCGTCCCAACTATCTTGAACCTATGTTAAAGTGTTCTTAGTCAAGTAGTAAAGTCTTAAGTCTTTAATAGTTATTTCATTTAAGTTTATTATTTAATTTGAATAATGGGCCCTATGTTTGGCTTTGGAAACATAGTGGTTGTAATTGAGTTGCCGTTTGAATTATCAATAATAGTTATGTGATGGTTTATTATTATTTCTTTACTTTTGCTCTGATTATTCGATTGGTTATGACTAGATGCTCCAAAATTCCAAGTCAGGATGAGACACTTATCTTGCTAAATCAATTATCTCTTATGATTAGTAATGCTATAATTGATATGTTACATGTAACTATCTTTTTAATCAACTATGCACTTGACTGTTTGAATGGAAAGATATTGTATTTGAATATTACACATTATGCTCATATTATATATGAAGATTTGAACTGACATATTCTGTAGCAATCCTAAATTTAAGGGGAAAAATTAATTAAATATTTATATTATTTAATTAGAAAATCAAATAAAAGGAAGAGGTATTAAATCAACTAGGAAATCAAATAAGAGAGAATTAAATAAAACCCATTAAAAGAAAAAGGAGTAATGGGTTTTGCAATATTGACCCATTAGAAATTAGTGGGCTAACATAGAGATTTTTAAAATGGGAATAATAGAGAAATACCCAAAATTTGTAACTAAAATATTACTTAAATATAAAATAGGTATTTAATGCATAAAAAATAGAAGTTGAGTTGGATTGGGATTCCTAAACCTACCCTAATGGGTTGGCCACGAATTTAGATCCCAACCTTACCCAATTAGGAGTTCTCATGGTTAGAGAGGGGAGAGGAAATAGGAAATCCCGAAATTAATAGTAATTAGAGTCCTATAGGAAATAGAAAGGGGAGAGACATAAATACTCTCCTAAACCTCCCAAGGCTGGCCCTAGCTCGTGCCAAGAGGTTCCTGGACCAAGAGGAGAGGCCAAGAGGAGGAGAATTCGTGGAGAGGAAGGATCTCTCAAGTTCTTCCCCGAGTTCTTCAAGTCTTAACCCTAGAAGAGGAAAAAGATCAAAAGTAGGCATTCTCACAAGCATAAACCATGAAACTTTTTCTGTAGGACGTCTCGTCTATCAGGAATAAAAGCCCTTTGGTTTCATAATTTTTCATCGAGCATATTTGCGTTCTTGATTTTTCATGTTCTGCGACTGACATGACCCCGAACCCTCTTCTTAACTCTTAATCTCCTTGTATACTCAACCCCATGACACGAGATTGTTACTGTAGGAACTGATGCATGTTAGACAACTTTTGCCCCTAAAAGCCCTAAATTTGATTCATCCTATCGTGCGAATTTAATCGTTGATCTCAATTATGTACTGTTTCATGTTCATCATGAATACCCGTGTTCAAAACATGCCCAAACCCTAATTGTTTTACAATTCCTACTTATTGTAAGTACCCATGCATGTGTAGGTCGTTTTGCAACTTGTTTCATGATTTTTCGTTGACAATACAATTAGTTGTGATTTTCTGAACCACCCTATGTCAAATAGGGTAAGTTCTGGCCCGCAATCCAAGGTAATGTTCTTTCCCTGTCGGACCCGGGCGTAGACCCTGTGAATGCGACGGCCTGATAGGCCGCATTCACAAGGGTCATCGCGACAGCGCCCTCTATCGTGATCGGATCGCGACAGTCCTGTTGTCGCGATCTGCTGCCCGACCTGACTAAGCCTGTCGTGACCCGTACAAGCACCCGTCGCGATCTCAGTTGACCCCGTCACGACCCTCATCAGGGTACGTCACGATCTGGGTTCCTTTTGCATAAAACCCCCTGTCTCAGCAAATGCCTGATTACCTATAGTGTTTGTACTCTTGTTTAACAGTCATACATACAGAAAATAACTCTTGTTATAAATTAAATATTTATGTATGATTAAAATACATGCACATGATCTTTTCTATCAAAAATTTCATGACACTTACACACACTTTGAACCATCCAATTATGGCATAATTTGGCATGAAACTATTTCATAATACATCTGGTAATTTATGTAATTAAATTACCCTATACTTGTCTATCGTTTCTCGCGATGTTTTAGGAATACCGATATCGACTCTCCACTATTCTAGAACTCCTCAAGAACATCGAGCACTTGTTTCTATATACCCTCTCTCTTGACTTGGATGAACTCTCCGTCGGATACTCCTTCTGCCAGATTAGTAAGTCTTTGTTCAAAGCCTCCGTAAGTCTCCACTGTCCATGGATTCCCACATGGTCGATGAGCTGGTTGTACCCTAACACCTATGATACCCTTTAGGGATCTATATGATCCAAACGGCTATTAGAAGTTCACTCTCGTCTTCAATCATGCCGGACCTCTGGACTTGTGCTTAACATGGCCAGCGGAAGGGTCGTGAGTTCTGCCTGACTTCCAACACCATGTGCGCGTGTTGTGCAACGGTTACTATCGCTCGTTACTCAACGTTTCATGTGCAATGTCCACTAGCTCTCATCTATACTCTACTCGCTCATCTATTCACGTTTACTCTACTATCTCATCTATTCATCTAGTGCTCTCCTCTACTTCTTGGTACTCTATATTGGCCATGATTGATTGTCTAAAGATAAACAATATAACTAATGCCTGGCAATATATAAAGGCCCGATCTGGTCCTGGGATGTGCGCCCGAAAGTGCTAGTGCCCATGGGAGTTAAATGATCAGAGTGTTTGGCATTACACTCAAGTGCTATCTATCTTGACTATCTAAATGACAATCAAAAGTGCTATGTTCTCTCGTTGTCCATTGACAACAAAGTGCTATGCTATACTCGTTGTGCTATCTGCACTATGGCCATCTTGCTACTTGACATTGTGCTATGCTTGCTATTATTGTGCTATTCCCGACACTTGTGCTATTCTTGGAAAGTCTATATTTGGAAAGTCTTGCTATTTCGTTCATGTACTGTCCTGCTATATTTTTACTTGACACTCTCTTCCGTTCTGTCATTACTTACTCTGCCTTTAATGCATTAATTACTTAAAGCCTGCTTGAGCCTGAGATTTAAGTCCTACTGGGCGATGTTCGCTCACCCTGCGTTATTTGTCATTATGTTCTCAGGTGAGACCGAGGATGAACCATACACTCAAGGGGATGGGAATGACCTGGAGTGATGTCATGTATCAAGTTCTAAAGAAAATAACTTAGCTTGCTTCATCTCCAATAGCAACCTGAGAGCTAAGAGGATTACAAGAAAAATACAATAAAACTTTAATCCTTACCCTACAGACTCTCCCTAGATGTACAATGAAGCAGAGAGAGAGTGAAGAGAGAAAAGAAGCTTAAATGCTTGAAGACCTCAGATGGTTGCATGCGCGCACACTTGTTGTTGGGTTCTAGCTCTTTCTCTCTTTCTTTGCGTGTGTATGGCGTTGAGGCTTCTCACTGAATGTAAACTCTTTTATAAGGATTTTCATGAAGGCTCACTTGATTTGTTCTTCATAGCCTTCATCCTTACATGGAGGAAGAAGAGATCCATTGAGAGATGGCGTTGGAGTTCTTGGATCCGTTGTGACTCTTCCAGCCGTTACTCATCTCTTCTTCATCTCCTGTTGGGGGATCGGATGGGTGGATGGATCAGATCTAGAAGGGGGGGTTGAATAGATCTAACACCAATTAACGTGGAAGCTTAAGCAATTAAAAATTACTTCAAATTAGAGATCAATTCACCCAAATAATTTACTGATCTGAGGTGTGATTAGTGTGTGTGAGCAAATCATTAGTAGTGTGAACGAAATCCCTATGCATGCATCTAGCGAGATACAAAAACAAACCACAATTCAAACCATTGCACAGAGGATTTTTAGGTGGTTCGGAAATCTCCTCCAGTGACTCCTACGTCCACCCCTCATACAGTCAGGCCACACTACTCAAAACCTAGAGTACAACTCACACAGGAGCACGACGACTCCAAACACCCTGAGCACGACGACTCAAGAAACACCTGGAGCACGACGACTCCAAACACCCTTGAGCACGACGACTTAAGAAACACCTGGAGCACGACGACTCCAAACTGAGCACGACGGCTCAAAACAACAACCGGAGTACGACGACTCCAAATTGAGCACGACGGCTCAAACCATATAGTGAGTGCGACGACTCACAACCAGAGCTCGATGACTCAGAGTACAAAAGCTAGATCAAACACAAAAGAGATCAGATCCTCTAGCAATGATCTGATTCAAAACAGATTCGTACACAGAAAATTTGTCCAGAACTTCATGCACAAATCTCACAGACGAAATAAGGAAGAATAAACTCTGAGATGACGGAAATAGATGTAGAAAGAGTGTTCTTAGATGAAGAGGCCTTGCAGAGACTTCAATTGAGGAGGATTGATGGAAATCGATGGAGATTCTCCTCAATTGGCGATGCTCTGCTTTGATGGCATCTGAAATGCCAGAAATCCTTCTTCTCCTGAGCCTCTTCAGTTGGATCTGCTCCCTTGCCTTGCACAACAAGCTTCTCTCCAGGGATTCCCCTTGATTCCCTTGTACTTCCTCTTGAAAGGATGGCTTGTAGCTTCTGGAGATGGAGACAGATCTGGAAAGCCCCTTTCAGCCGCCAAAAAGGTTCTTCAGGAAGTATGGGCTCTCTTTCCTTGGGGTACAAGGAACATGGGTATTTATAGCCCCATGTGTCCATAAAGTGCCTTGGGGTACTTGGGCACGGAACCCTAGGTCAAATCCCCTAAATCCCAAGCAGCCACGTGTCCAGGAGAAACTTTAAGTCACAGAGTTTCGGAGTGTGTCGACCTGCCCTGAACTAGTGTCGACCTGCTGTCCCATTTCTGTAAAACTGGTCTGCTGGAAACTGGGTCTAGTGTCGACCTTCCCTGAGCTAGTGTCGACCGACCCTTCTGGAATCTGGGACTAGTGTCGACCTGCCCTGAGCTAGTGTCGACCTGCCCTTCTGGAATCTGGGACTAGTGTCGACCTGCTTTGATCTAGTGTCGACCTGCTGTCCCAGTCTGGCAACTGGGTCTTCTGGAATCTGGGACTAGTGTCGACCTGCCTTCTGGAATCTGGGACTAGTGTCGACCTGCTTTGATCTAGTGGACCTGCTGTCCCAGTCTGGCAACTGGGTCTTCTGGAATCTGGGACTAGTGTCGACCTGCCCTGATCTAGTGTCGACACTACCAAGACAAAAATGTGTGAACCTGAAAATATAACACATAAACCATTAGTACAAGATATTATAATTAAAATATGAGATATTGAACATCAAAAACATGTTGTTTAAGCATTATTGTGATATGTATAAGATGTATAACATGTTCAACATATCATCATCAAAATCAGAACATGTCATCATCAAAATCACAATATGTCATCATCAAAATCACAATATGTCTTATTAAAATCACAACATGTCTTCATTAAGATCATAATATCTCATCATTAATATCATGATATGTCATCATCAATATCACAATATGTCATCATCAAAATTAAGGTATGAGTGATGTTCATTGGATATCATTAAAATACAACTTTAGAAAGTTCCAAAACACACTCAGCCCAACAATCTCCCCCTTTTTGATGATGACAAAACATATCTCCCTTGACTGCAATAACTCCCCTTGACCATATGCATCCTTTGAACTTTCTCCCCATAAAGAACATTCTCCCCTTAGAAACTTTTACTTTCTCCCCCTTTCAAAACTTTTACTGTCTCCCCCTTTCAAGGAACTTTCTCCCCCTTTTTGACAGCATCAAAAAGATGGATAAGAGAGAGACACAATGATGGTCGGAGACAAAAGATAAAAGTGGAAATGAAGGTTCAGAGGTGATCAAAATAAGTGAGGCAAAGTGATATTGTCAAATGAGAGAACATATAGTGTTTTTGTTATTGTGCAACAAAGTTTAATCACAAAGACACTCTCAACACAAAGAATAGCAAATTATAATGAGCTGAATGTGGTTAAAATAATGATGCAAATGTGAAGAAAAGTGACCTATATGAATGAGCAGAAATATTTAACAAGGATGTTAGGAGCTTTAAGTTTAAACAATGTAAAATAATAGATCTAAACTCAGTAGACATGAACTTAATTAAGGTCTTAAGCTTTTCTATCTGTCTTTTTGATTTTCTTTCAATTTTAACTGGGAAAGAATACAAGAATAAATTAGTTAAATCTCACTTTTCAGTGCAAGAGATCACATTGATCAGATGCAGGACCTCCTGATTACTCAGTGGTTTAACTTTCATTATCTTATACAGAGTTGGAATTTTGATTTCCAGTTTTTGACGCGAAACAAATCACTTGTCAGGTGAAATGGCCCGGTTACTCAGTGGTTCAAGCATTTGCATTGCTCTATTTTATCTTTCCAGATTGATCTTTTCTTTTGATATTTTATGATTCATATGTTTGCTTTGACCAGAGAAGTCAAGACTATGAATTTAGAAAGATTATTCTTAACATGTGGTAAAAATAAGGCTTAAACATACACATGTGAAATATTAAAGCCACTCATGTGCTTATAATATGTTTTGCAAATCCTTTTAAAACATTCAATATTATGATTGCTTAACCTTGAAATGATACTGAATCTTTTAAATTAAACTAAATGCACAATGAGTTTAGATTTTATGTCTTAATTCTTTTATAAGAAAATAGCACAAAGACTAAAAAAAATTATTTCTGATGAATTTGGGGTTCAAGATAGACAACAATTGTTCAAGAGATATGACAATGTCTCCCCCTCAACAAATACTCACCCTCAACAATTGCATGAAGAAATCTTGATACTTAGCGGAGACATATACTCACGCATAGTGAAAGTGTCCAGACAAGCTTAACTTGTCTTTCTTCAAATCACTATTTGATATACCAAGAATACCAATGCAATGTGAGAGTGAGGAATTTATGAGCAAGAATATTTGTTAACAAACTGAATGGGAGTTGATGATGAATCAGATATGACAGAATATTTCTCCAGTAAATTTCTCCAGCATTTCACTCAAAGATTCTCTCGAATTCACTCCCCCATAAGATATGCATGATATGAAATGATCATTTAAGCAATTCAGATATGTTCATTTCAAGCAATTTGCACAGAGGGAGTATGAACATGATCAAGTACAGATATTCATTTGCAATTTATTATAGAAGAAGAGTTTTTCAAAGACTCAAAATAAAGTTTTTGAGATTTTCATTTTGCTTGATGACCTTTATGTAGAAAAGACTATTGATACTTGGCGGAGAATTTTTCTCACGCATGATGATAGTTTCCAGACAAGCCTAACTTGTCCTTTCACATTTCACCATTTGATATACCACATAGTCACTGCAAAAAGGGTCATTTACACTTTATTTTTAGCATGTAATTCATTGCATTTATTGAAAATATTTTTGCACTTTTTCAAATTTACTCCCCCTTAATATGTGCATGGAATGAAAAAGCTAGCAAGTAATTCACACATGATTATGCACACCATTAGCTTTAAGCAAAACATGACTTTTGGTACTTGGCGGAGTATTTTACTCACGCATAATGATAGTTTTCAAACAAGCATAACTTGTTTTTTCACATGTCATCATTTGATATACCAAAAAGTCAAATCAGTTAGCATGCACACAGAATCATGGTTATAGTTAAGCAAGTATGATAACACAAGCATGATTTCATTGTTATGACATAAAGTTCATTGTTGGGAGTAGCATTGAAACACATTTCTCATTGATCAGATAAAAATTAAACATTCATTTCAATTCAAGCAATTCAAGTTTGAAATGATAAAGAAATTTTACCTGAACAGTCTTCATTTCTTTCTCAAAGATTTTACCTGTGTTCTCCAATCATTTCTAGTCTTGCACAGCCAATATCTTGAATCCATTTACAATGTATGGCTGTAAGACTTCTCAGCTTGCTGATCAAGCTGGTTTTGGGACCCACACTTGTTTGGGTCCTGCAATGAAATCAATGTTAGATTGCAACAAAGATTTCTGAATCCAAAATGCTTTTAATTTTTGTATAGAAGCATTTCTTTCATTGATAGAACTATGAGCAGAATTAGTTCCAGATTTTTTTTTTGCCTTGATCAATGCATCTATGTTTTCATGAAGTTTTCTATTTTTTGGATTTTTAATATGAGCAGAAACAAAATGATTTTGTGCAACATTTCTATGCCTATACACATGGAATTTCTGAACATTTTCAGTATGAACATGATGTTTATTCCTATGTGTATGAGCATGTGCATTAGACTGGAATTTCTGAGCATGCACAACAAAATCATTTCTGTACCAACAGTCCCTAGAAATATGACCAATTTTATGACAATGAAAGCATTGGACTGATTTGCATGTTTATTGAAATTTTGATTTCTATTCCAGCAATGTTTGGCAAGATGACCAGGTTATTACAATTAAAGCAAATGAGAGCATTTTTTACCTGGTACTTACCTTGGCATGTATGCATTTGCTGAAATCTCCTTTTCATGTGAGGAGGCTTACCATGAGGAGAAGGAGGTACCTTTTGTAGCTCTTGGCATGATGTGAATTTGGAATTTGCCTTGGAGCTTTTTGGATTGATGGAGGAAGTAGATGAGTCCTCTTGACAGTAGCATTCCTCTCTTTCCCTTTCTGTTTCTGAAAAAGAACTTTCACTAGTTTTCCATTAGAATTAGCAGAGTTCTTGTTTACAGCAGCTTTAACAAATGTTACTTTTGTTTTATTTCCATTTTTCTTATCTCTCACAGAAGCAAGACTTGTGTTTTTAATATTTTTCAATTCATATCCAAGCTTCTGTTTTTCAGCTTTTAATGCAACAACTTCTTTTTCTGAAATTTGAGATTTATTTAGCATGACATCCAAATCATTTTTCATCTTGTTCTTTTCATTTTCAAATTGAGCAATTTGTTTTTTTCAAATCGGTAATTTTATTACTCAAATTGCTACATTCATTGTCCAATGGTTTGTCATGGTACAAGCATTCAATCTTCCTTTTTAAATGATGATTTTCTTCAACAAGTTGTTTGCATCTTTCATTTATTTGATGATCATGAGCCATATTAGATAATTGTTTGTTTAATTGATCATTATCAAATTTGAAATTGTTATTGAGATCAATCAATTCTTCTTTTTCATTTTCCAGATCAATGACTTTTGATTTCAATAGCTCATGGTTTTCTTTCAATCCATTCAATTTAGTTTCACAGATTTGAACTTCATCTTCTAAATTCTCTTTTTCAGAATTTTATTTCTCAACTTCACTTTTCAATTTCTCATTTTCTTGTGAAAGATCTTTATCATTGTTTTTGAGCAATTCAAGTGTATTTTTCAATTTTCAATTTCTTTATGGCAATGTTTTAAAGTCTTTTTCAAATCTTTATTCTTAGTGTTCAGCTTTGCATTAAGATTTTGTATCTTCTCACAGAACTCAACCAATTCAGCATAAGACATGCCTTCACCTGCATCAGAATCAGAATTAGAATTCATAAATGGATCTGGAATTGATTTACCTGATCTTGTAGACTCATTTGAACTCTTGTTTTCTTGAGAGGATGAAGAATGCTCTGAGCTCTTGGAATGTGCAGTTAGAGCCAAAGTCTTTTGAATTGTTGATTTTCTCGATTCATTGAAGCTTTCTTTGCAATAAGTGCTTGTGAATTTTTTTTGCTCCTTTTCTTTGTGAATCCTTTCCATCACTGTTGTTGGCCATAAAGCATAACCTCTCATTTGCTGAACTTGAAGAGTTTTCTTCTTCATCCTCACTTTGGTCTTCATCCGACCAAGTTGCAATCATGGCTTTTGGCTTCTTCAATTTGTTGTTCTTCTCACATTTATCCTTTTAGATCTCAGGACACTCACTTTTCATGTGTCCTTTCTTGTTGTACCTGTAGAAACAATATCTTCATCAGTTTTTTGATTTCTACTAGCATTAAAGTTTGAAGAAAGGACATTCCTTTTACTAGAAGAATATTTTTTCTTTCCATTGAATTTTCCTCTTCTGAATTGTCTAGTCCTGATGTCAAGTTCATCCTCATCAGACTCAGACTCATCAGAACTTGATGTTTCTTGATCTTTCTCTTTATTGCTTGATGAAGCCTTAAGTGCTACTGGTTTAGCCTTAAGCATGTGTTCTTCATTTCTCTTCAGATTTATTTCATAAGTCATTAAAGATCCTATGAGTTCATCCAAAGAGATTTTGGATAAATCCTTAGAATCTTCAATCACTGTAGCCTTTGTGTGCCAAACAGATGATAGAGAGCGCAAAGTTTTTCTTACCAGATCAGCATCAGTGTATTCCTTACCTAATGCCTTCAGTCCATTGACAATTATCATAAACCTAGCAAACATTTCAGAAATCGATTCATCAGATTTCATCATAAACAATTCATATTCAGAAACAAGTATGTTTGCTTTGATTTCCCTAACTTGAGATGTTCCCTCATACTTAATTCAAGTTTATCCCACATTTCTTTAGCAGATTTACACATGGATATTCTTGAATATTCTTTAGGGTGAACTGCACACTGAAGCATGTTCATGGCACTGTAATTGAGAGTAGCTTTCCTAATCTGCTCTCTAGTCCAATTTTCCTCATCTCCCTAATTTTCATAAGGACCCATTTCAACAATCCTCCAGATTTCATAGTGTTAGGCCCTAAGAAAAACTTGCATGCGATTTTTCCAGTATGAATAATCAGACCCATCAAAATATGGTGGTCTATTAATGGAATGGCCTTAAGCTACAAATCCTCGAGAATCCATCAATTAGAATTAAATGAAGAAAGAGCAAGCAAAAATTCAAGCAATTAATACAGAGATCAAACAGAAGCAATCAAATCAGATCAGAGATAGACATTAACCCGCTCTGATACCAATTGTTGGGATCGGATGGGTGGATGGATCAGATCTAGAAGGGGGGGTTGAATAGATCTAACCCAATTAACGCGGAAGCTTAAGCAATTAAAAATTACTTCAAATCAGAGATCAATTCACCCAAACAATTTACTGATCTGAGGTGTGATTAGTGTGTGTGAGCAAATCAATTAGTAGTGTGAACGAAATCCCTATGCATGCATCTAGCGAGATACAAAAAAAAGCCACAATTCAAACCATTGCACAGAGGACTTTTAGGTGGTTCGGAAATCACCTCCAGTGACTCCTACGTCCACCCCTCACACAGTGAAGCCACACTACTCAAAACCTTCAGTACAATTCACATAGGAGCACGACACTCCAAACACCCTTGAGCATGACGACTCAAGAAACACCTGGAGCACGACGACTCCAACACCCTTGAGCACGACGACTCAAGAAACACCTGGAGCACGACGACTCCAAACTAAGCACGATGGCTTAAACAACAACCGGAGTACGACAACTCCAAATTGAGCACGACGGCTCAAACCACACAGTGAGTGCGACGACTCACAAACCAGAGCTCGACAGCTCAGAGGACAAAGCTAGATCAAACACAAAAGATCAGATCCTCTAGCAAAGATCTGATTCAAAACAGATTCGTACACAGAAAATTTATTCATGCACAAATCTCACAGACGAAATAAGGAAGAACAAACTCTGAGATGAGGGAAATAGATGTAGAAAGAGTGTTCTTCGATGAAGAGGCCTTGCAGAGACTTTAATTGAGGAGGCTTGATGGAAATCGATGGAGATTCTCCTTAATTGGCGATGCTCTGCTTTGATGGCATCTGAAATGCCAGAAATCCTTCTTCTCCTGAGCCTCTTCATTGGATCTGCTCCCTTGCCTTGCACAACAAGCTTCTCTCCAGGGATTCCCCTTGATTCCCTTGTACTTCCTCTTGAAAGGATGGCTTGTAGCTTCTGGAGATGGAGACAGATCTGGAAAGCCCCTTTCAGCCGCCAAAAGGTTCTTCAGGAAGTTTATGGGCTCTCTTGCCTTTGGGGTACAAGGACATGGGTATTTATAGCCCTATTATGTCCATAAAGTGCCTTGGGGTACTTGGGCACGGAACCCTAGGTCAAATCCCCTAAATCCCAAGCAGCCACGTGTCCAGGAGAAACTTTAAGTCACAGAGTTTCCGGAGTGTGTCGACCTGTCCTGAACTAGTGTCGACCTGCCGTCCCATTTCTGCAAAACTGGTCTGCTGGAAACTGGGTCTAGTGTCGACCTACCCTTCTGGAATCTGGGACTAGTGTCGACCTACCCTGAGCTAGTGTCGACCTGCCCTTCTAGAATCTGGGACTAGTGTCGACCTGCTTTGATCTAGTGTCGACCTACTGTCCCAGTCTGGCAACTGGGTCGTCTGGAATCTGGGACTAGTGTCGACCTACCCTGATCTAGTGTCGACACTACCAAGACAAAAATGTGTGAACCTGAAAATATAACACATAAACCATTAGTACAAGATATTATAATTAAAATATGAGATATTAAACATCAAAAACATGTTGTTTAAGCATTATTGTGATATGTATAAGATGTATAACATGTTCAACTTATCATCATCAAAATTAGAACATGTCATCATCAAAATCACATATGTCATCATCAAAATCACAATATGTCATTATTAAAATCACAACATGTTTTCATTAAGATCATAATATCTCATCATTAACATCATGATATGTCATCATCAATATCACAGTATGTCATCATCAAAATTAAGGTATGAGTGATATTCATTGGATATCATTAAAATACAACTTTAGAAAGTTCCAAAACACACTCAACCCAACAATCCCCCCTTTTTGATGATGACAAAACATATCTCCCTTGACTGCTATAACTCCCCTTGACCGTATGCATCCTTTGAACTTTCTCCCTATAAAGAACATTCTCCCCTTAGAAACTTTTACTTTCTCCCCCTTTCAAAACTTTTACTGTCTCCCTCTTTCAAGAACTTTCTCCCCCTTTTTGACAGCATCAAAAAGATGGATAAGAGAGAGACACAATGATGGTCGGAGACCAAAAGATAAAAAGTGGAAATGAAGGTTCAGAGGTGATCAAAATATGTGAGGCAAAGTGATATTGTCAAATGAGAGAACATATAATGTTTTTGTTATTGTGCAACAAAGTTTAATCACAAAGACACACTCAACACAAAGAATAGCAAATTATACTGACATCCAGATATGTTAGGTAAGGCCTTTACTTTTTAGCATAAGGAAGGAGTCCTTTCAGTCCTTAATTTCTCCTGACTCCTTTGCTTACCTACCCTGATAAGATAGAAGGTACATAGCAGAAAGATCTTCAGTCAATCAAAGAAATAATAAGTTAAACATATGCAGTACATTTGAACTTTCATTTGGGCGCCAAAGACATTTTGAAATGTAGAGGCAATCAATGTTTATTTAAAGGTAATCGATATTACAGAGACAATCAATATTTCATGAAGGTAATCAATGTTTAAGTGAGTCAATCGATGTTCTAATGCAATCAATGTGAAAGACAATCGATGTTCTAATATAATCAATGTGAAGAATTATCGATATTTGATTTATAACAGTAATCGATGTTCAAGTGAAGCAGTCGATGTTATGAGACAATTGATCTGTAAAGAGGTAATCGATTCTTAAGTCAATCGATGTCTAAGGCAATCAATGTTTGAACATAATCGATGTTTTAAGATAATCCATATAAGCAATCAATGTGGAAGCAATTGATGTTTTAAGATATCGATTTGAGCAATCGATGTTTCAATGTAATCGATATTTCAATGTAATCGATGATTAAGTGTAATCGATGTTTCAATACAATCGATGTTTTAATATAATCGATGTTTCAATGTAATCGGTGTTTCAATATAATTGATGTTTAAGTGTAATCGATGTGAACTTCGACTGGCCACTTCGATTGCCAACGCTGATTCTTGAAGAAACTTTGAATAAAACATGTTATTTCTTATGCATAAATAATCTTTAAAAATGGCAATAAATATATTCATGTTATTTAAAATTCAAATGAATTTTGTTATCACCAAAATAGAAGGATAAAATATAAGAGTGGTTCAGGAAACTACAACTAGAAAAAACTAAGTAGAAGATTATACTAACTATTACAAAATAGTGGAAATAGAACAACGCCACGACCACCAACTAGGTTTGAGCCACACACAACTCCTGTAGAACTAGAGGAGTTGGGTGCCATGCAGAAGCATGCCTCAGCCTGCATGTTAAGACAGGGAGCTCATGGAAATCACATAGAGCAATCACGTGAGAATAGAGTCTCACCATGCAAGCACGACTAACCTATATTTACAGAAGGTTAGGAAGCCATACATGGAACCAATCTGGACGTCGGATACTCCACAAGGTTGGAAAACCACCCACAGGTGCCACCATGAATGGGCAGCAAGTGACGGGTTATGGAACCGAGGTTAGGGCCCACACAAGGCACACCATGAGAACACTAAAGTCGAAAACCAGCAAAGACATACATGAGTAACACTCATACCATCTCTCAGTACAGTAACCAGAAATGGGTGCACACTTATTCTAGCTCTCAGAATGCCAGTAGGGATGGAGGCCCAATGCAGGACAAGTGCCAAAAGTATGGGCCCACAAGGCACGACCTACTGGAAAGAATAGGGCACTACGATAGGGTGCCAAACCAACAATGGCTGCGGGAGCGAGACACAACTCGGCTAGAACTATTGTGCAAGCTAGGGTGATGACACAATGCATAAAGCATACTGCATGGAAAACCATCGTCACAACAACAACAACCACGCCACCACTATTGGCAGTCAGGAGTGCCCATATGCCTCTCACTGCTTGCTAGTCAGCTGATGCCTCCAACCTCCCCAGAAGAGTGAGATTACTGAGCCACCCCAAGAACACAGTACAACAACCACAACCATAGCTTAGATAAGCTTTTTTTTTTTTTTTAATAGAAAAGTCCTCAGGAAACTTAAGCTAGGCGAGTGCACCCTCCCAAGAGGGGGAGAATGTTCTCACTCCCCCAGCACAAAACCTGGGCCGAAAAATTATAATATTAAATCTGTCATACATGAAGAAACAACCGGTCAAGATAATCTAACATGACAAAGGCCAGTTTTATCTAAAAGTACATGACCTTTACAGGCTGGGGGAAATCTGCTAGACCCCCAGAAGACTAAATTTTTCCTAGACATACATCCATTATTCGTCAATGCATCAGCTACTTGATTAGTCTCCCGGAAAACATGCCTGACCATATAAGAATTTATATTTATCATATCATAAGCTTCCCTCCACCAGCGGTATGCTTGTCACGATGGGCATCTACCCACCTTGAAAGAATCCACCAAAGCGCTAGAACCTGTGTACACCAAAGAAAGCTGGAGCCCAAGGTTTCCAACAAGATGAAGGCCATCACACAGAGCCCTTATTTCTGCAATAATACTATTGCCATATCCATAACAATGAGCAAACACCACCTTAACACGACCATGCATGTCCGGAACACAACCACCGCCCCCACTTTCACCAGGATTTCCTTTGCTTGCTCCATCCACATTCAAACATACATCTATAATTGGAGGGATCCAGCGAACAAGTTTAATTTGTTTAGTAGAGACATGAGGATTAAATCCAAACTGGTGAAGAATCTACAGCTGCTGACCCGAAGGGGCATCCTTAAACCGCATACTTGCAACAGAGTGAGATACCATGAACTTTATGTTATTTATCATCAACCTCACTGAAGGAGTCTTAGAATCAAACCTGGCCATGCATCTCCCTTTCCATATTTCCCAAAGAATAAGCATCAGGCAGTGAAGAGATACAAAGCCAAAAGGAGAAAACACATTAGTTTCAGATAGGAAACTCCAGACTCTAGTAGTTATTTCGCTGTGCAGATGAACTTTAGGATCAATGAGAGGAGAAAACCAGGTCCACAAGGGAGCTGCCAAATCACTATAAATGAACAGGTGGTTAAAATCCTCATAGCTGGGGCACCTACAGCAGGAACAAATAGAAGGAAGTTGAATGCCACATTCAATAACCCTCTGATCAACCGCCACTACTATATTCAAAAGTTTCCAGCAAAACAAAGATGATCTCCAATAGAAGGAACGCTGCCAAATTTTAGATAGCACTGGACGCCTCACACCAGTAGATCTAACCAAATTATAGGCCGATTTAGTGGTAAAGCTGCCATCCTGAGTAGCCCACCAAATACACCTATCCTCCATGTCATTAAGAACTACCCCCTGTAAGATACCACTTGGTAGAGTAGATCTTATAGGATGCTAATTATTATCAATGACCTCCTGCACCACAATCCTATCCCCTTCATAAGGAACACTGAGCAGCTCATGAGGAGGACTTCCACCAAGCCAGTTATCATAAAGGAAATCTATTTTACTACCTTTCCCCTGAATCCACTTAGTATTATCTTTCATTACCTAAATAGCTTCATCCTAAATTTTGGAGGACATACCTGGAATGGTATTTCGGCCAAATAGATATCTACTTCTAGCATAGTGTGCCAAGAGAGAAGAACCATGGTGCATGTTCTAGAAGAATTTTATAGCCAACGCCAGCTGCACATGCTTCAAGCTATGGATCCCCAGACCACCCTCAGCGATTGGCCGCTGAATAGTAGCCCAGTCTACCCATTGGCAACGTCGAACTCCATCCAGTCCATTCCAGAAAAAATGAGCACAACATTTCTCAACGTAACGGGTGATGCTGTTGGGGATGGCAGAAGAAGCAGCCAAATACACCGGAAGAGACACTAACACAGAATTAATAAGAGTTATTCTACCCGCCTGCGATAGTAGTTTAGGCTTCCAGGCTGCAAGCTTGCTATTAACCTTGTTAATCAGCATAGAAAAATCAATAGCTAGGACCCTACCAGGGCATAGAGGAACACCCAGGTAAGCCATGGAACCAGTTTGTCTCTTGAACCTTGTCACCCGTTTAATCCTTGCAACTGTTTGAAGAGGCGCCTTGTGAGATATCATGAAACAACTTTTAGAAGGGTTGATCTTCTGGCCAGAAGACGTGGAATATTTTTTGAGAAAATCCATCAACCTCTTCACATTTATAATTCCTCCATTAATAAAGATGAGAGTGTCATCAGCATATAGCAAGTGAGATATGGGAGTGCAGCCTCTTGGCCCAGCAAAAGGCTGAATATAACCTGTTTGAACCAAATTCGAGATACCTCTACTGAGAACTTCTTCCATTAAAATGAAAAGAGCAGGAGCAATCAGGTCCCCTTTTCTAATTCCTAGGGTAGAATGAAAATATCTAGTAGTAGTCCCATTGAATAAAATAGAAAACCAGCAGTTAGCAATCCAGCATTTAGCAATCAACATGCCAATATAGGAAGTGAATCTATTCGAAAAACCGAACTTTTTCAGAACCGCCAAAAGGAAATCCCACTCCACATTGTCATATGCTTTGCTAATATCCAACTTGAACAGAACATTGTGCCCTCTAACTTTTCTTCCAATATCTCTAACGAGCTGTCTAGCAAGGGAAACATTGTCTAGAATATATCTACCTTTGACAAAAGCAGCTTGTCCTTTAGAAATAGCCATAGGAAGAATCTTCTCCAAACGACCACTGTAGGAAAAATTACACAAACATACTGGTCTATAGTCCCCATAAGACTCTGGATTATCATTCTTAGGAACCAGCACAATCAAAGACAAAGTTACCCCCCTTGGCAGAGGAAAATCTTGAAAGAAGCTCACCACCGCAGTAGTAACATCCTGCTGAATGATTTCCCAACAAGAGGTAAGAAGGTCACCAGTAAAATCATCAGGGCCTGGGGAACTATTAGGGCTCATACTCCACACAGCCGCCTTGATCTCCTCCATAAAAGGTGTCACCGTCAAATCCATGTTCTGATCTTCTAAGACAATAGTGGGGATGACATGCAGAAGAGATTCATCCATAACATGATCCTTCATTTGAAGTATGGACATGAAATAATTGACAGTGCCCTGCTTGAGGGCCTCCTGGTCTTAGAACCAAACCCCATCCACCTGTAAACGAGATATTGTATTATGCCTTCTTTTACCTTGAGCAACTGCATGATAAATCCAGCCATTGCACGCAAGCCTTTTGGGCCCAGAAGATCTCCACATAATTCATAGCTCTTCTTGTTGGGTTGAGTGTAATTTCATATCATTTCCCCTCTTATTTTGATGATGACAAATGTGATTTTAATGCAAACTAATTGAAACATGATAAACACATTTCACTTGAAATTTATATTCAAAAAGCATGTTTCAAAGCACACTTATCATTTGTACTCATAATAAAATATTTAACTAATGATATATGTGTTTAATTTTCAGGTACAAATACTTTTTGTAAAGGTGGTGTCGACGCACCCCACAATGGTGTCGACACAACACCTCAGACTTAAAGGCAAAAAGCTGAAGAAATGCTGAGACTGTGTCGACACGAGTCAAAAAGCAGGTCGACACGAGTCGCAAATTCCAGGAATTAGACTACTCAGGTCGACACTGGACCTCGTTCCCAGAACAGTCTGTTTGCAGAATGGGACAGGAGGTCGACGCAGGATGAGGGCAGGTCGACACTAGACCTCGTTCCCAAAACAACCTATTTTCAGGATTGGGACAGGAGGTCGACACCACCACCAGGGCAGGTCGACACACTACAGAAAGATTGCAACATAAAATGAATGATTACCACGTCTCATCCTAGCGCGATGGTGTATCAACCTAGGATCGTGTGCCCTTGTACCCAAAGGGTAACTTTGGAATCTTTTGGGTATAAAAAGCCCCCAATTGGCCATCCATCACATCAAGAGACCCAACGAACTCTTGGAGCCTCCAGAAAGTTTCCCTTGGCGGCGAGAAGAGCTCATATCCCTCCTCTGCTCTCCTGGTGTCTTCTGAAGACCAATTCTCATCAATTCAAGTGTGAGAATTGGAGTGTGATCCTTGAAGAAGCATTTGAAGTGCCTCAAGGAAGCATATCAAGTAGAAGCATCCGTTGGAGAAGATTTCAAGGAAGATCCCAAGTTCAAAAGTGCAGAGCATCGTTTGGGACTTCAAGAATCCAAGCTTCTTCCTAATCTGAACTTCTACAAGGGAGTACAATTGAAGAACAAAGTCTTTTCATACAATTCTTACTGTACTTCTGTTCTTTTGAGACATTTTGAAATTGTGCAAGTGCTTCTGCATAATTCTCATGAATGTTCTCATGTTCGACATGATCTGCTGCTAGAAGATCTATGTCTTGTGTTGGTGTCTAGCAAAGTCGTTTGTGAGCCATTGTGCTCAGTTTGAGTTGTCGAACTCAAGTGGTTGTTGAGCAGTCTTGCTCAGGGATCTAGAGTAGTCTTACTCTAGAGTTGTGTGTGTTGTAAACTCAGGTGTTGGAGTTGTCTGGCTCCAGTGGGTGTGTTACCCAGGTTGTTTAGTGAATCCTCACTGGGTGTGAGGGGTTGATGTAGGAATCACATGGGTGATTTCCGAACCACCTAAAAATCTCTTTGCACTTGTCTATTTGTGGTTTAATTCTATTATCCGTTAGATGCTTGCATAGGATCGCTTAACATTCACTTAATCAACTGGTTTTCACATCTATTTTATCAACTCACTGAACATCTCATCAGATCTGTGTTTTTCACTGTTAAAATTGCCTCTGATTCTAAGAGGTATTTTAAATTGCTTAAGCTTCCGCATAAAGTGGCATAGATCTATTCATCCCCCCCTTCTAGATCTCATCCACACCTTTTCCTCGATCCTTCAATTGGTATCAGAGCGGGTTTACACTTGATCTGATTTGATCTGAGTAGTTTTTGAGTATTGTATGTCTGATTGCTTGATTGTTTGCTTGCTTACTGAGTATTCCTTCTGTGCTTCTTTTTAAGTCAATGGATTCCAAAGGTTTCATAGCTGAGGGGCATTCCATAAATAGGCCACCATTCTTTAATGGAACGGACTATTCATATTGGAAAAATAGAATGCAAGTGTTCTAAGAGCCCAGAACTATGAAATCTGGAAAGTGGTTGAGGTGGTCCCTATGAAAACCAGGGAGAGGAAGAAACCTGGACTAGGGAACAAATAAGAAAAGCCACATTGAATTATAGTGCCATGAACATGATTCAATGTGCTGTTCATCCCAAAGAGTATTCGAGAATCTCAATGTGCAAATCTGCCAAAGAGATGTGGGATAAACTCGAATTACTTTATGAGGGAACATCACAAGTGAAGGAAACTAAGGCAAATATTCTTGTTTCAGAATATGAATTGTTTATGATGAAGTCTAATGAAATAATTTCTGAAATGTTTGTCAGGTTCATGGTTATTGTCAATGGACTGAAGGCCTTAGGTAAGGACTACACAGATGCAGACTTGGTAGGGAAAATCTTACGTTCACTTTCTTCAATTTGGCACACAAAGGCCACTGTCATTGAAGATTCTAAAGATTGTCCAAAATGTCTTTGGATGAATTGATAGGATCCTTAATGACATATGAAATCAATTTGAAAAGAAATGAAGAACAATAACTAAAACCAAGCCAATGGCACTTAAGGCCTCTTCAAGTAATAAAGACAAAAGTCAGGAAAAGACAAGTTCTGAGGAGTCTGAGTCAAATGAGGATGAAATTGCCCTCATGACCAGGCAATTCAGAAAATTCTTGAAATATAGAAAAGGAAAAATTGTCTGGGAAAAGAATTTTCCTCAGGTAAAAGAAACACTTCCTCTTCTAATTCAACAAGAATAAAAAATCTGACGAAACTGTCATTGTTACAGGTGCAATAAACCAGGACATATGAAGGGAGAATGTCCTGAGAACAAGAAGGAAAAGCACAAGAAGTTCCAGAAGTTCAAGAAGCCAAAGGCCATGGTAGCCACTTGGTCTGATGAAGACTCAAGTGAAGAAGAAGAAGACAAAAAATCCTCAAGTTCAGAAAGTGAGGAAATATGCTTCATGGCAAACAGTTCGGATGGAAAGGTAAGCACCTCTTTTGAAGATTTTTCTGTTGATGATTGGCAGGATGCTATGCTGAATTAGTTGAAAAATATACTGAAATGAGAAAAGAAAATAAGCATCTCAAAAAAGAAAATTGAAAACATTTATCATAACCAATCTTCAAACAACAGAATTTGTGAACTTGAAAATGAGGTAATAATTAAATGAAGAAAAAGAAAATTTCTGAACCTAATTGATGATCTAAAACTTGCCTCTCAAAAGACCACCCAAGAATTCAAAGACCTATCTGAAAAGCTGGAAATGGAAAAACAAGAAAAACAACAAAAGATTGAAGAAATTAAAACCCTTCAAAACCAGCTAAAAGAAAGGGATGAAGTTATCCAAACCTTCACAAAAGGTAAAGATAACTTGGAGGCACTGCTAGGAACAAATATGACACAACAACTTCTCATGGATTAGGATTCAACAAACAGAAACCAAAGAGAGACAAATCTGGAGAAAAAGGCAAAGCCATTAATTAAATTTGTCAAAGGTCCAATCTTGAGAACACAGAAATCAAGCAAACATCAGACAAAACATCAAACAAAACACAAAACAAATCAAAAACTCAAAAACAAAAGAAGACAACCAGGTCGACACAGTTTCCTGACAGGTCGACACCAGACCACAAGAAGAAGGCTTCTGTGGTTGTGTGTCGACACCAGTCATGGAGAGGTCGACCTGCTCAACATCAACAACTACAAAAACTCAATCAAAAATTCAAATAAAAATTTGAAAAACAAGAAAAAGTCAAAGGAAATCATTTATAAAGAACCTTGGACCTCCAAGACACCATTTCAAGATGATTGGACCAATCCTTGGAGCCAATGGTATGACAACCCTTGTTGGTATCATCCTCAATTCTTTTATCCAAACCTTTTGATGTACCAACAAAATCCATGGATTTCATCTCCTCATCTGAATTCCTATGCTCAAATGAAAAACTCCCTCCCACTAAAAACAAAAATACTGGTGCTTTCATTCCTAAGGGAAAGAACAAAAGAAAAAGACTGAAAACACCAATGTAACAAAACAAAAATAAAAAACAAGTCAAATTTGGGTGAAAAAAGATTTACTAACAATGTTCAAACATTCTGATGGTCCCAACTCTATTTGGGTACCAAAATCTTCTCTCCACTGATCTATTTTGCAGGAAGGTCGTGCACCCAACTCCAATGTGTGGTTTCTTGACAGTGGGTGTTCACGACACATGACGGGAGACAGAGCCAAATTCTCATTCCTGATTGAAAAGGAGGGAGGGTCAGTAACTTTTGGAGGTAAAAATAAGGAAAGATCATAGGATCTGGTAAGGTTGGCAAACTTCTAGTAAGGTTGGTCAAACTTCCTCAAACTCTGTAGATAATGTTTTACTAGTTGATGCTCTTGATTACAATTTGCTCAGTATCAGCCAACTATGTGACAAAGGTCACAAAGTTGTGTTGAATTGATTTCTGTAAGATAATTGACTCATCAACTGATAAAATCAATTTTTTTAGAAAAAGGGAAAACAATGTGTACATGATCAACCTAAATAAAAACTTTTCTGAAAATCTTTGCTTTGTTGCAAATAAAGATGAAATTGCATGGACTTGGCACAAAAGACTTGGCCATGCAAGTTTCAGAACAATGAATAAGTTGTTAAGATTGAATTTGGTTAAGAGTCTTCCTGAATCTTTCTCTAATGTTGAAAATCAAGTTTGTGGGATCTGTGCTAAAGGAAAACAAAAAAAAAAATCTTTTAAAAACTTCAATGAGGTACTCACATCTAGGCCACTAGAATTACTTCACATGGACCTTTTTGCCCTACAAGAATTCTAAGTCTAAGTGGCAAAAAATATGGTTTGTAATCATTGATGATTTTACTAGATTTACTTGGGTTATTTTTCTGTCCCACAAAAGTGATACTTGTCTTGAATTCAGGAACTTCTGTACCACTGTCTTAACAACTTATCCATATAAAATCAAAAATATTTTGACTGATCATGGGGTGTGAATTTGAGAACACATCCTTTTCTGATTTATGTGCTGAATTTCAAATATTCCACAAGTTTTCTTCACCAAGAACTCCAGAACAAAATGGAGTTGTGGAAAGAAAGAATAGAACTCTTGTGAAAATGGCTAGATCCATGCTCTTAGGAAGTAACTTGCCCAAATCCTTTTGGGCTGAAGCTGTAACACAGCCATCACATTCTAAATAGAGCATTGATTAGACCAAAAATTAGAAAAACCCCCTATGAATTATTGAAAAACAAAATGCCAACTGTATCTTATTTTAAAACTTTTGGGTGCAAATGCTTTGTACACATCAATAACAAAGAATACCTTGACAAATTTGATGCTAAAAGTCAGGAAGCCATCTTCCTTGGCTATTCTGAGGTGTCAAGGGCTTTCAAAGTGTACATTCTTAAAACTAAAACTGTTGAAGAATCTCCATGTTATCTTTGATGAAAATTCCTTTTCAACTAATAATTCTAAATCTTGCAGGGAAAGACAAGACACTGAAGAGGATGAATTTTTGTGGACTCTTCACCAACTGTTGAGGAGTTTGAAAACATTGAAGAGAACCTGAACACACCATCTTCAAATGGTTCAGGTAATATTGTCCCAGAAGTGGGTACTTCTCAACAGGTAATTTCTGAACATCGATTTTTGAGAGATCACCCATTAGACAATGTGGTTGGCAATGTACATGATAGAGTTAGGACTAGATCATCATTCCTGCATGATATTGTAGAAGACCCACTAGCTCTAATTTCCCAAATTGAACCAAAGTCAATTGATGAAGCCTTATGAAGTTCTGATTGGATTAATGCCATGCATGATGAACTTCATCAATTTGAAAGAAATCAAGTATGGGAATTAGTACCTAGACCTAGTGACCAAACAGTCATTGGCACTAGATGGGTTTTCAGAAATAAGTTGAATGAAAATGGTCAAGTCATTAGAAATAAAGTTAGGCTAGTTGCAAAGGGGTATAATCAAGAATTTGGAATTGATTTTGAAGAATCATATGCCACTGTAACTAGACTAGAAGCAGTTAGAATTTTCCTTTCTTTTGCATCCTCCATGAAATTCAATGTTTATCAAATGGATGTCAAAAGTGCTTTTTAAATGGATATATTAAGGAAAATGTTTTTGTTGAACAACCTCCTGGATTTGAAAATGAAAAACATTCTAACCATGTTTTCAAGCTTAATAAGGCTCTCTATGGTCTTAAGCAAGCTCCAAGAGCTTGGTATGACCGTTTGAGTACCTTTTTACTTGAAAAAGGATATTCTAGAGGAAATGTTGATCAGACTTTGTTCACAAAAATAGTCAAAAATCAAATAATTGTGGTCCAAATTTATGTTGATGACATAATATTTGGCTCAACCAATAAAGGCCTATGTACTGAATTTTCAAATCAATGAAGAATGAATTTGAAATGAGTTTAATGGGAGATTTAACATTTTTCTTGGGATTGCAGGTTAACCAAACATCTGAAGGGATCTTCATCAGTCAAGCCAAGTATGTCAAGGAACTTCTCAAAAGGTTTGACTTTCAGAACCTCAAGCATTCAAGCACACCTATTGCTATAAATGCTAAGCTAGAAGAAGACTCAAATGGTAAGTCAGTAGATCCAAAGACCTACAGAGGCATGATTGGCTCTCTACTCTATCTTACAACTTATAGACCAGATATTCAGTTTAGTGTGTGTTTATGTGCTAGATTTCAGTCTAATCCTAAGGAAAGTCACATGTTAGCTGTTAAAGAATTTTCAAATATCTTGTTGGAACATGTGATTTAGGAATTTGGTATCCTGCTAATTGCAAGCTAGATTTGATTGCCTATTGTGATGCTGACTATGCTGGGTGTAAATTAGATAGAAAAAGCACAAGTGGCTTGTGTTTTTCCTAGGTGGGTGCCTTATTTCTTGGGCTTCCAGAAGCAACATTCAGTTGCACTGTCAACTGCAAAGGCTGAATATGTTGCAGCAGGTAGATGTGGAACTCAGATTCTCTAGGTGAAACATCAACTTCTCGATTACAACCAAGATTTAGGTTGTGTACCCATCCTATGTGATAATACAAGTCCAATAAATCTGTCTAAGAACCCCATTCAGCATTCTAGAACCAAGCATATTGAGATTACGCATCACTTCTTGAGAGATGAGGTTGCAAAGAAGTCCTTTGAACTCCATTTCATTGAAACTGAAAAACAAGTTGCAGATATATTCACCAAACCCCTTCCTGAAAACAGTTTTCATCTTTGAGGAGAGAACTTGATCTTTGTAAATGTCCACATTCTTGATCTCTCTTTAGGTTGGGTTGAGTGTTATGCACTGTCTAAGGGGGAGTTCTTTTCATATCATAACCCTTTGCTTCCTTCAGTCACACTGTCCATATCTCTCTCAATTCCACTTCCATTTCTTTGGACAATAAATTCTTCAACTCTTATTGTGTTGAAATTTCTTGGTATATCAAATGGTGACTTGGAGAAGGACAAGTCAGGCTTGTCTGGACACTTTCACTATACGTGAGTGTAATCTCCGCCAAGTACTAAGAATGAATATGCAATTACTGAGGGGGAGCTTTTATTGTTAAAAGAAAATTATCTTTCTTGATTTCAAACTTGCATATCTTTATTTTGATAGAAAATGATTGAAATCATCATCTCAGGGGGAGCTAGAAAATTCACAAGTCATGACTTTTGAAAAATTCATAACTTTTCTTGCATTTTATCAATTTCCTGCATGATGTCATCATTCAGATGTCTAGAGTCTCCAAATGATCCTTTGAGTGATCTATCATATTTTTACTAATCAACTGTCAACTATGTTTTTCAACCCACAGAAACTCAGAACACTTCCAAGATTGAAAACAACTTGTGTCTTGAAATTAAAACATCTCTTTTTTGCAACTGATGTTGGATAAAATTGATTTCTATCTTACAAAACTCTCAAAATTTTTAAAATTCAACAGAGCAATGGCATTTGTGCTGAGAAACTGCACACCTTCACAATGAATGAAGTGCCATGCATGTCATGAGGCATTAATGCTATCTCTGTTCAAAGGGGATAAAAATCAAAAATAAATTCAAAATACAGCAAAAATGTGCTAACTTTTTGATGATGACTGAGTAACTAGAAATATTGGCGTCTACAGAACGTATATTTCATGTCAAAGGTCATCATTACCCCTTTGAGACTTGACAATGAATAAATATTAAGTATCCAGGGACTATGGTGTGTAAAAAGCACTAGCACTTGAGTGAAAAAGATTTATATCATTTGATAGTCTGTTACAAAACAAATATGTGTGTTAATGGATTTTGTTTAGAAAGAATCATTTTCATTCATCATCAAGTTGTTCTTTAAGATTGTGTTTTATTTTCAAAACAATTGTATTCAGTCTAGAGGATTCTTTATTTCTTTAACGTTGAGAAATATGGTAGCTTATAGTTGATTGTTAGATATATATATCCTTAAATCATCATTTCATTGACTCAAGTCTTTGAATCTCATATCCTATTGGAAATTGTTTAAAACTTGAATTGTGATGAATTTTTGCAAAATATAACAAATGAATTTTTAAGTCTCTTAAAAATCCTTGAAATACTATTTCTCTCATTGATTATCATTTTAAAGAACTCCCAAAATTCTCAAATTTTCTTTCCTCACAAAAATTCAACTTTTCTTCATAGGCCAGGTCGACACCACATCTATCCCGTGTCGACACACACCCTAGGTCAGGTCGACACTACAGTCTTCCAGTGTCGACATAGCACCCCTTGCCAGATTTTTAAATCGTGGGTTTGTTGTTTAAGCCGATGTTGTTCCTGTGGGTATTGCACCACTGCAAACCTTTTTAGGCATCAGGTCGACCCGACGTCGCTTTTCTCTCATTCTAGCAAGAAATTCCACAAACTTCTCTCTCAATCACATACCTTTCTCAATCGTCTCCCTCTTCTCCTTCATCCACTCCCGATTCCACTCCAACCTTGCAACCATGGTGAGAAAATTGGTTCCTCGCCGTAGAGCAAAGTCTCAGGCCTCATCTAGGCCAGTTCGGGCAGAGGTTGATGTTTCTCTATCAGAAAGAAGAACCAAGCGGCGCAATGACCCTGCAGAGCAACCAGGGTCCTCTTCTGCATCTCAGCCAGCAGCCAAGAGAGGTAGACCCTCTTCTTCGGGCAGAGGTAGGGGTTCTACCAACCCTAGACCTGAGAATCCGGGCTCCTCTTCTAGTGATTCTGAGGAGTCATCATCATCTTCGTCTGAGTCTTCCCAGTCTCAAGAAACCAACCCCTCAGAGTCCATCAGTGCAGCTAAGCTAATCCTAAAGCCCAGAATAGTGGATTTGACAGACATTCAGCTAGCAAATACCTTTCCAGAAATTCAGACCTTCTTCTCTTTTCAGTCTTGGTAATCTTCATTTCTGAATTTCAAATCATGTATCCAGACTTGTTCAGGAATTCTACAAGAATTTGAAATGCACAGATGAAGGGTATCAGTCAAAGGTTAAGGGGATTGCATTGACATTGACCCAACAGACATAGCTGCCTCAATTTTCAAAGTACCAGATGAAGGGCAGATCATAATTTCGAATTTAACCTTCATGAAGCCTATACCATCATGACAGGCTTACCTGCTGATGAATCTGATCCCAGATAAACCTTTGTCACCAAATTCAACACAAACACATTTCCCCCTGTGTTGAGGATCATCCACCATATGTTGACCACAATCATTACCCCTCAAGGTGGTGGAAGGGACAGGCTCACAGATATACAGAGTTCATTCTCTATTGCATGGCAAAGGACATCAAAATCAATCTCCATGTAATAATGTATCAAATTATATCTGAAACAACTAGGAGACCTCAAGAGATCTCTTCCATATGTTGCACACCTGACTTCAGTGTTCCAGCACTTTGGTGTGCCTTTGGACAATGAGAAATCCCAGTCTATCCCTAAATCCAACATTTATCGCTTCAAGAATATTCAGAAATTCATGGGATTCAGACTGGAGGGTAATCAAGTTAGGAGAGGGCCAGTTGTAGTTGAGGCCCCTCAAGCTCAAGAGGAACAGCCTCAAGGTCAAGGGGACCAGCCCCAAGGTCAAGAGGAACAGCCTCAAACTCAAGGGGACCAGCCCCAAGGTCAAGAGGATCAGCCTCCTTTGAATGAGGATCACCTCAAGCCTCAACTGAAGGTGACATACCTTCCATGCCCCACTCTCACCTCAGTTTCAAACCTCCTCCATGCACACTGAATTTGACATTCCACATGTCTCTCCACAACCCACATTTCAAGCATCCACATCCTCTGGTGGGCCTTCTGTTCCACCAGAGTTGTTCTCCTTTTTAAATGATAAATTTGAAACCTTGAACACCTATATTCAAACCATGTCAGAAACATTTGAGTTGAGGATTCAGAGATTGGAGAACACTGTGTCTGCCAAGTTCATAGAGCAAAAAGCTGCCTCAGACTATGCAGCTCAAAAGATTCAATAGATTAATTGGTACAATGGCAGATGCTTCAGTTCAGCTGATGGAGCACCAACAAAAGTTGGAGATAGTTCTTCAGGGAATTTTGGCAAATTCCCAAGCTGATGTCTTCAACACCAAGCAGACACTACATGAGATCACCAACACAAGACTTTCTTTTGCACATCTAGTGGATGATTTGGAGAGCATGAGGAATTTCAATGCTCACATTGACAAACAGATCACTGATTTGAAAATGGAATTCAAGATCATGCAAAGGCCTGGTTGGTCAGCTGGATCATCTTCTTCTTCACAACCCATTTCAGCTGATCTAGACAGAATTCAAGCTACTTTGATAGAAAACTCAGACAGAATGGAACATTACTTGGATACAAGACTCACAACCATTCAAGATCAAATGAAGTCCAGCTTGACTTCCATGGAGAAAAGATTGTCAGACATTGAGACAATCTTACTTCCCATTCCACCTCCTCCTCCTCCACCTCTACAAATGTAATTCTTTTTAGCTGATGTCAAGGGGGAGAAGAAAGAAGAGAACAAGAAATGATTGTAATGTTTTGGAAAGATTGTAATGTTTACTCTTGAATGAAATGAAATGATTTTTGCTTAGCTTGAATGAACTTTGTCATTTGTGTCTTCGATGTGATTGAAAATTGTTATGTGAATGTGAATGTATGAATGCTTGTCAAGTTGCTTGACCCTTTTATATGCAACTAACTTACTTCAAGTAACATTGTACTTCACTAGTACAACTATCAATTTGACTGAGATATATTTAAAGGTGTTTGACAAGCATGAACAAAAAGAAAAATAAGGACTTTGAATAACCAAAAATTGCTTAAAATCACATCTCATCAAAACCTCATTGTCATATGGATTTAATGTTGCCATCATCAAAAAGGGGGAGATTGTTGGGTTGAGTGTAATTTCATATCATTTCCCCTCTTATTTTGATGATGACAAATGTGATTTTAATGCAAACTAATTGAAACATGATAAACACATTTCACCTGAAATTTATATTCAAAAAGCATGTTTCAACGCACACTTATCATTTGTACTCACAATAAAATATTTAACTAATGATATATGTGTTTAATTTTCAGGTACAAATACTTTTTGCAAAGGTGGTGTCGACACACCCCACAATGGTGTCGACACAACACCTCAGACTCAAAGGCAAAAAGCTGAAGAAATGCTGAGACTGTGTCGACACGAGTCAAAAAGCAGGTCGACACGAGTCACAAATTCCAGGAATTAGACTACTCAGGTCGACACTGATCAGGATCAGGTCGACACTGGACCTCGTTCCCAGAACAGTCTGTTTGTAGAATGGGACAGGAGGTCGACGCAGGATGAGGGCAGGTCGACACTGGACCTCGTTCCCAGAACAGCCTATTTTCAGGATTGGGACAGGAGGTCAACACCACCACCAGGGCAGGTCGACACACTACGGAAAGATTGCAACTTAAAATGGATGATTGCCACGTGTCATCCTAGGGCGATGGTGTATCAACCTAGGATCGTGTGCCCTTGTACCCAAAGGGTACTTTGGAATCTTTTGGGTATAAAAAGCCCCCAATTGGCCATCCATCACATCAAGAGACCCAACGAACTCTTGGAGCCTATAGAAAGTTTCCCTTGGCGGCGAGAAGAGCTCATCTCCCTCCTCTGCTCTCCTGGTGTCTTCTGAAGACCAATTCTCATCAATTCAAGTGTGAGAATTGGAGTGTGATCCTTGAAGAAGCATTTGAAGCGCCTCAAGGAAGCAGATCAAGTAGAAGCATCCGTTGGAGAAGATTTCAAGGAAGATCCCAAGTTCAAAAGTGCAGAGCATCGTTTGGGACTTCAAGAATCCAAGCTTCTTCCCAATCTGAACTTCTACAAGGGAGTACAATTGAAGAACAAAGTCTTTTCATACAATTCTTACTGTACTTCTGTTCTTCTGAGACATTTTGAGATTGTGCAAGTGCTTCTGCATAATTCTCATGAATGTTCTCATGTTCGACATGATCTGCTGCTAGAAGATCTATGTCTTGTGTTGGTGTCTAGCAAAGTCGTTTGTGAGCCATTGTGCTCAGTTTGAGTTGTCGAACTCAAGTGGTTGTGGAGTAGTCTTGCTCAGGTATCTAGAGTAGTCTTACTCTAGAGTTGTGTGAGTTGTAAACTCAGGTGTTGGAGTTGTCTGGCTCCAGTGGGTGTGTTACCCAGGTTGTTTAGTGAATCCTCACTGGGTGTGAGGGGTGGATGTAGGAATCACATGGGTGATTTCCGAACCACCTAAAAATCTCTGTGCACTTGTCTATTTGTGGTTTGATTCTATTATCCGTTAGATGCTTGCATAGGATCGCTTATGATTCACTTAATCAACTGGTTTTCACATCTATTTTATGAACTCACTTAACATCTCATCAGATCTGTGTTTTTCACTATTAAAATTGCCTCTGATTCTAAAAGTATTTTTAAATTGCTTAAGCTTCCGCATAAAATGGCATAGATCTATTCATCCCCCCCCTTCTAGATCTTATCCACACCTTTTCCTCGATCCTTCACTTCTCAGATTTGCATTAGCAGCTCCCATAGCTATATGGTTCTCCGGCGAGGGATTATCATCAAATAGTTCTTGCTTCTTCCTTTCCTCCTCCTCAAATTTGATAACATTATCTTTGATGTTGCCAAAAATCTCCTTATTTCAGGTATGAAGAGCCCTTTTTACCACCTTCAACTTTAACTGAAGAACCACGAAAGGATTATAATGCCACACAACGGGACCATCCCAAGCAGCCTTGACCACGTCCTGGAAGGATTCATGAGAAGTCCACGTGGATTGGAAAGTAAACCTGGTAGGATTCTTAACAGAGGTATTAAGAGAAACCAGAAGAGGAGCATGATCAGACGGACCTCTAGGAAGATGCTTAACACTCATGCCAGAGAACAAAACATCACAAACCGAGTTACAAAAAAATCTGTCCAACCTAGCAGAGACTGCAGCTTGCCCAGAGCGATTATTAGACCAGGTTACCATGGACCCTGTGAAACCCATATCCATAAGAGAAGCCCCAGAAATAAAAGCATTAAAATCAAGCATGCCATTCAAATTAGCCGAATTGCCACCTCTCTTCTCCGAAGGAAGGGAGATACAGTTAAAATCCCCTCCCACTAACCATGGGACATCAACAGTAGCTAAGAAACTTATAAGTTCATCAAATAAGGATCGCCATGTGTCTGCATGGCAACTAGCGTAAACCACCGTAATAAAAAGCAAAACCTTGCCTTCCTGCATGGCTGCCAACGTAATGTGTTGATCCGAGCTATTGACCAACTGGAACAAAAAATTCTGCCAAAAAACCCATAATTTAGAACTATCACCCCCGTCACCCACAACAGAATACATACCCAGGTAAGACCTCAAAGAGACCGCCCTATCCAAGGAAACCATGGGTTCTGCGATAACAAGAAAATCCACCTCCTTATGTAGCTGTGGACTGATTGGGTTGCACCAAGAAGAACATCACTAAAACAACCTTGGCGTCCCGCCCTAGCCATGAGATATAAATAACGTAGTGCTATTATCCAACCACCATTTTCCCCTTAGCTTAAAGAAACCAACTCGAGCATGCTCGTAGCTCAATGTACTCCCTCCACAGGCTCACGAGGATGGGGTCTCAAGAAGTGGCAACAAACCAACACAACGGGACAAGCCCTCAAGTGCAGAACATTGTCTGGACAAATAACAAGCGGGGTAACCACCGATAAGCACACAACACAACTGGCTTGTAACCCACGACAAGCCTAGTTGGCACAAGGCATTCACAGGCACACATTTCGGAACTCTCGGAAGGGTCATCAGCCAATGCAAGAACACACTCCACAACCAAAAACTCAGTAGGTCGGAAAGAAGAGTCTGCTACACAAGTAAACAGAAAATGATGTATCAACCCACCTCTACTAGGTCATGACTATAGGGGCGTTTCCTCTAGAGATGACAATGTGACAAGCACTGAGTCGCTACCTGAACGTGACCATCGGGGTGTTGCATTCAAATGAGAATACGATGTATATACCCGTCGCAATCCTCGTGTAAAGGTCAAACCCTAGGTAGACCTTGCTTGATAGTTTGCACCCAAGAAACCACATAAACTCAAAACAACCACTGGAAAACTAGTAAAGTATCGAGAGAGGAAAACACACCCCAACCCACTCGTGAATGGACCACTCTTGCTGAACCTTGAAACAGTGAGGGCAGGGTGAACACGACGTCCAATCTATCACTGTAAGAATACGATCATGAACCCGTCGCCTTTAGTCTGATATCATGACGCCAAGCTTGTCGTAATATTAGTTTGAAGACTGAACTAAGTGGTCAAGCTATCTACGGTTCCCCAATCTACAAAACTAAGTCTATGGATGAGAGGGAGATATCTACACACCATAACACCCTGTTAGGACCCCACAAAACATGTGCATAGCCTCCCCTTGCGCCCCAACCACATAGAAGATGGAGGATGAGCCAAGGATGGCTCCAACCATGATGCACCTAGCCATGCAAACTAGCAAGAAACCATTAGCGCATGAAGAGAATAAGCACAAACGAGCTCTATCCACACCAACTACAAAGAGAGCAAGGTGATCCCTACCTCAAACTACAAAATAAACCATTGGGGCCTTCAAGTCGTCATGGTCACCTCCCCCTCACTCCACGCACACTCCACAACTTCCTTGGCACAAGGATCATCTTCTAGCTTGTCCAAACACACTTGAGGAGAAGAGAGGGTGCTCTCCCACCACAGATAGGGAAAGACAGGGAAAATAAGGAGAAGAGATGTGTCGACCATGTCTTAAGGCCTCGGTTCTGATAACACAACAGGTTGAGTGCTGCATTCTCAACAGAACGTGCCAACCACCTTGTTGCTTTCTCAAAATTTCGACAAGACTTTTTGACCGGTCGTCAACCACCAGGATATGTGTCACTCTTGCATGAAGTCCTAGGAGAATGCATCAAGTGGTGTGTCGCTTCCGTACGCATATAGTTATACACATGGCATACAAGCCATAGGCAAATCAGGATGCCACTACAAAAAAAAGCACTTTTAGACACTGACATTTTCGGTCTCTATTCAGTCACTATTCAGACACTCACAAGTCCGGAGACCGAATAGTAACCGAATAGCGACCAAAAATGTCGGTGAAGAATTTCTGGTCACAAATCTGTGACTGAAAATTTTCGGTCACTAATCAGTCACTGATAGTGACCGATTCGTGACCGAATACTTTCAGTCACTGATAGTCATCCACAGCAACCGAAATAGCGATTGAACACATCGGTCGCTACTATTCGGTCACTAAAACAATGACCAATTGGTGACGGAAACTTTTCGGTTGCTATAGCGACCGACGCTGTTAGTCACAAATCAGTCACTATTTTAGTGACCGAATTAGCGACCAAAACATGTCAGTCGCTAATCAGTCTCTATATTTTTATTTTTTTATAAATATTTTTATTTTTTAAGAAAATCACCTGTTAAAAA
The DNA here is from genome assembly GCA_014218235.1 of Colocasia esculenta. Taxonomy (NCBI): domain Eukaryota; kingdom Viridiplantae; phylum Streptophyta; class Magnoliopsida; order Alismatales; family Araceae; genus Colocasia; species Colocasia esculenta. The sequence continues at coordinate 99,712,404 of CM024763.1, read as the reverse complement.
ACTCCACAACAATAACATAAACATCCACAACAATAACATCATCCACAACAATAATAAATTTCCACAAAAATTATAAAAATGTCCACAACAATAATAAAAATGTCCACAATAATACATAACAATGAATTGAAAATCATGAATCCTCGCTCGCGTGCTCATCCTCATCTCCTCCCACGCCACCTGATGAAGGAACCTACAATACATACATAACAATAATAAGTTAAATTTAGATACCACTATAAGCAATAATTAAACTAAATTAACTAGCTTAATGTGAATTTGAGCGTCGAGCTCAAACCGGGAGTCCGAATTGAAGTCCGCCAGTTTCCACGAGTCACAATCATCGCCCTGGCCGTGCTAGAAAAAACCAGAGGCCAATCGGATTAGTATTTCTAATTTTGGACCCCCAAACCTAAGTTCTTCATTTTTAAATTAAACTAACTTGCGTAATGTGAATTTGAGCGTCGAGCTCAAACCGAGTCTGAATTGAACCCCGTTAGTTTCCACAAGTCACACTCATCGCCCCAACTGTGGTATAACAAACCAGAGGCCAATCGTATTAGTATTTCTAATTTTGGACCCCCAAACCTAGCTAAGTTTTTTCTTTTTGAAATAAACTAACTTGCATAAGATGAAATTGAGCGTCGAGCTCAAATCGGGAGTCGAAATTGAACACCGTCAGTTTTCACAAGTCTCAATCATTGCCCTGGCCGTACTGCAAAAAATCGAAGGCCAATTGGATTAGTATTTCTAATTTTGGACCCTCAAACCTAAGTTCTTCATTTTTAAACTAAACTAACTTGCATAATGTGAATTTGAGCATCGAGCTCAAACTGGGAGTCTGAATTGAACTCCGTCAATTTCCACAAGTCACAACCATTGCCCTGACCATACTGGAAAAAATCAGAGGCCAATCGGATTAGTATTTCTAATTTTGGACCCCCAAACCTAAGTTCTTCATTTTGAAACTAAACTAACTTGCTTAATGTGAATTTGAGCGTTGAGCTCAAACCGGGAGTCCGAATTGAACCCCGTCAGTTTCCACAAGTCACACTCATCACCCCGACCATGGTGGAATAAACTAGAGGCCGATCAGATTAGTATTTCTAATTTTGGACCCCCAAACTTGGCTAAGTTCTTCAGTTTTAAACTAAAGTAATTTGCTTAATGTGAATTTGAGCGTCGAGATCAAATCGGGAGTCCGAATTGAACTCCGTCACTTTCCACAAGTCACAACCATCACCCCGGCCGTGCTGGGAAAAACCGGAGGTCAATGGATTTAGTATTGCTAATTTAGACCCTCAAACCTAAGTTCTTCAGTTTTAAACTAAACTAATTTGTTTAATGTGAATTTGAGCGTCGAGCTCAAACCGGGAGTCCGAATTGAACTCCGTTAGTTTTCACAAATCATAACTATCGCCCCGGCTATACTGGAAAAAATCGGAGGTCAATCGGATTAGTATTTCTAATTTTGGACCCCCAAACCTGGCTAACTTCTTCAGTTTTAAACTAATGTAATTTGCTTAATGTGAATTTGAGCGTCGAGATCAAACCAGGATTCCGAATTGAACTCCGTCAACCATCACCTCGACCGTGCTGGAAAAAACTGGAGGTCAATCAGATTAGTATTGCTAATTTTGGACCCTCAAACCTAAGTTATTCAGTTTTAAACTAAACTAATGTGTTTAATGGAAATTTGAGCGTCAAGCTCTAACCGAGAGTCCTAATTGAACTCCGTCAGTTTCCACAAGTCACAACCATTGCCCCGGCTGTGCTGGAAAAAACCAGAGGTCAATCGGATTAGTATTTCTAATTTTGGACCCCAAACCTGGCTAAGTTCTTTAGTTTTAAACTAAAGTAATTTGCTTAAGATGAAATTGAGCGTCGAGCTCAACCGGGAGTCCAAATTAAACTCCGTCAGTTTCCACAAGTCACAATCATTGCCCTGGCCTTGATGGAAAAAATCAAAGGTCAATCGGATTACTATTTATAATTTTGGACCACCAAACCTAAGTTCTTTTGTTTTAAACTAAAGTAATTTTCTTAATGTGAATTTGAGCGTCGAGCTCAAACTGGGAGTCCGAATTGAACTCCATCAGTTTCCACAAGTCACAACCATCGCCCGACCATGCTGGAAAAAATTGAAGGACAATCGGATTAGTATTTCTAATTTTGAACCCCCAAACCTAAACAAGTTCTTCAGTTTTAAACTAAAGTAATTTTCTTAATGTGAATTTGAGCGTCAAGTTCAAACCGGGAGTCCGAATTGAACTCCGTCAGTTTCCACAAGTCACAACCATCACCCCAACTGTACTGGGAAAAAGTGGAGGTCGATCGGATTAGTATTTCTAATTTTGGACCCCCAAACCTAAGTTCTTTAGTTTTAAACTAAACTATTTTGTTTAATGTGAATTTGAGCGTCGAGCTCAAACCAGGAGTCCGAATTGAACTCCGTCTATTTTCACAAGTCACACTCATCGCCCCAGACCATGGTGGAAAAAATCAGAGGTCAATCGGATTAGTATTTTTTATTTTGGACCCCCAAACCTAGCTAATGTGGTGTTTGGGAGCAACTTAAAAAAGAAACTATTTCTACATAAAAAATAAAGTTGAGTTCTCTTTTAACATTAAATTTAAAGTTATGAAAATACGACGTTATGTGTTTGGTAAAAATATCAAAAATTTTAAAATTTGTATCGATGTGTTTGAACGGGAGTGGGAGCCGCCCAGGCCGGGAGGGGAGGGGGCGCAGGGCGGGTGGTGGGCTGCCATAGGGGGGGGAGGGTGGAGGGGTAGGCGGTGGGGGAGGGAGGGGCGTGGAGGGGGGGGGGGGGGGATCCGGGCGGGGGAGGGAGGGGGGCGCCGGAGGGGGGAGGGTGCAGGGCGGGTGCAAGGGTGAGGGAGGTGGTGGGCAGAGCAGGGCGGGAGAGGGGGGAGGGCAGAGCGGGGTGGGGGAGGGGGGAGCAGGGCGGGAGAGGGGGGGCAGGGTGGGTGCCGCAAGGGGGGGTGGCGGCAGGCGTGGGGGAGGAGGGGACCGGGGGGGGTGGTCAACGGCTGGGGGGAGGGGGGGAGGAGGGACGATGCAGAAGGGGGGGAGGGGGAGGGAGAGGGGGGACTCCGGCGAGCCGGCAGTGGGGGTGGGTGGGGGGGTCTGTGCGCGGAAGGAGGAGGGGGGGGGGGACGCCGGGGGGGTGGGGGAGGAGGAGGGGGACACCGGTGCTGGGGGGGTGGGGGGGGACAAGGGGGGGGACACAGGGGGGTGGGGTCGTTGCCGGCAGGTGTGGGGTGGTCGCCGGCGAGGTGTGGGGAGGCCGGCGGGGGAGGGGAAGGGAGTCGCAGGGGGGGTGAGGGTGGCTGGGTTTGGGGGGAGGGGGGGTGTTGTGGGATAGACTTTTGTGTTTTTAAAATAAAAAAGTTGGCACTTGTTTTTTTTTTTGAAAGAGATTTACAAAGGACAAAAGTTCTTCCCTACAAAAAAAAATTTGCTTACCAAACATGTCTTTGTATTTGATCTCTCTCTTTTTAAAATTTGAGAAAAGAGAGGTAAAAAATTGTAACCAAACATCCTATAAGTTCTTTAGTTTTAAACTAAAGTAATTTTCTTAAGATGAAATTGAGCGTCGAGCTAAAATGGTTGTCCAATTGAACTCTGTCAGTTTCCATAAGTCACAACCATCACCCCGGCTGTGCTGAAAAAAATCGGAGGTCAATCGATTAGTATTTCTAAGTTTGGACCCCCAAACCTAGCTAAGTTCTTCAGTTTTAAACTAAAGTAATTTGCGTAAGATGAAATTGAGCATCGAGCTCAAACCAGGAGTCTAAATTGAACTCCGTCAGTTTCCACAAGTCACAACCATCGCCCCGACCGTGGTAGAACAAATCGGAGGCCAATCGGATTAGTATTTCTAAGTTTGGACCCCCAAACCTAGCTAAGTTCTTCAGTTTTAAACTAAAGTAATTTGTTTAATGTGAATTTGAGCGTCGAGCTCAAACCGGAGGCCGATCGAATTAGTATTTCTAATTTTAGACCCCCAAACCTAGCTAAGTTCTTCCTTCTCAAACTAAACTAACTTGATTAACATGAATTTGAGCGTCAATTAAACTAAACTAAACTTAAACTAACTTGACTGTTAAAATATAAAAACTAAAATAAAATGAATTTACTCACATGAGGGGCCTGTGCTAATGTCGATGGTGCTGCTTGAGGAGGAATGTTGTCTTCGGAGACTAACTAGGAGATAGCCTGGGAGAGGGCCTGGGAGAGCTGGGCCTAGACTGCATCGAACATCTGCGTCTGTAGACGAGTCTCCATCGTCTGGACCAGATGAGTCTCCATCATCTAGGCCAGATGAGTCTCCATCGTCTAGGCTAGATGAGACTCCAAACAAGATATCGTATCTACAATGAAGCCCATCATCTCACTGGGAGAAGTACCTGGAGCACCAAGTGCGGTGAATGCACTAGTCTGTGAGGATGAACTCGAGCCGCCAGATACCACCCTACGCATGTCCTTTCTGTTCCCAAAACCATACACATGGCCTTTCTTTGGGGCACTAGATGCCATAACCCATACCTCAAGATCTAACTGCGGCTGCTCCTCCTCCCCGGCATACTTCTCTGTCATTTGTTGGCTATACGACTCCTGCAAAAAAAAGAAAAAGAAATGACAATGTAATATTAATCTGTAACGAGAAAAATTAAATAGTGAATACCTTGTAAATACTTACCGCAACCTCTCGGGCTCTGTCGCTCATGTACTGATCGGTTCCCTTTTTCTTATGTGTTTTATCAAACACCTCCTGAAATGTCGGAGGCTGTTTTAGCTCTTTTTCTTATTTCACAGAAAAACATGACATAAATGAGTACCTATATGAATAAAAGATATCACAAACGGACATATTACTTACCAATCTGGACTGATGGGTCGCAAAGGAGATGGACCCACTTGTATGCATGTTGGCCTCTAGATTGGAAGACCGATTCACTTTCACTATTGTGGAGGTTTGTTGTCATCTCTTTGCAGCCCATATGTTGCACAGAGTTTCCCAGTAGTCTCTCCTCATCCATGTCGGTGCCCGCTCCCTCCAAAGAGTTGGGTCTGCACTCTGAGAAACTTTCTGTGCATTTTTCCTCGCATTATATAGAAAATGCTTAAAATTTGATCAGGCGGTCATTGTCCATACTAATCGAGACCGCGCCTCGTCCGAATGACGTGTGAATCGATGATTGCTCTATAGAGTTAAGAGTTAGTTAACTGAATGTAGAAATAAGAAAACAAATAAATTATAATAAGAAATTACATACAATGAACATCTGATACAACAACTCATGGACCTCCATCGGGAAATCATTGAATCTATGAATAGGCCCAAGAAAGTGTGCCTGAATTGTTCTTGTGATAAATTGAGACGCTTGGGCGGGCTCTATTTTATCACTGTAATTATGTAACTTGTTAGTATGAATTTATAAACTAAATATACCTCCTTAATAAAAGATACATATAAGTTTATTAAGTACCCATTGATCCACACCTTTCGCAGAGTGCTATCATAAAAACTGCCTCGCCCCTCCTGGAGACTAACAACATCCTCTAGCACTGAACCTAGACAAAAATGCACAACGACATAAGTAATGTACAAGAATATAAATAATGACTATACAAATACCCTGAAATTTAAATATACATACCTGCTACTTTATGAGGAGAAGGTGTAGACTGACCTGAGCCTGTAACATTTTAACTGCATAAGAATCAATGCACAATGAAAGTAGAACCTTAAAAATACATACCTGCTACTACAGGAGGAGACACAGAGGAATGACCATAGTTGTAACAATTTTAATGGCATTAATAATATGTATAAATAATGACTATACAAATACTTGCAAATTGAAATATACATACCTGGTACTCTAGGATGAGGTAGTGTAAACTCACCAGAACCTGTAAGAATTTTATGGCATAAGGATCAATGCACAATGAAAGTAGAACTTTAAATATACAAACCTGCTGCTACAGGAAGAGGGACAGACGAAGAACCAGAAGCTGTAACAATTTTAATGGCACTAATAATATGTATAAATAATACACAAAGAAAAATATACATACCTAATGCCTGGAACAAGCCCCTCCCACGGTTGCTCCTCCCAGAACTGGAGCCCGATCGTGGTCCACGCACCATATCTTCATAGGGAACATAAAAAATTAATGTTCATTAGTCAATTGCTTATATTAAAAGTTGGCTACATTAAATATACTAAACATATGTGAAAAAATTCTACCCATTTTTAATTGATATCCATTTCCTCCTCAGATGATGACGATATATCTAATTCACCCCATCTTCATCATCATTTTCACATTCATCACTGGTATATTCCTCCTCCTCATCAGAACTTTCACATTCAATTTTGTTCGCTTCCACTACTCCTTTTATCTCACGTGGATCGACTTCTTTGACCTCATTTCCTTGAGACAAAGAAATTGGCACTTCAAATTGTCTTCCCCAATATCAGTTGTCAACTCTACATTTTCAACCAAGTCTTCTTGAAAGAATTTGCGTTGACGTCTTTAGGTGTCTGATCAGTCATGTCCAATTCATAATCAGAGAATAGTCTTGACTTAACTCTACAAACTACCCACCAATCATTTCGTTCTTTGTTTGTAGATGATGGATAGCTTGTATAGTACACCTGCTGGGCTTGTGTGGCAAAAATGAATAGCTCATAAGTATTCAATTTCGACTTATATTTAAGCTCGACAATCCCATGCATTGTGTCATTTCAAATGGAATTCGCATCAAACCAATGACACTTGAACAAGAATAATTGATTGTCTTGTCCCAGATATTGTAACGATAAGATCTCCTCTACAATACCATAGTAGTCATATTCACTTTCATTGTATGTACTTCCTTTAACACATATGCCACTGTTCATGGTAGATTTACTCTGCCCATAGTCTTTTGTATGGAATCTATACCCATTCACAATAAATCCAGGATAGTTCTGTGCAATTTTCGTTGGCCATAGGCTATCTAACAAACTCTTTCATCAGTAACTAAACCTTGTTCAACCTGCGTATAGAGAAGACTACTTAAAAAGTGAACATAACTTATCTTGAATACTCTTTAACCATGTACACTTACGCATTTTATTAGCCATAAGGCCAATGACTTCTCTCGTTCTTTTTCAACCTCAATCAGTGAGATGTGGATTTCTTTGAATTATTTCTGAATCAAATTGTCTGCAATATGAATAGAAGACCACCTTCAATAGCTAGAATAAGGGCAAAGAAGTTATATAGACAATAAATTGTGAGTTTAGCACGTACTCAACATAACACTCTAGCTCAGCACAATTTAAAAGAATATATATCTCTGAGGCGCATAACTCTCTGTCATCCATCATGAGAGTTGAAGAACGTCCGAAGGCACGTCTAGGATCATTAAATATGGAGAGTCGATCTAAACACACATATTCCCCCCCATCATCATTACGTGGAGGTTGAGTACAACGAGTTTGTATGTCTGCTTCAAAGTACATCGAACAAATGTTTGAGATTTCCTCCATAATGTATGCCTCAGCAATAGAACCCTCCACTTTTCTTTTATTTCGGAATTTCATTTTGAGGTCATGCATACACCTACATCAACAATGTACAAGACAATTAGGAAACGTATCATATGTAAGGTTCAATTCTAAGAAGAAAAAAGTTAATATTTTCATATACCTCTCAAATGGATACATCCAAATATGTTGTACTGGGCCTCCAACTTTAGCTTCATATGGTAGATGTACGAGTAAATGCTCCATCAAATTGAAGAATGCAGGCGGAAATATCTTCTCCAACATGCATACGATGGTGACCACATTCTATTCGATAGTTTGCACATCCTGAAGCCTGAGTTCTGATGCACACAGAATCGTGAAAAATCGACTCAGCTCAGAAAATGCTCCACATAGAGGCTTCGGCAACATGTCACAAAATGCAATAGGTAGCAACCTTTGCATGAACACATGGTAGTCGTGACTCTTAATTCCATATATTTTTCCATCACTGACGTTGACAAAATGAGCAATATATGACACATAACTGTCAGGAAATCTCAACTGTTTTAGCCACTGACACACTTCCTTTCCTTGTCCTCCTCTAAGCACATAAACTACTTTTGGTTTAATTGATTTCCCATTTACTTCAACAAGATCTAACTCTGAACGTTTATAGAGCATGGACAAGTCCAAACGTGCATTCCCATTGTCCTTTGTTTTACCTTTTATGTCCATAACAGTGTTGAACACATTATCAAAGACATTTTTCTCGATATACATCACGTCTAGATTGTGCCGCACAAGAAGAGTCGCCCAATAAGGTAGCTCCTAGAAAATGCTTCTCTTCACCCAGTTGTGCTCCTTCCCAAATCTGGAAGGTGTCGGGTACTGCCCATCTGTTGAGTGATATCTAGAAAATTTTCTACATGTGCTGCCATATGATGATCGGACAACCTCTCGAATATAACTTCATCTCGTTCCTTTGAGTTCTTTAGGAATGCATCTTTTTGTCTTCTGAAAGGGTGATCAACTGCTAAAAACTTTCGATGGCAATCAAACCAGCTGAACTTCCCACCATGTTTAAGTACAAATGATTTGGTATTATCCATACAGTAAGGACATCCTAGCCTCCCATGTGTGCTCCAACCAGATAGCATTCCATATGCTGGAGAATCACTTATAGTCCACATCAATGCTGCCTTCATGGTGAAATTTTGCTTTCTGGATGCATCATAAGTATTGACCCCCTCAATCCATAATAATTTCAATTCATCAATCAATGGTCTGAGATAGAGGTCTATATTTTTTGTAGGACTTTTCAGACCAGGAATGAATAAGGACAGGAACAAATTCTCTCGCTTCATGCACATGCTCGGAGGAAGGTTGTATGGTGTCATGAACACTAGCCAACTGGAGTAGGAAGCAACTGAACCTCCAAATGGATTGAATCCGTCAGTGCACAAACCAAGCCTCACATTATGCGACTCCCTTAAGAAGATAGGATGAGCATGGTTGAAATGAGTCCAAGCTTCGCCATCTGTAGGATGACTCATAATATCCTTGTCCCGACGTACTCTTTCTGCGTGCCACCTCATATGTCGAGCTATCTTTGAACACATATACATCCGATACAGTCTTGGTGTAAGGGGGAAATATCGCAATGACGCATAAGGTATATCCTTTCCCCTAGAATTGGCCCCTCTTTTAGGTTTAAACCTATCATGATGGAAAATTGAACATGATACATATCTGTATCCTCTTTGTCATACAACATACAATGATTAGGACATGCATCTATTTTCACATATCCAAGTCCTAAATCATTGACCATCTTCTTGTCATGATAAAAATTTGGAGGCAGCTTCTCATCTCGAGGTAACATGCTCTTGATGATGAGGAGGAGACGATCAAAGCAATTCTCACTTATATGAAATTCAGATTTCAAGTTCAGTAACTGTGACACCGCTGACAATCGAGTGTGTTTTTGACAACCATCCCACAATGGCTCATCAGCATCCTTAAGTAACTGATAGAATCTTTCGGTTCCCTTGTTCGTCACGTCTTCAACGTATATAGTATCCTCATGTACAGTGAATGTCGGACCAACATCATCTACAACCATATCCACGTACGTACTTGTGCCTGCCACATTACTAGTATCGTGCGACCAGAGCTCCTCACCATGACATGTCCAATTCATATAACCTTCAACAAACTCTTTTCTGTATAAACGCGGTTGAACCTCCCATGGTGAATTCCACTTCAAATTTTTACAAATCAAACAAGGACATTGGATGCAACCTTTGCTATCTACTGCTGCATTTGGATTCCCTAATGCGAACTGAATTAAAGTCTCAACTCCGACCATAAACTCCACAGACACCACATGATCAACTATTCTACGATACATCCATGAACGGTCTGAAGCCATTTTCTTCTTGCGCCCAACCAATATTAACAGACAAATAACTTTAAAATTCAAAGTCACACATCCTTCGACGCAACTGAAATGAATAGGAAGGATATATTATTTAGATTTTCACCTTTTACCCATCTGTGAATATTTGATCGCACTCAGATAGCCATTTACTATGTGTTTGTATAATTTGCTGAAAATTTCGGCGGACTCTCCCCACACATATCCGATATACCAAAAATATTTATTGATTAAGATATTTTCTTAAACACTTACGAATAAGTGGTTAAGAAAATATTCTAAATCAATAAAGGTATATCAGAGAGGAGTGAGTAGACGCAACCAAAATTTTCAGCAAATAATAGAAACACATAGTAAATGACCACCTAACTGCGATCAAACATTCACAGACCATCCAAAACGGGACAATTCTAGACTTTGAGTTAGATATACACGTTCTCATCATTGAAAATAAGACTCGTGCACATCAATCCCAAAGTCTTGAACGAGAAGGTTCATTGACACGGGCTTAACACGCTCTCGTGAGGTGTGTGCAGTGATAAATTGCTATACATGCATAGATCAAATTTAAAAATCACATAAATATGAAAGGAAAATGAAAACAAAATCATACATGTGAACAAGTGCAATAATAAACCAAATTCACACATACATGTAAATGAATTGCATTAAAGTAAGAAATGCAATACTAATCACTAAACTGAAAGTAAGCAATTAAAAGCAATCCATATAAAAGTGTTTTATTGAAATAAGTTCGAATTAAGGATCTATGTCTACAAGAAAGAGTTTGTACTCATTTTTTTATTCATAAATTGAGATGTAACCTCATTAGAGTTTGCATTGGCTTATTGAATTCCTCGTGTTTAAGTGAGATGTAAGAAACTAAATCCACAATAGAGAGATAGTGCAGGACACACTAATGTGGAGAACACAGCGTAGGAGTCTACCAAAAATTTCTAAATATGGTCCTAACCGACAGGAGAGAAATTTCATTGTCATATGTACCAAAAGTAATGGTGGTGATCACTGCGTTAGACACAGACTAGAGGTTAAAAAATAATATGATTTTTGCAGGAGCAATGCTACCTACCCAGTTAGCTGGATAAATCATTTTTCCGATCAAGTATAGGATATCTAGCCATTTTTTGTCGATATTATTGATTGTTTTATTGTGGATTCGTCTTCAATATCTTTTTTACAAAATTGTGGAGTCAAATATTGAGATCTAATAATATCAACATTTTTTATCTTAATGTTAAGAGATTCAACATAAAAATCTCTAGACTAATGAAACTTTCTTTGAAGCACACAAGATTGGAGTTGGAGATTATTCGTCAAAGAAGTATAATCAGGACAAAGAAGATGATGCACAAGATCATCATCTCCCATCACCCAAGTTTTTGTCCACGATCTCTAATCTGTTATATCTTTTCTTCACATATTTTATCTTTGTAAATATTTGAGGTTACTATCTATGGTTTAGGTTATATTTTTTGTATTTAATGTATAGTCTATGAATTTAGATTTTCTTCTTTTTAGATTAACTTTAATGTGTCCAAAAGTTCTTACCCTTCTTCTAGGATATGCCCCCATTGTCCTTAATGTGGCCTTTAACCCTCTATTCTATTTTTTTAATCTTTAATAAAGCTTGTTATTCACCTTTTTTTAAAAAAAGCAATGCTTGCCGAATACTTAACTCTGCAGCAAAATTAATATAATTTGCAACTCTCATGTGATCACTTCACATGATGGTGACAACATAAGGGACGTTAGATGTTTTAATTTTTTTCTCCACTCTCTTAGACAGATGAATACCATATATATCCCAGACACATATGAGAGTAAAACCCATTAACCCATACAATATACTTAGCCCGCTCCAGAGAGTACAGAAAGTCTATCTCTAAAAAAAAAACACACACACAAGATCAATTGAGATGAACAATGAAAAGGAAATAAAATTGGACAACAATCATCACCCCAATTGGCGCTCATCTATTCTCTCCTAAAACTCGTAGCCTAGCTGAAAATTATCACCCCCAGATCAGATGTATGTATATAAAGAGTACATGGTGTGGTGGAAAAATTAAATATGATCAGAAAATAGTACTGTGAGCATGCATATTCTATTCATTATATGTACTATAAAATGTGTAGATATCAATTAGTATTCTGATGACACATATACAAATTAAGATACTAATTAAGGTGAGATTAAAAAAATGAAACTCGAGTTCAAGATATAAGTTCGCCTATGATCGAGGGTTAACTATAACTTAAGTTCCTTGGGTTTATTAGTTTATAAGAGCAGAACGAACCAATTAATCTAACAAATCTCAGTTCCTACGAAAGGCATCGAAACCACAAGCATGCATGTAACTAATTAATATTTAACGACGTGCATATATATACACACACAGAGGAGGAAGCCAGTGTCGATTGTTTTGATATCTCTCTGTCGAATCTCATTTTCCAATATAGAATAACAGAGGAAAAGATGTTGTGATGATGATCAGCAGTTGATACCACACTGGCCTACATATTACAATAACACCTGGCTGTGCAAAAAAACACATGTAGAAAATGCCTACATAGTACAATAACACCTGGCTGTGCAACCAGGCAGAGAGGGTTCCCAAGTTTTGACTGGCCCCCTGGTGTTGACCATGTCAAAAGGGGGATTTGCTGAGGGCTACATACCATTTCCATTTTCTGTGAGTCCTCTGACCATGCAACTCATGGACCATTGCCCAATATGTCCTTTTGAGACATCAAGATGGGGAAGAGAAGCACCATATGGAAGACTGGTAGGTAGGTGTCCCCCCCTTCACTTGCGAACCTCCCCACCCCACTGCCCCCCACCCCACCCCGCCAAGCCCCCCTCACCCACTACTGGGAACCCCCCCCCCCCCCAACACTATTTGCTGCCGGAACCCCCCCAGCGAAAGCCCCCCCCCCCCTTCAGCTGCGAAGGCCTCCCCCCCCTTCATCTGCGAAGTGCCCCCCCCCCCCCCCCCCCACCTACGAACCCCCCCACCCCACTGCCCCCCACCCCACCCCGCCAAGCCCCCCTCACCCACTACCGAGAAACCCCCCCCCCCCCCAACACTGTCTGCCACCGAAACCCCCCTGCGAAGCCCCCCCCCTTCACATGCGAAGGCCCCCTCCCCTTCACCTGCGAAGGCCTCCCCCCCCTTCATTTGCGAAGCGCCCCCCCCCACCTACGAACCCCCGCACCCCACCGTCGCCCCCACCCTACCCCGCGAAGCACCCCTCACCCACTACCGAGAAACCCCCCCCCCAACACCATCGGTTGCCGCATAGAGAGTGAGAGAGAGAGTGATACAGAGAGGGCTAACAGGAGGAGAAGACAAAAATGACACCGGCAAGGTCTGATAGAGGCTTCAACGGCAGTGACGGTGACTTCCAGCGACCCATGGCGGCGCACGACGACGGCTCCCGGCGACCCACGGCGGGGAGAGAGAGAGAGAGGGAGAGAGAGAGAGAGAGAGGAGAGAGAGAGAGAGAGAGAGATTAGGGGGAGGAAGAAGAGACATTAGTGACTGGAAAACATCGGTCGCAATTCAGTCTGTAAACCCGCGCGGCTATAGAGACCGATTTATTTCAGTCACTAATTGGTCACTAATTAGTGACCGATTAGTGACCAAAATAAATTGGTCGCAAACCTCTATTCTATGTCCAAGAAACAGTGAAAATCAGTCACCGAAAGCTCAACGGTCACTATTCGGTCACTAATTAGTGACTGATTAGTGACCGAAGATTAATCGGTCACTATAATATTTTGTTAGCGATCGAATATTTTCGGTCACAATTCAGTCACTAATTAGTGACCGAATAGTGACCGACTATATCGGTCTCTAAAGCCATTTTTTCTTGTAGTGTGTGACATGGGAACCATCACCTTCCCAACATGAAGGCAACAGGGATCTCGTGGTGTTCATAATGCCAATCGTCAATCCGTCGTGACCCTAAAATCGATGCTAGACGAGTCAAATTACCCTAGACCAAAAATCCTGGGTTGTTACACTGCCATTAACCTGATGTTAATGACACTCTATTGTCGTTAACCCATCTATCATTAAGATGTATGGGCCAAAAAAGTCTCACAACACAACAATGAGTCAAACAAACTACATTCTGAAAACCTAGGGCCTTACATAGCAAGATTTTGATGGCAATACCTTAGCCCCATTGAGTAAATGGTTGCTTTAAAAGCTACTGGATAGATAAAAATCCCAAACTCGAGTCTTGTATTTTCCCCATTTCCTATTTAATGTTGTGGAATGTCAATGCTTTGCCTAGCTCGATCACTCTCATAAGGTCCTCCACTAATCTGGTAATAGGGACAGAGAAGATCTTCCTTTTTCCACTAATGGTGAACTTAATGTGACCCTAAAGGGCCCGCAATAAAATCCCAACCGAAGAAATTGTCGGAGGTTAGAATGGAGCATACTCCCCTTTCATTGTCGATGTGGCACCATGTGGCTAGAGTGGAGCTTGAGATGATGGTGCCTCCACCATAAGCTTTGCAAGAGCCACTACCTAATTAAAATACATGAGCTTGAGAAGGCAATGTCTCACCACAAGCTTCAATGAGGCATCACCTAAGGTACTCGAGCTTGACGAGGTAGTGCCTTCACCACCGAATTTGTAGGAGCTACCACTTAAGGCACATGAGTAGTTGCTTCCAACCTCCCAGCCGATGCCACTGGTGCTGGCCCTACCATCTTCAAAACTACCCTCTTTTCTAGGAGCATCAGACCACTCGTTTCCACTTTTAATAGATTCAACTAATAGCCTCTCTTTGATCACTCCTAGAGAAAGGTCCCTTTTCAGTGGCCTTAGTCATCTTCAACTTTCCTTTATCCTTAACCATTTTTTAGGACACTCTTTACCTTAGGGGAGCTACTTATTCATACAACAATTCCCTTGAGCTATTTTAGATGATTAGTGGAGTGTATCACCAGATAGAGTGTCAAACCACCTTGGCAATTCTACGGAACTGAGGACCTAAGGTTAGTGATCATTTCAAGGAGCACTCAGAAAATGCTTTCCTGAGATACATAGTTACCTCACAAGTCAGGAAAAATGTGCACTTGTAGTGGTTACCTCGAAAATTCCAATATGCATTCCTATAGTCATTGAGGTTACCAAATGTTTCCAACTCAACTACCCATAAAGGTAGAGACATCAGACAACTAATATAATCATTCAAACGTTTATCTCTTGGAGCTAGATTGGAGACGCATAAGGAAGAAAAGCTTGGTAACATTGGAAAAGGCCACTTGGGAATCTCGGGACATTGGGAGACCAAGAAATAACTAGATTTCCACAATTTGTGGGAAAAAGATGGATGGGAGTCGATCAAGAAACTCTTACTATAGCGGGCTTTGTGATAAAAGAAATCCTCACTAGCATGAGTGTGCTTCTTCAACTCGAATAGGATGTAGTCGAATGCTAAGATTCAGGCTCAACTCTATGTAAAGAACCACAAAGGCCAAAATGAAGGAATATGTAACATCTCGGGTTTGGTTGCCTTGGCGTTGTCGTTATGGTCACGATTGGTCAAGGCTTCGCATCCTTGAACGCGACGCGGCCTGCGTTGCCTTCTGGTTTATGAACACGATGGCCTTTGTGTCACGATCTTCTTCTTTGTGGATGGTGTGCCACGTGTCCTCATGCATGTGTGTGAAGGCGGCATGCCAGGTGTTGCATTCACTTGAGACACATGCAGGTGTGCCATGTGGTCTGAAGGTTGTCTGTCTGTCAAAAGACCTATCAAAACATGTGAGAAGGTGACAAGGTGTCTGTCACGTTCTGTTAAGAACGCAACGCTCCTCTTTTCGCAACCTCAGTTCCAAGACCTTAAGACTTTCATGCACCTCTTTCTTATTCTCTCTCCTTATTTCTCCTCCTCTCCGCGGTGGAGGAGCTCCGTCCCTCCTTCTCAGGTACTTTGGGCATGGTGGAGGTGCCGACGTGCTCATGGCGGAGCATTGGAGCTGTGTGGAGCGAGGAGCACATAGCCATTCCTACGTAAAGGGCCGTAACGGGTCAGGCTCTTTAATTTCATGTAGGGATCTCTTGCTCTCTTCTTATCTTGAGGAGATGGAACATTGTTTCGAGCGATCCTTCCAGTGCTTGTTGGTTTTTTGGTGGGTTTGCACAAGTGGATGCTTGACGGTGGTGCTCCCTCTTGTGTAGCTTAGTTCCTTGTGGTTTATGGGTGAGGACAGGTGTTATTGGTGCCTCTCGAGCCTTTTTTCCATTACACATGGTGTGTCCTCTCCTTCCTCCCCACTTTTGGGGTCATTTTGTAGTTTGGGAGACTGTGGGATGGCCCCATCCCCTGTCTCGATATTCTGACTAAGATCGTGACAAGAGGGTTGTTGCGATATCAGTCAAAAGGCGATGGGCTCCCTATCATGTTCTGGTTGCGACAGGTTAGCTGTCACGTTCTTCTTGCCCGTTCTGTTTCCTAATTTTCGAGCATTGCAAGGGTGGTCTATGCCTAAGTTGGTTAAGTTTCTTGTAAAGCCCAGCAAGTTTTCTGCAGGTTTGCACTTTTAAAAATTCGTTTGATCAACATTTGAGACCCACCTGATGACATGTTCAGTTGAATCAGGGGTCTGCTGTTAGAGAGCTCTTGACGTCAAGATGTAGTTGATGTCAATCGATGTTGACGTCAACCTGTTACTTGATCTGACGGCAATTTCAATTCCCCTCGATTTTGTGTTGACGTCAACATGTTTTGACATCAAGTTTTCTTGGAATCTTGATGTCAACAACGATTGACATCAAGCTTTCTATTGACGGCAACATTGGTTGACGACAACTTCTGCGTGTTGTAGTTCGATTTTTTCTCGAAAACTTATAGTTTTCTTTGGATAGGTTTGAAGGGGTAGAGTCATGTTACGGCAAGAATCTTACCCTAATCACGACCCTTGGCTCCCTATATATAGAGAGGGTTCATTGTGGGGAGAGAACTTTTGCTCTCTTGCTAGGATTTGGGTGTTGTGAGAGGAGAGAGAAAGGGCTATCTCGAGGGTAGATCGGCAGTGTTGCTGCTTGCTTGAGATTGTTTATGTGAAGAGAAAGCTTCCACAACCTGAGAGGAAGGCTCTGGATGACGAGATCATGGTCGGATCGTACTCAAGACAAGGGATTTGATCATACTTGGAGGATACCTCTTTGGGTGTGAAAGAGGGCTTCATTGGCTAAATTCTCTTGTTGTAGAATTTTCTAGAGGCAAGTAACTTAGGGTTTCTCTCCATGGACTTGTCCTCTAGGGTTTTTCGAGTTTTATACATTTTTATAAAATTATTTTGATGTCGTTTGTCATGTTTTCTTGCCCTTGATCTGCACTTTGTGCAATCTAGGAACTTCACTACAACAAGTTGGTTGTTAACCTGAACTTGACTACAACAAGTTGGCAGTCAAGTTCATCTTGTCAAAAAATTTACAGTTTCGTCATTTATGATGGTTTTGTGTGATTCTGTGATGGTTTTTAAGTTCTTTTTGTTCTGTCTTGACCTGTTAATCAGCATGATGAGTTTGAGTAATCCTAGTTTTTTTTTGTTATTATTGGAATTTTTATTTATAGGAAAAAGTATGTGAATACTTGATATTTCTAATTTCCATGATGTATACATGTTATAAAAATCATTATATGCTATACTTCAGTTTCTTCAACTATTGTAAGCATGATTTAGGGCTTGTTAATCTCGTTTGATTTTTGTTCATGAATAATAACCTGATTTTTGACTTTAATTATGAAAAAGAGTTGTCCTACTCCAAAAATTATAAAAACTTACTGATATGTTCTGTCAAGTATATCAACCCAGGGGTTACAATCTGAGCATGTTCTGATCCTTGTACAACTAGTTATGATTTTTTGAAGCTTTAAATACCATGTTTTAATAATAATAAGTCCCAAACATGTTTTAAAATGTGATTAGCATCATCATTAGGTTCTGTTAATTACTATTCTTGATTAATATAAGTATCTGGAAGTGATTAATATATGTTACTGTTATATGTGTGCATGTGGATGGAAAGAGAGAGAATATGTGACATGTGTGCATGAATAACATGATAATGTGAAAAGTTAAAAGTTGTGCGAATGAGACACTGCCAGCATAGATTGCGTGGAGCCATACTGTAGTAGTACCCCTATGGGAAGGCTCAATTGTATTACGTGATACCTGGGGCAACGGATCGTGTGAAATCTTAGAGGTGGACAAGTTCCACTAGTAATGGTGGGGAGGGCTTCCGCCGGTTCTACGTAGTAACCAAGACTTGATCACTTTGCTTGGTGACTAAGTATGTGTATGTGATTGTGTGATCTTTCTAGTGGTGGTTTGGGATGTGTCTCGGCAAGTGTAAAAGTGAATATGTGAATAATGTGTAAAGTGATATGTGAACATGGCACGTGGTATATGCAAGTGATGTGACATGTGATTGTGATCCTAAAAAGTGAAAACTATGTGAAAGCTATGTGAAACCAAGTGTAAGTGAATGTGAATGTGATAAATGTGAGAATAAGTGTATGTGAAAGCAAAGGTAAAAGTGCATGTGAATATGTCATGAGAAGGTAAATGCATTGTTAATATGATCCATTATAAATGATAATTGTGATAACATGTTAGTACCATGTGTAAAAGTATGTTAATTATGTCTATGAACTAGAAATTACTTGATGAGCATGTTATTAGTATCGTGTTATATGTTTTGATATAAGCCATGTGTTAGTGTTATGTGAAAATAAGAATTGCAAGCATATGATTAAATGAATACTCTCATGTTAGTGACACCATGTTATAAGCGACCATGTTGAGAATTCTTGTTATACATGAGTTAGTATAGCTTTGTTTAATAGATTTCATGTTTAATCATCTATGTTATAGCATGAGCATGTGTTAGTTTAATTGTTAATTATTAGTAAGTTAATGATAATGTGATAGTTAGTAAAATGTTAAATTATTAGAAGCATGTGTGGTAAGTTCGTGGTTTGCAATTCCATGTTGCTTATTGAGTCTATTGCATAGACTCACCCTAGCTAACATTTCAGGATATTTAGAGGCTGAGGAGTTAGCGAGATCCGACGTTGAGCATAAAGAGTATATTGAAGATTTTTAGTTTATTTCTTAGTATGTGATGCAATTGTAATATGGACTTTGATTTATTGTACGCGGAAACTGTCTATGTTTAGTGGATGTTGTGTTTTATGTTATTTTACGTGGACTATATAGACAGTGGTATGTGGATTATAAAGCTGATGGAATAAGAGTTGTTCATTTTCCACTACAATATTCCTTTCTATTTGTTTATATCTCAGCCCTTGTGACTATCGTTGGTGTTATCTCCCCTGTAGCGACTTGCTCTCATCTGATGTGGGTTGGTATAACCGTACTGAGTGGAAGTGGGTCGTTATATAGATAGTATTAGAGATACGAGGTTGAGATTATACATGGATAGCCATCAACTTGATTCACAACTTAAAGTCTTTGTGGTCGATAGCCTGATCCATGGAATAACTAAGATAGGACTAGAAAAGCGATAAGATGAATGCATGATAATATACTAGGTGTAGTAATAAATGGAGCTTGACTTTGTCTTTCTTTTATAGGCTATGGCTGGGAGGACCCGTCGTTCGAGTGTACCCATCCAAGATGAGGAGCCAAGGAGGACTGCAAGTGAGCAGTAGAGAGTACTAGCACCTCAAGGACCACCTGCTCCACCCACGACACCAAAGGTTGACTATGACATGTTCATGCAAGGGCTCGTACAAGCGATGCACACTTAGGCACAAACGCAGGCAGCTCTACAGGTGCACCTTTAGCCTCAGGTTCCGGCACCAGCTCAACAGGACCATGGTGTAGGAGGTGTGTCGGTCATGGAGAAGTTTAAGCGAATGTCTCCGCCTTCTTTTAAGGGGGAGAGTCAGCCGTTAGTAGAAGAGGGTTTGCTTAGAGAGATCGAGAAGATATTTAGAGCTATCAGGTGTGCAGAGGATGATAAGGTCAGCTTGGTGATGTACATGCTTCAGGAGTGAGCAGACGTGTGGTGGTCTTCCATTTTTCGCATGTAGTTTGAGGGTTTGGAGATAGCTATGACTTGGGTAGAGTTTGTGAGGATGTTCGAGGCTAAGTTTGTTCTCGAGCACATTCAGGACAAGATGGAGCATGAGTTCTTAGCGTTGGCTCAAGGTTCCATGTTAGTCTTGGAGTATGAGGCTAGATTTGCAGAGTTGTCGAGGTTCGCACCGCACATAGTTTCTAATGAGAGGCATAAGGTAAAGAAGTTTGTGATGGGGCTCAGACCATCATTGAGAGCTAGACTTGTAGCATTCGACCATAGGACTATGGATGTGGCTCTTAGCATAGCTTGCAGGTAGGAGAGTGAGATGGAGTTGTACCAAGAAGAGAAGAAGTCTCAGATGAAGAGGTTATCGGAACCGTTGCAGCGGCAGGACAAGAAGATGAAGAGGCTCGTGGAAGACCATCAGCCAACTATAGTACCAGCAAAGTCAGCACCCTAGTCAGTAGCTTCTATAACCAGCGAGAAGCCCGAGTATGTACATTGTGGTAAACGTCATGGCGGAAATTTGTGTTGGACAAAGGCAGGACGATGTCTCAAGTTTGGCAGCCCAGATCATCAGATTAGAGAGTGTTCGAAGTTAAAGACATTCGTTCCATGAGGTGTTCTAGCAGCAGCAACAGCGAAGCCAGCAACAAGACCACAAGCACTGGCCATAGTGTACGCGTTAGCCGGAGACAACACCGATGATGCCACCACAGGTACTTGATCCGATCTTCGAGGATGAAGATTTTTTTAAGGGGGAGAGAGTGTAAGGCCCAACAAGTTTTCTACAGGTTTGCACTTTTAGAAATTCGTTCGGTCAGCATTTGACACCATAGACGACATGTTTCAACTGAATCAGGGGTCTGCTGCCAAGGAGCTCTTGACGTGAAGATGTATGACTTCAAGATGTGTTTGTGTCAATCGATGTGGACATCAACCTGCTACATGATTTGATGGCAATTTCGGTTATCGTCTATTTTGTGTTGACGTCAACATGTTTGGACGTCAACAATGATTGATGTCAAGATTTCTTTTGACAGCAACATTGGTTGACGTCATCTTCTACGTGTTCCAGTCCGAGTTTTCCTCAGAAATTTGTGGTTTTCTTTGTGTAGGTTTGAAGGGGTAGAGTCGTGTTTTGGCAAGGATCTTACCCCAATCACAACCCTTGGCTCTCTATATATAGAAAGGGTTCGTTTTGGGGAGAGAACCTTTGCTCTCTTGCTAGGATTTGGGTGTTGTGAGAGAAGAGAGGAAGGGCTATCCCGAGGGTAGATCGGCTGTGTTGCTGCTTGTTCAAGGTTGCTACGGTGAAGAGAAAGCTTCCACAACTTGAGAGGAAGGCTCTGGATGATAAGATCATGGCCGGATCGTGCTCAAGTTGAAAGATTTGATCGTACTTGGAGGATACCTCTTTGGGTGCGAAAGAGGGCTTCATCGGCTAAATTCTCTTGTTGAAGAATTTTCTTGAGGCAAGTAACTTAGGTTTTCTCTCCATGGACTTGTCCCCTAGGGTTTTCCTATTTTTTATATTTTTAGAAAATTGTTTTGATTTCATTTACCATGTTTTATTGCCATCGATCTGCACTTTGTGCAGTCTGGGAACTTGACTACAACAAGTTGTCGTTAACCTGAACTTGACTACAATAAGTTGGCAATGAAGTTCATCTTGTCCAGAAATTTATAGTTTCGCCATTTATGATGGTTTTGTGAGATTTTGTGATGGTTTTTTAGTTCTTTTCATTCTGTCTTGATCGGTTAATCATCATGATGAGTTTGGGAAATCTTACATTTATTTTTGTTAATTATGATAATTATTGGAATTTCTACTTATAGGAAAAAGTATGTGAATACTTGATAATTCTAATTTCCATGATGTATACATGTAATAAAAATCATTATATGCTATACTTCAATTTGTTAGACTACTGTAAGCATGATTTGGGGCTTGCAAATCTCATTTTATTTTTGCTCATGAATAATTAGTACTTTTATGAATAATAACCTGATTTCTAACTTTAATTATGAAAACTAGTTATGCTGCTCTAGAAATTATGAGAGATTTCTGATATATTATGTATAGTATATCTATCTCATGGGTAAAATCTGAGCATGTTCTGATACCCGGACAATTAGTTATGAATTTTTGAAGCTTTCAGTACCATGTTTTAATAATAATAAGTCCCAAACATATTTAAAAACATGATTAGCATCATCATTAGGTTCTGTTATCTTGATTAATCTGAGTATCTAAAAGTGATTAATATATGTTTCATGTTATATGTGTCGATGTGTATGGAAAGAGAGAGATATGTGACATGTGTGCATGAATAACATGATAATGTGAAAAGATAAAAGTTGTGCCAATGAGACACTGCTACCGTAGATTGTGTGGAGCCATACTGTAGTAGTGCTCCTACGGGAAAGTTCAGTTGTGTTACGTGATACCTGGGGCAATGGGTCATATGAAATCTTAGAGGTGGACAAGTTTAATGATCAGTCTGTCCCCATGTAATTTTAATTAATTACATATGTATTTTGGTGATTAACAAAACTAAACTAGATTTTATCAATAATATCTAATGAATATTTCATAAGTCTTAAGTACAAGAAAAATACCAAGGTCAAGCAAAGCCAATAAAGGTATGAATTACTTCTCTGAAGCCTTAATTTTTTCAACATGATATTTCTCAGAGTCCATATCGATTTCTGTTGAAGATCATAACGATTTCCTTGTAAGACTGAAAAGTCATATTGTTTCAAACAAGTCGATCCCATAACGATTCTATAAGTCATCGTACCGATTTCTTTAGAGCTCGTAACGACTTGCCTATCATAACGATTCTATAGGTCATCGTAACGATTTCTTTAAAGCTCGTAACGACTTACCTTGCGTAACAATTTCTTTAAGCGCTCATAATGATTTGCTTTGTACAACGATTTCTTAAGCGCTCATAACGATTTGCCTTGCGTAACGATTTCTTTAAGCGCTCATAACGATTTGTTTTATGCAACGATTTCTTTAAGCGCTCATAACGATTTGCTTTACGCAATGATTTCTTAAGCGCTCATAACGATTTGCTTTAAGCAACGATTTCTTTAGAGCTCACAACGACTTGATAAGTGTTCATAACGATTTCCCTGTTGAACACATAAACTTGCTTTAACGATTTGCCCTCTATAATGACTTGTTAGTATTCATAACGATTTCATAAGTCATATAGACAACGACTTCATAGTTTATATGGATTTGACTGTTATCTTATCTCTTGAAGCGTTGACTAGTCAAAGTCACGCATTTATCTATCTGTCACTCCTACATTTATGAAATCTGAACGTACCTCTGCATACATATAGATGATATCATCCATTATAGTGCATCTTCTGTCAAAGAAACTATTTTAGCATTGCTATTCTGGTGAACATTCTTATCAACATTTACTGACAACTAAAGACAGCCTAGCTGTCTACTGTTCTAGCATTTAATTTATGCAGGGTCCTAAAGACGTTCTGTCATACAACATTGGACCATACAGACGGCAGAAGACATTATCTCTTTGCGTGCTCAAATGGATAAAGATAGTTGAAGCTTCCAAATGTCAAACAGTCTAACGTCTATCAATCCAAGAGACAACGGTTACTTCAACGACAGTATTTCAAAAAGAAGATATAAACTCAAAGACAGAAGAAAAGATAAACAACCAACGTAGTAGAGAACAAGCATCTCGTGTTCAAACGATCAAATTCTTCTGCGAGAAGTCCAGAGCCAAGAATCTCATTCCTCATCACCTTTAGCTCTTCTCTCTCTGTGCTGTAATAGACTTTCTAAGAGAGCTCGTGTAGTTCTGAGAGTGTGTCTTGTTTTAGATCTTTGCTCTCAGTGCTAGTGGCTACAGATCTTGGCTACTTAATGCTTGATCTAGGGGCTTGATCATATTCCATTCTCCTTGTTGTTGTCCCATTCGGTTGTGAAGGAAGACCTGGTGGGATCCAGGGTGTGTTGTTCCCTTCGGTTGTGAAGGAAGACCTGTGGGATCCAGGGTGTTGGTGTTTCCTTCGGTTGTGAAGGAAGACCTGGTGGGGTATCCAGGGTGTTGTTATTCCCTTCGGGTGTGAAGGAAGACCAGCCGAGCTGGGTGCTGTAGTGTCCTTAGGGGGACTGTACCCTAGTTAGTAGAAGCCTGAGTGGTTGCTCAGGGACTGGACGTAGGACTCCTAAGGAAAGGATGTCCGAACCAGGATAACCCTTTGTGTCGTGTGATTGCTTTCATTGTGTGTTTGATATTTCAACTAACAGTCACTAACCTCATTCGAAGAACGTTTGTGTGAATGTTTTTAGTTACAGGTATCTTCTAAATTATTTTTAAAAAGGACCCATTCACCCCCCCCTCTGGGCTCGTCAACTGGGCAACAAGTGGTATCAGAGCGAGTCTCTTTGACAAATAAAGGATCCAACGATCTGAAGAGTAAAGATCCATGGCAGCCCAAAGTCACAACGAAGGACAGTCTGTCAACCGACCACCATTGTTCGATGGAGAAGATTACACATATTGGAAAAATAGAATGGAGTATTTTCTGCAAGGCCACGACTATCAGATTTGGTCCATAATAGAAGAAGGTGATCTCCTGGTCACAAATGAGAAAGCTCAATGGACAGATGATGACAGAAAGAAGATCTCCTTGAATTGCAAAGCAAAGAGCATCTTATGTTGTGCTCTAAGTAAGAAGGAGTTCAACAGAGTTTCAGCCTACAAATCCTCAATGGAAATGTGGGAAAAGCTCAGGATCACATATGAAGGCACAGACAAGGTAAAGGAAACAAGAATCGACATTCTTGTCACTCAGTATGAGAGATTTCAGATGCAATCAGGTGAATCCATAACTCAAATGTTCAGTCGATTCACTGACATCACAAATGGACTAGCTGGTCTAGGGAAAACTTATAAGATTTGAGACATGGTGAGGAAAATACTTAGATCCTTACAGTCCTCATGGACCCCAAAGGTCACAGCAATAGAAGAAGCTAATGACCTGAAGAGAATGTTAGTAGAAAAGCTCATTGGGTCCCTCATGGCCCATGAGATCAACATGGAAAGGCTAGGAGAGTCCTCTAGTAGAAAGAAGCACTCCAATGCCTTAAAGGCTGAAGAAGATTCACCAGAAGCAAGTTCAGCTGAGAGTGAAAGTGATGTGGACAGCGAGAATGAGGAAGCAATGCTATCTAGAAGATTGCAGCGGATTTTGGCTAAGAAGAAGAAGTTCCAATCTGGTAGAAGGCACTTCAAAAGGAATAAGGACTTCAAAAAGCTAGATGGAAAAGAGATGAAGAAAGGAGAATCCAACTGCTATGAATGTAAGAAGCCAGGACACATTAAAGCTGAGTGTCCAAAATTTAAGAAGCCAGAGTTCAGGAAGAAAGACAGCTCCAAGAAGTTCAGAAAGTACAAAAAGAAGGCGATGGCAGCAGCGTGGGAGAACAGTAGCGACTCAGACAATGAGTCAAACTCCTGCAGCGATGAAGAAGAAGCCCATTGGCTTTCATGGCAAATACTGAAGATAAGGTAACTTCTGACTCCTCTTTTGATTCATGCAATAATTCTAATTCAGACAGTTTAGAGGAAGCATTTAGTGAACTACATAATAAATATAAAGAAGTAACTAAACTATTAAAAGCCAGTAAGAAAAATAGTACTTGTTTAGAAAACACTAACTCTGATCTAAAAATAGAAAATGAAGAGTTAGAAAAACAAATAACTGAACATAAAAGAAGAAATGAATTATTATGTGAAGACCTAAAAGATAAAAATGAACAAATAATGGAATTAGTAATACAAGAAAATGTGGATGAACTAAGAACAGAAATCAAGACTCTAACAGAAGAAAACATAAATTTATGTAGCACGTTAGAAAAATTTACAAATAGTAAAAACTCCCTCATATTAAAGGGTGCTAGAAGATTAGGTAAGAAGAAAAATGGATTAGGATATACACCCCCAATAATGAAGAAACCATAATTAATCCTAAAAACTATCTAACACCAAAATTTATACATGAACAAGATATAGCATACAAAGCTAGTTTCAAATATATAGAAAAAGTAACCAGATTATCATGTTGTAGTCACTGCAACAAGTTAGGACATATCATAACGACATGCCCAACAAGACATAAGAAATAGATAATAAAAAGTAAAATCGATGATACTAACCAATCAGGACCCAAAAGAATTTGGGTACCTAAAGCTTGATGATTATATTTTAGGTTAACCCTCGAGCATCCAAATGGTACTTGGATAGTGGGTGCTCAAGGCACATGTCAAGAAACCAGAAGTTATTCTCTCATCTCCAAGCTGAAGAAGGAACAATCACTTATAGAGATAATGGGAAAGGAACGGTGATAGGCAGTGGCTCTGTGAACAACACAGAAAAAATAGTCATAGAAGATGTGTTATTAGTGAAGGGATTGAAGCACAATCTCATTAGCATCAGCCAGGTGTGTGACAGAGGCCATCAGATCAATTTTCAAGAGTCAAAGTGCAGCATACTGAAGGATGGAGCAGTCATCTTTGAAGCTAATAGAGAAAATAATTTGTATGTGCTCTATCTTGAGGAACTCAAGGAACAAGACGTCTGTCTGGTAGCAAATAAGGATAAATCTACTGAATTATCGCACAGACGACTAGGTCATTGCAGCATAGATGGCATGAGAAAATTACTGAAGAAGAATCTTGTGGAAGGTCTACATAAGGTCAGTGCAAAAATGGATGGTGTCTGTAGACCTTGTGCTAAGGGAAAGCACACCAAGAGCTCCTTCAAGTCAAAGATGGTGGTGACCACCTCAAAACCCTTAGAGCTCCTTCATATGGATCTATTTGGGCCAATGAGGACTACCAGTCTTGGAGGAAAGAACTTGAGATTTGTCATAGTCGATGACTAATCAAGATTCACATGGGTATCATTCCTAGAGCATAAAGATGACACTTTCGAAAACTTTGTCAGTTTCAGCAAGAAAGTCCAAAAAGATCAGAAGTTCAGCATTGTGTCTATCCGATCAGATCATGGTGGTGAATTTTAGAATGAAAAGTTTGCTAGATTCTGTGATGATAAGGGAATTGAGCATAATTTCTCAGCACCAAGAACACCACAGCAAAACGGTATCGCTGAGAGAAAGAATAGAACCCTATTGGTTATGGCAAGAACTATGCTCTCAGAATATGATCTGCCAAGATACTTCTGGGCTGAAGCAGTCAACACAGCAAGCTACATTATCAACCGAGTAATGATCAGGCCAATCCTGAAGAAGACTGCATATGAACTGTTCAAAGGGAAGAAGCCAAAGATCAGCCACTTCAGGACTTTTGGATGTCCTTGCTTCATCCACAACAATGGAAAAAGGGACATTGGTAAGCTGGATGCCAAATCAGATGAAGGCATCTTCATGGGGTACACCTCTAAACCCAAAGGTTATAGAGTATTTAATAAATGCACTTTATTAATTGAACAGACTGTACATATTATTTTTGATGAAACTAACCCTTCCTTGAGAAAGGAAGAAGATAGTGATAATGATGATACAGATGAGTTGTCCAAGAAACTAAAGAATACATCAATTGAAGAGAAGGATGATCCACCTCTGGAAGACATGCAACAAAAGGAAATTTCACATGAAAATCTTCCAAAGAAATGGAGACACAAGAAAGATCACCCACTCAAAAATATTATTGGTGATCCATCTGTAGGGGTAAGAACAAGAGGTAATGTAATTCCCTATGATTACCTAGCATTTGTTTCTCAAATAGAGCCGAGGATAGTCAATGAAGCTCTTCGTGATGAATCTTGGATATTAGCCATGCACGATGAACTAAATCAGTTCAAGAGAAACCAAGTATGGTCACTTGTTCCTAGACCATCCGGTCATTGGCACCAAATGGATGTTCAGAAATAAATTGGATGAAACTAGTGTAATCTTAAGAAACAAGGCCAGATTGGTAGCTCAAGGCTATTCTCAAGAGGAAGGCATAGATTTCGATGAAACTTATGCACCTGTGGCTAGACTTGAGGCCATTAGAATATTATTAGCATATACATCAGCATTAGACTTAAAACTATTTCAAATGGATGTTAAATCTGCAATCTTAAATGGTTTCATAAAAGAGGAAGTTTATGTGGAACAACCCCCGGGTTTTGATGACACAGAATCTCCTAATCATGTTTTTAAACTTCATAAGGCATTATATGGTTTAAAGCAAGCACCTAGGGCCTGGTATGAAAGGCTTAGTTCTTTTCTTTTAAACCATGGTTTCAGTAGAGGTCAAGTAGATAGTACTCTTTTCATAAAGTCAAAGGTCAAACACATTCTACTAGTTCAAATTTATGTAGATGATATTATTTTTGTTTCTACTGATGAATCTCATTGCAAGTACTTCGAAAAGTTGATGCAGGAGAATTTGAAATGAGCATGATGGGAGAACTTAATTATTTCCTTGGACTACAAATCAAACAAGGAAAGGAAGGAACTCACATCTGTCAAGCAAAGTACAGAAAAGAACTCTTGAAGAAATTTGGATACGATAATACCAAGCCACTATCAACACCAATGAGTACATCAACAAGGATGGACAGTGATAAAGATGGTAAGAAAGTAGATCAAAAGATCTACAGAGGTATGATTCGGTCATTACTTTACTTAACAGCTAGTAGACCCGATATTCCATTAGTGTATGCATGTGTGCTAGGTATCAGGCCGATCCTAGAGAATCACATTTAATTTCTGTGAAAAGAATATTTAGATATTTAGCAAGAACTCATGACTTAGGTCTGTGGTATCCAAAATGTTGTGAAATTAACTTAGTAGGTTATTCTGATGTTGACTATGCTGGATGCAAATTAGATAGAAAAAGCACCAGTGGTTGTTGTCAATTTCTTGCAGGATGTTTGATATCTTGGTCTTCAAAGAAACAAAATTCAGTGGCACTATCTACAACTGAAGCTGAGTGCGTAGCTGCTGGAAGTTGTTGTACACAACTCTTATGGATAAAGCAACAACTTAAAGATTTCGGATTAAACATCAAATCCATTCCACTGTTGTGTGACAACACTAGTGCCATTAATCTCACCAAGAATCCAGTTCAACATTCAAGGACCAAGCATATTGAGGTTAGATATCATTTTATTCAGAATCATGTAGCAAATGGTAATATTGAAATATCTTTTATTGATACAAATGGTCAGTTAGCAGACATTTTCACAAAAGCCTTACCCGAGGAGAGATTCACATCTCTTAGAAGGGAATAAGGCATGTGCAATTTGTGAAAAAGGTCTTGTTTAAAACTGGCACATTAAATTTCAGAAATAAGTAATTTTTCCCTCCATGGCTTTAAGCAAAAGAAATTCAAATTATCCTTTGTAACCGCTCTCTCATTGAAGTCGGCTTGAATAGTCAAACTCTTTTGTCTTCTTCTGCCGCCTTTTGGCGCCTTACTTTCCACACCACATTTATTTATTCTTAAAATTTATGAGAGAACGATTCATATCCCATCTTCTACCTTTACTCTCTTTCGTCTGGTTCCTTGAGCTGATGCCCTAGCAAGTTCGACATCGACTCTCTGCAAAGTTTGAAGCCTCTCTCTCCTTCCCGCGAAATTTCTTGAGGGCTTTCACTCCTTCTTCCTTCTCAACCCTCCAGAAAACTTCCTCACCGGATTCCATGGTCGCATCCTCAGTTTCCGGAAGTTTGGGTGGCTACAGTGCCGAGTTCCTTACTCCTGAGCAGCAGGAGAGGTTCACCTTCGTAAAGACGAAGCTGTGTGGAAATAAAGAGGTTGATATTGCAGATCTGGAGAAAAATGGGATGCACAGTGTGGTGGCTGCAATTATCAGGATGCAATGGATGGGAATCGCAACCCTCTCGGAAGTAAGATATCCAGACCTTGTTAAAGCCTTTTATGTTTGTTTGAAATCAGAGGCAGATGGATCCCTGACATCCTTTGTCAAGGGAATCGAAATCAGGATCGACCGTGAGTTTTTTAAAAACCTAGTTGGTGTATGTACATCTGGTCGGAGTGGAATTCACTCAGTAGATATTCAAGCGAAGGGTCTAGGTATCATTGGTCCAGACTTCAGGCTGAAAGATGGAAAGCTAGACATCAATCAGCTAAATGCCTTCAATAGGATTTTTGCATTTCATAGTGTGTCGGATTCTGGCTCCGAGAAGTGCCACCTTCTCATCTCTTACCAAGGCCGACTCAGACTTGATGTTTTGGGCCATCCAAAACAGGGAAATCAATATGGCTGAAGTTATGTTAGAAAGGATGAAGTTCGCCAGAGATCAGATTTGGGATACCAAGAGCAAGCTAAACGTCTCTCTGCCTTATGCTCACCTGCTCACCAAAGTATTCAAACACTTTGGTGTTGATCTATCAGGGGCAGTCACTGAGAAGATGTGCCAAGCAATTAGGTCCAGAAACCTGAAGAAAAGCGGTTTTTCATTTCAAAATGGTACCTTGTCCAAAGCTTCTGTAGTAGAGGGAGAGGCCATCATAGGTGATTTTGGGGAAGAAGCAGCAGAATCAGCAGCAGAGCAGCCAGTAGCAGTCCAATCAGCAGCAGTAGAAGCTTCAGCAGCAATTTAGCCAGCAGCACCGTCAGCTCCAGAATTAACAGGATCACCGTTGATAGAAGCACCAGCAGAACAAGCAATGGCAAGTGCAGCAGATCCCTCACCCACCTCCATCGTTGTCTCTATCCTTAAAGAGGTATTGGATTCTATTCACTCCACTCCAGTCACCTCAGAGACTGGTGGATTTGCAGAAGAAGTTGTGGCATCAGGCCACATTGAGGAATCAATGGCAGCAGCAGTTCAAGAGGAGCAGTCCAGTGCTCCAACAAGTGTTGTTTTGGAAGATGCTCCTATTCAGGGGGAGCAAGAATTAATGGAAAAAGATGCTCCTATTCAAGGGGAGCAATTCAAGGAAGGTCAAGAAGAAGAAGCGGCTCACCATGATGAGCCAATGGGTGATGTACCAGTTGATGAAGACCTACCTCATGATCAGGATGATGTCAGAGAAGGGGAGACAGCCAGCTCCTCAGATTCAGATGATGATCAGCCTCCTCCAGCTTCAGAGGCTAGGCAGAAAGGGAAAGAAGTGGAGCCTGAAGTACCACTCTTATCAGATACTCCACATGAAAGACAAATAAGGCAGAAGATTGTAATAAATTTGAAGCCTGTGATTGAGAGACTTGATGCTCAAGGCACTATCCTGTGCTCTCTTCAATCTGATGTATCCTCCATCTTCATGAGCCAAGCATCAGCTACAAAGGAAATTTCCAACATAAGAAATGCCATGAAGTGGTTTAACCAGGAAATGGGGTCTATGAAAAGTTTGTTGGTAGACATTCTCAAGGTGGTTGGAGCTCAAATTCCTCCTCCTCCACCTCCTGCAGCCCAGGTTCCAGAGTCAGGGTCTTCTAGGCCATCAGCTCAAGAGGCAGGGCCAACAGGGCCAGAAGCAGCAGCAGCACAAGCAGAGGCAGCAGTAAATGTGCAGAGGCCATCTGGGCCAGCTGATGAGGTTGAAGGGCCTCCAGGGCCATCTGAGCAAGGGTCAGGGCCATCAGGGCCAGTGGAGTTTGAATCAGTGCGGAAAGAGGCTGAAGAAGAGTCCTTGGCAACCAAGCCCCCAGCTCCCTCTTCTCCCTCTCACACACCTATTCCCCCAACTCCACCATCAGCTCCTATAGCTCCTCCTGCTCCACAAACATTCAAGAAGCCTCAATCCAGACCAATTTCCTCTCCCACTCCATTTCCTCCTCATTCCACCTCATCTCCTTCTCCTATTTTTGAGGCCCCTCTAGCATCCTCAGCTGGAGCCTCCTCCTCCTCCTCTGGTCCCTCCCTTGGACCAGTTGATGACATTCCCACTACCTCTCATTCTTTTCTTCATCCTTCTCCTCCACCCTCTTTCATCACTATAATCCCTGAGACAGCTCAAATTGACTCTCCCTTTATAGAAAAAATAAAGGATGAGTTTGAGGAAGGCATTCTCAGGTCTATTCTAAAGATTGGGGAGCACATCCATAGGGCAGACTCTTCCAGTCCTGCACCTAAGAAGAGGAAAATTTCTTCTACCTCCTCCATTTCCTCTGAGCCTAAATACCCTCCTTTGTGGTTTTCCATCACAGTGGTCACCAAAAATAAACCATTGTATAGAGAATATCTCTCAAAGGTTGTTCTTGCCACCATCATTAACCTTCCATTCCTCAATCTAACAGAGCATTTACACACCATCCTACCCTTCACCTCTCTTTCCAAATCCGAAAAATCCAAAGTCTTCTCTATTGCCCACTCCAAAACTGAAGAGCAGTGGGACAAAGGCCACAAAGGTCTCTTCGAAAGATACATTCTCGCCAAATCTGCCAGATTCCCTCCAAGGGACCACTCCCTGACCTTATCAGAATGGTTCAAGATTTATCATAGAGAACTTTGGGCACCCTTCATTCAAAAGGAAATCAAAATGATCAGTCATTTCATGCTATTCAACAATTACTGATATGTCCATAGACTTCCAGAGGTTCAGCTTAGCCAATTCAGAAAGGCCATTTCAGCTCTGTCTTCGGATATCTCCCAGTCTTCAGATGTTCAGGTAGATTTTGCTACCCTCCAAGTACCTGAAGAGATAGCCCTTCCTCAAATCCATTTTCTAGTTATGGAATCCTCTGTAGGATCCATCATCTTTGAGCGTTTTGCCAGAGTAATGGGCAAAATTAGAGTACAGAAAGGCTGCCTGGTTGCTTTTCCTAGTTTCCTATTTAGGGAATATCACCAGGGGCATATAAGTGCAGAAGTTCTAACCCCCATTCTGTCTGAATGTGAAAGGTTGACATCCTCTGAATGGTCCAAGTTCTACCCCTTGTCAGCTCAGCAGTTGTCTGCACTCAATGAAGCTCTAGCCAGGGAAGCAAAACCAGCTATCTCTCCAGCTACTTTCTTAGATATGAATTCTATACATCTTGTTAATGACCCTTTCAAAGTCTGGGATGAAAGATACAAAGTATATGTAGCTCTTCATAAAGCTCTCAGAGAAAATCACAATCACTATCATGTGTCCATGGATCAGTTTCTTACCTGTGCCAGCTTTGGTACTCGTCATTTCCTGAAGATGACTATGGATAAGGAGGCTTATGCTGATCTTCTCTACAAGCACCTAGATCTTCATCTCAAAAGGATGGCTTCCTCCATGGGACCATCCTACACTTTGTCTTTTGGAGTCTTTAAAACTCATTTTGAAGAGCAGGAAGCACATGCATGGGAAACCATCTCCCATTTTGCCTCTCTTTTGTCTCCTGCCTTCTATTTACCTGTACCTCCGCAAAGTTAATGAGATTTCCTTCTTTGTGTACTCCTATTTTCTTTCTCTCTTCTTTCTTTGTCTCAGATTGTCTTTTTGCTCAATGACAAAAAGGGGGAGAAAATTAGCATGTCTGAAATACATTCCAATAATTTTTAAGGAAGAAAATTAGCAGGTCTTATCTTTAGACTAATTTCATATATTTTTCATCCATGCTTATTGTTCAGTTTTGTGATCACCAAAAAGGGGGAGATTGATGATCAGTCTGTCCCCATGTAATTTTAATTAATTACATATGTATTTTGGTGATTAACAAAACTAAACTAGATTTTATCAATAATATCTAATGAATATTTCATTAAGTCTTAAGTACAGGAAAAATACCAAGGTCAAGCAAAGCCAATAAAGGTATGAATTACTTCTCTGAAGCCGTAATTTTTTCAACATGATATTTCTCAGAGTCCATATCGATTTATGTTGAAGATCATAACGATTTCCTTGTAAGACTAAAAAGTCATATTGTTTCAAACAAGTCGATCCCATAACGATTCTATAAGTCATCGTAACGATTTCTTTAGAGCTCGTAACAAATTGCCTATCATAACGATTCTATAAGTCATCGTAACGATTTCTTTAGAGCTCGTAACGACTTGCCTGTCATAACGATTCTATAAGTCATCGCAACGATTTCTTTAGAACTCGCAACGACTTGCTCGCCGCAACGATTCTATAAGTAATCATAACGATTTCTTTAGAACTCGCGACGACTTGCTCGCCGCAACGATTCTATAAGTAATCATAACGATTTCTTTAGAACTCGCAACGACTTGCTCGCCGCAACGATTCTATAAGTACTCATAACGATTTGCTTTGTACAATGATTTTTTAAGCGCTCATAACGATTTGCCTTGAGTAACGATTTCTTTAAGTGCTCATAACGATTTGCTTTGTACAACGATTTCTTAAGCGCTCATAACGATTTGCCTTGCGTAACGATTTCTTTAAGCGCTCATAACGATTTGCTTTATGCAACGATTTCTTTAAGCGCTCATAACGATTTGCTTTACGCAACGATTTCTTAAGCGCTCATAACGATTTGCTTTAAGCAACGATTTCTTTAGAGCTCACAACGACTTGATAAGTGTTCATAACGATTTCCCTGTTGAACACATAAACTTACTTTAACGATTTGCCCTCTATAATGACTTGTTAGTATTCATAACGATTTCATAAGTCATATAGACAACGACTTCACAGTTTATATGGATTTGACTATTATCTTATCTCTTGAAGCGTTGACTAGTCAAAGTCACGCATTTATCTATCTGTCACTCCTGCATTTATGAAATATGAATGTACCTCTGCATGCATACAGACGATATCATCCATTATAGTGCATCTTCTGTCAAAGAAACTATTTTAGCATTGCTATTCTGGTGAACATTCTTATCAACATTTACTGACAACTAAAGACAGACTAGCTATCTACTGTTCTAGCATTTAATTTATGCAGGGTCCTAAAGACATTCTGTCATACAACGTTGAACCATACAGACGGCAGAAGACATTATCTCTTTGCGTGCTCAAATGGATAAAAGATAGTTGAAGCTTCCAAATGTCAAACAGTCTAACGTCTATCAATCCAAGAGACAATGGTTACTTCAACGGCAGTATTTCAAAAAGAAGATATAAACTCAAAGACAGAAGAAAAGATAAACAACCAACGTAGTGGGGAACAAGCATCTCGTGTTCAAACGTTCAAATTCTTCTGCGAGAAGTCCAGAGCCAAGAATCTCATTCCTCATCACCTTTAATTTTCGCTCTCTGTGCTGTAATAGACTTTCTAAGAGAGCTCGTGTAGTTCTGAGAGTGTGTCTTGTTTTAGATCTTTGCTCTCAGTGCTAGTGGCTTCAGATCTTGGCTACTTAAAGCTTGATCTAGAGGCTTAATCTTATTCCATTCTCCTTGTTGTTGTTCCCTTCGGTTGTGAAGGAAGACCTGGTGGGATCCAGGTGTGTTGTTCCTTCGGTTGTGAAGGATGACCTGGTGGGGTATCCAGGGTGTTGTTATTCCCTTCGGGTGTGAAGGAAGACCAGCCGAGCTGGGTGCTGTAGTGTCCTTAGGGGGACTGTACCCTAGTTAGTAGAAGCCTGAGTGGTTGCTCAGGGACTAGACGTAGGACTCCTAAGGAAAGGAGGTCCGAACCAGGAAAATCCTTAGTGTCGTGTGATTGCTTTCATTGTGTGTTTGATATTTCAACTAACAGTCACTAACCTCATTCGAAGAACGTTATGTGAATGTTTTTAGTTACAGGTATCTTCTAGATTATTTTTAAAAAGGACCCATTCACCCCCCCCCCCCCTCTGGGCTCGTCAACTGGGCAACAAAGTTTCACTGGTAATGGTGGGGAGGGCTTCCCCTGTTTCTGCACAGTAACCAAGACTTAATCGCTTTGCCTGGTGATTAAGTATGTGTATGTGATTGTGTGATCTTTCTTGTGGTGGTTTGAGCTGTGTCTCAGCAAGTGTAAAAGTGAATATGTGAATAATGTGTAAAGTGATATGTGAAGGTAGCACGTGGTATGTGCAAGTGATGGGACATGTGATTGTCATTGTGAAAAGTGAAAACTGTATGAAACCAAGTGTAAGTGAATGTGAATGTCATAAATGTGAGAATAAGTGCATGTGAAAGCAAAGGTAAGAGTCCATGTGAATATGTCATGAGAAGGTAAATGCATGTGTTATATGATCTATGTAAATGATAATTGTGATAACATGTTAGTAACATGTGTAAATGTATGTCAATTATGTCCATGAATTAGAAATTACTTGATGAGCATGTTAGTAGTATCATGTTATAAGTTTTGATATAAGTCATGTGTTAGTGTTATGTGAAAATACGAATTGCAAGCTTATGATTATATGAATACTCTCATGTTAGTGACACCATGTTATAAGCCACCATGTTTAGAATTCTTGTTATACATGAGTTAGTATAGCTTTCTTTAATAGATTCTATGTTTAATCATCTATGTTATAGCATGAGCATGTGTTAGTTTAATTGATAATTACCAATAAGTTAATGATATGCGATAGTTAGTAAAATGTAAACTTGTTAGAAGCATGTGTGGTAGTACGTGGTTTGCAATTCTAAGTGCTTGCTGAGTCTATTGCGTAGACTCACCTTGCTAACATTTTAGGAGATTTAGAGGCTAAGGAGTTAGCGAGATCCGACGTGGACCATGAAGAGTAGATTGAAGATTTTTAGTTTATTTCTTAATATGTGATGCAATTGTAATATAGACTTTGATTTATTGTACTTGGAAACTAGCTATGTTTAGTGGATGTTGTGGTTTATGTTATTTTACGTGGACTATATATATAGACAGTGGCATGTGGATTATAAAGTTGATGGAAAAAGAGTTGTTCATTTTCTGTTGCAATATTTCTTTCTATTTGTGTATATCTCAGCCCATGTGAGTATCGTTGGGGTTTTCTCCCTGTTGGGTTCACATTCTAAATCATAAATACAACATGTTTTTGTTGATGATCAATGATGAACAAAGTAAACAAGTTAACAATGTGAATTGAGTTTAAAATTGCATAAGATCTTGATACATATGATTGTCACAATATGTTGGTATAATGCTTGGTTATAAATGACTATAATGTCTCACTAACTATGTTCAATAATGTAGGAGACACAGTACTCAAGACATGTACCAACAACATGTAGAAAAGGTCAACAAATGTCAAAAGACAGAGTACCTGTCGACAACACCAAGGACCCTGTCGACAGATACACACAGTCAGCATTCAACAGACTCTGGAAGACAAGCCCTGTCGACAGCAGCCAGACACCTGTCGACAGAATTACACAGTCAGACACTTCAGGTTTCTGGAAAACCAGGTACCTGTCGACAGCACCAAAAGACCTGTCGATAGATGTACTTAGTCAGAGCTGAACCTGAACTTCCAGACTTCTGTCAAATGACAAAATGTCAAGACCTATCGACAGCAGCCTGAAGACCTGTCGACAGCCGACCTGTTGCTTCAAATACGGGAAGTTTGATGTTACCAAACTTGGTGTTTCCATGTACCACGTATCTCCATATGTAAACACCAATATATAAGCAATCTTTTGAAGCTATTCACATACACAAGCAGCCTCCAAGCAAGAACCCTAAAAGCCTCTCAAGAAAAGTCTTGCCCTACTGCTCTGCTTCTACCTACTGCCCAGATTCAACAAGAGATGTCCTCCGTGCAGTGGTGAAGTCTTAACGTCGTGGATTCAAGCCTCTCCATCAACTTCAATCATCAAGACGAAGCTTGAAGTCTACCCAGACGTTCATCAGAAGAGTTTCAATTGGATTTGATCCTCAACTCTCAAACTCTTCTCTGTTTCACTTTTATCCATACTTGTGTGTTGGGTGTGTGTTCAAGCAGTCCTTGTGCTTGATACACGTTGTGTGTTGTTCTGATCGTGGTTACACATCAGAGAACACGTGTGTGTGTGAGTTGTAGTTCGTGAACTAGCTCATAAGCAGGTGATTCTGCGTGTGTGTGTGGCCCGTGGATGTAGGATACACGAGTTGTGTATTCCGAACCACGTAAATCGTTGTGTCTCGTGGTTTGAACGTTTCTACGTTAGATTTTAGTAGGCACGGTGCATATACACACGTCTAATCATCTGTTTGATATCTATCATCGAATCACACACATCCGCACTAAGTTAGTCCTTGCCATAACTTCTAGTAATTTGTATCTTATCAAAAAGGCAACAAGTGTTCTTAATAGACAGTAATCTATTCAACCCCCCTCCTAGATTACCATATAGGGAATTCCGCAACACTTCAATTGGTATCAGAGCGAGGTTTCTCCGTTTACTGTCACATCTATTGATCTTACGATCAGGAGATCCTTGATCTTATGGATTCTAGTAAGGGGTATATGGCCGAGGGACATTCAGTCACTAGGCCACCCTTCTTTGATGGCACTGACTATCCCTATTGGAAAAACCGCATGCAGGTGTTTCTACGTGCACAAACATTGAATTGTGGAAGATAGTCAGAACAGGACCATATGAATTGCCTAAAGACGAAGATACGTGGACTAAAGACCAGATTGCCAAAGGGACTCTCAACTGGAGCGCCCTCAACATGATGCAGTGCGCGGTCCATCCAAAGGAATACTCGAGGGTCTCCACATGCACCTCAGCTAAGGAGATGTGGGACAAGCTTGAGTTAATATATGAAGGTACGTCTGAGGTGAGAGAATCTAAGGTAAGCATGCTAGTCTCAGAATATGAAATGTTTAAGATGAATCATGATGAGACAATATCTGACATGTTTGCTAGATTCATGGTTCTGATAAATGGACTAAAAGGTCTTAAAAAGGAATACTCAGAGAGTGATTTGGTGAGGAAGATCTTTCGGTCTCTTCCATCCTCATGGAACACCAAAGTCACTGTCATTGAGGATTCCAAGAATCTTTCAACCATGAAGGTGGATGAATTGATTGGTTCTCTCATGACCTATGAATTGAATGTGAAAAGGAAGGAAACTGAAGAGAACCCAAGGAAGTCCATTGCTTTGAAAGCTTCCAAGAAAGTCTCTTCAGATTCCAAAAGGAGCACTCAACAGGAAGTATTGAGTCTGAATCCTCTAGTGATAGTGAGAATGACGAGATGGCCATGCTCACTAGACAATTAAGAAGTTACTTAAATTCAAGAAAAGAGATTCAGGAAACTCAAAACCGTTCCAAAGGGTACCAACAGATTTGATTCACCTAACAAAAAATCTGATGTGGTTTGTTATGAGTGCAAGAAGTAGGGGCACATGAGAGGAGAATGCCCCGAGCTTAAGAAAAAATTGAAGAAAGACAAATTCACGTTCAAGAAAGCCAAAGCAATGTTGGCTTCATGGAGCGATGAAGATGAGGACAGTCAAGCCACCTCGGAAGATGAAGAGATTCAGTGTCTTATGGCGACAGTGACGATTCAACCGAGGTAAACTCTTCCTTCGAGAATTTTTCTATTGATGAATGGGAAGAGGCTTATACTGTACTATTTGAAAGATTTTGTGAATTTAAGTCTGAAAACAAAGCACTTAAGAAAAAATGAATTTCCTTGTTCATGAATCAAACAACAATGAAGAAATTGAGTCTCTGAACAAGGTAATTGATTTGATGAAAATTGATGAACAACCCACATGGATGAATTGGATAGCATGAAACTTAAGTATCAAGAAGTTCAAAAGGAAAGAGATGATCTAATAAACTCTCTTGAAATTCTTAAAGGTGAGCATGCTAATCTGAAAGAGAAATTGAAAAGCTGAAACAGAACTAAAAGGCAAATCAAAAGATCTATCAAGTTTTGTAAAGAGCAAACAGAACTTGGATGCAATCTTAGGTTCAAATGCTTTTGTTGCAAGACATGGGATTGGATTTCAAAATCCAAGCCAAAGGTATTGGCAAAAATCTGATGACTGATTTCATTGATCCAACCCCAAGCTCTAGCAAACCAAACCCTTCAAAGAAAAGGAAAAATCAACACAAGGGTAAAAAATAGGAACCTAAAGTCACCAAATTTGTTCCTAGTCAACATGAGGAATTTGCTACAAGCTCTAAACAGGGCCGTCCACAAGACAAACAGCAAGTTCCCAAAGCTAGACTTACAAGGAACAAAAGGGTAAGATCCTATGGATGCTTCTAAAAATGTCAAACCCAATGTTGTTCCTAAATTATCATCATGCAAATCTGTAAAAAGATTGGACATAATGAAAAACAATGCTGGAATAACCAAATCAAATGAAAATCAAACAAGTTTGGATTCCTAGGCACTTGTTATTTGGCATGAATGATTTAATGGGACCCAAAGTAATTTGGGTACTAAAACCTCTTGCTTGATCCACCATGCAGGAATGCCTAGCAGCCCACAATCAAAACAAATGGTACCTGGACAGTGGCTGCTCGAGGCATATGACGGGCGACAAAGCTAAATTCAGTTTGCTTGTGGAAAAAGACGGAGGTCAAGTGATCATTGGAGGTAACAACAAAGGTCAGATAATTGGCTCAGGTAAAGTTGGTAAGTTTGCCTCTAACTCTATAGACAATGTGCTACTAGTTGATGGCCTTCATCACAATTGCTTAGCATAAGTCAATTGTGTGATAAAGGTCTTAAAATTGTCTTTGAATCCAATTCATGTCAAATTCTTGATAAGAACAGGAACCTAAAATTTTCTGGAAAAAGAATGAAAAACATCTACATGGTTGACTTAGATGATCTAGAAAATAACAATTTGTGTCTTGTAGCAAACAAACAGGACGAGCTTACATTGTGGCATCGTAGGCTCGGTCATGCTAGTTATAATGTATTGCACAAGATCATGAGGCTTAAGTTGGTAAGTGGTCTTCCTGAAATTTCCTTTAACAAGAATGAAAATTTCTGTGATGCATGTGCACAGGGAAAACAAACCCAGAAATCCTTCAAATCAAAGGCACCGGTAAGTTTTCCAAAGCTTATGAACTCTTCACATGGACCTATTTGGACCTACGAGAACACTCAGTCTCAATGGCAAGCGTTATGGTTTTGTCATTGTGGATGACTTCTCTAGGTTCACTTGGGTAAAATTCCTGGCTCACAAGAATGAAGTATTAAGTGTTTTTGAAGAATTCTTCAACCAAATTGAGCATGGGAATGTAATAAAATCTGCTCCATCCGAACTGATCACGGGGGAGAATTTGACAATAATTCCTTCTCCGAATTTTGCAGGAACCAAGGCATAGACCACTTGTTTTCCTCCCCGAGAACTCCAGAGTAAAATGGAGTTGTGGAGAGAAAAATAGAACCTTGGTGGAGATGGCTCGTACGCTTCTGGTCGAGAATCAATTAGCACGAACCTTTTGGGCAGAAGTGGTAAACACATCATGTTACATCCTTAATCGAGCCATGGTAAGACCCGTATTCAAGAAAACTCCTTACGAACTTCTGAAAGGTAAGAAACCCACCATTGGGTACTTTAAAGTTTTTGGTTCAAAGGTGTTTATTCATAACAATGATAAAAATGACTTGGACAAGTTTGAAGCCAAAAGCGATCAAGGTATTTTTCTTGGATACTCTGAACATTCTAGAGCTTATAGAGTGTTTAATCTGAAAACCAAACAGATGGAAGAAACTCCACACGTTGTTTTTGATGAATCTCAAATCAAGTCTAACAATTCTACTCTTACAAGTTTGACGATGAATCTGATGAAACAACTCTTGGAGATCTACAAAGCAAATCAAATGCAATCTCTAAGTCAGTTCATGAAGCTAAACGTGGATATCTTCGCAGGTACGATGATGAAGATGATGGACATCTACTCAAGATGAAGAAGAAATACCTGCATAAGATCCCACAACAAGAGGATGAACCTCAACATGGAAACTCCTCCGCCACCCCTCCTCCGGAACAACATCCTCAACTGCAAGATCAACCCGGACCTTCAAAAATCAATAATGTGAGGTACTCTCAAGCTCACCACTTGAGAATGTCATAGGTACATAAATGATTTAGTTCAAACTAGGTCTCAGGTAAATCAAATAGTTGAACAGGATCATTTAGCCTTTTTTATCTCAAGTGGCACCCAAAACTGTTGAAGAAGCACTAAAAGAAAATTCTTGGATTGCTGCCATGCATGGGAGCTTGGGCAGTTTAAAGAATAATGTCTGGAGTTTAGTTCCTAGAACCCCTGAAATTTCTGTCATAGGAACAAGATGGTCTTTAGGAATAAACTAATGAAGAGGGTACGTGGTTAGAAACAAGGCTAGACTAGTTGCAAAAGGATACATCAGAATTTGGTATAGATTTTGAAGAATCCTTTGCACCCGTGGCTAGGCTAGAAGCATTGTAGGATCTTGTTAGCATATGCATTTGTGACGACCCACGTCGGCACGACGAAGATCCCACGCGGGACATTGACCCGACACTAACAATTGATTGAGATGTACACAATATAGATACAGAGTCGCGGAAGTAAAGGACTAGCTGTCATCACATTTCATCATCCACATTAACATACATAATCCATATAGCAATTAAAAGACTAAACTTCATAATGAAATTAAACCAAAATACATTGTCCACAAGATTAAAGTTCTACATTTTAATACATAATTTGTCCATATTTACAAAAGGATAACTCTAATACAAGTCCCAATTTACATACTATGAAACAAAAAGGGGCACACAACGAAGACTCTGCCAACTACTCGCGCTCGGAGTCACTCTCCACGGTCTCCTCCAAAGGTACCGGTACCAACTAAACCTGTACGCCGAAGCAAGTAATGAGTCTAAAAGACTCAGCAAGTAACTCCATACACATCATTCATGCATACTCACAGTAGGTTCCACTATTCAATTTGCAAGGCAACATACACATGCTTGAACATTAATAAGAGACAACCTATCATGGTAATTCTACCAAATCAAAACACATGGTACATGGTTTAAGATGTTTCAAATAACACTTCTATCACATGCTTTCTACTCATTTAATCACATGAAGACTACACTCCCAATGTGACTATAACATGTTAGCAATTTACATGGAACTAGAATATCATAGCATGAATTATCGTCTCACACTCTAACACATTCACTTCACATGGTTACACATTCTCATATTTCACATGGTTCATTTTGCAAGCATTTCACATGTACATATGTCACATTTTAACATAAATGGTTCACATGATTTCACATTTCACATTTGCATGCTCACATATATACACAATTTACACATGTTCACATATACACATTTTACACATGTTCACATATACCATTTTACACATGTTCACATATACACATTACACATGTTCACATATACACATTTACACATGTTCACATATACACATTTCACAATTTATTTGCCGTGACACATAGTCCAAACCACCACTAGAAGGACACATCACATACACATAACACATAGCACATCACCTAGGCAATACAGTGATGACTCTTGGCACTGCGCAGACCGGGAGAACACGTCTCCACCCTAACCAGTGGTACTTGTCCACCTCCAGATTTCATCCTAATGCCTTAGGATATCTTACACATTGAACCTTCCATGGGGACTTTTCCATGGTACAGTTCCACAGCCCTCTATGGAAGCAGTGTCACACACGGCACATTTTACACATTACACATTCCGATTAACACACGTTTTACATATGATATTCACACTTTCTTATTTATGCACATGGTTCTGTTCATTCCTAGCATGATGCCACTAAAATCAGAAATCAAGCATTTAGTAGCTCTCATGGATTAATTGGAACACACCTCATTTAACCTTAATCATGGTACATGTATTTATAACTCATTTTCACATGGAAACCTCATAGTGTAGGCTACTGTTATCAAATTTTCCTGAAAATTTAACCACATGCTGTTTTCGGGTATAATAACACACATACAAATTTTCACATTTTTCTGAATTCATATGTATTTATAGAAATTGAAACACCCAGTTTATGCCATTCATAAAACTAAGTTAACATAGAACATGACATGGATTTCAGATTTGATCATGCACAGTCATGAATCACACATACATATTGGCACAAGAAATTTTTCCCAGATTTATTGCATGACACAAAATTTACTATG
Organism: Colocasia esculenta; assembly: GCA_014218235.1. Taxonomy (NCBI): domain Eukaryota; kingdom Viridiplantae; phylum Streptophyta; class Magnoliopsida; order Alismatales; family Araceae; genus Colocasia; species Colocasia esculenta. The sequence goes on along the minus strand of CM024763.1, from coordinate 99,668,319 downwards.
AATTATTCATTAACCTACTCATGCTTCCATTCCCATTACAGAAATTTCAGTAATTCACATAGCCATGTAAAAATCCTCAAATTTTCAGGGCATGACTGATACATATAGACATGTTTCATAAAATCTACAGCATTTAATTCCTCATAAATCATAGGAACAAAATTAAACATGCATAATATCCTCCTTACACATGCCTTTCAATAATCTAATAAATTATGCCATTCACAGAAAAATACAGAAATTTTCACACACATCACATTATCTATTTTACATAACATATAAAATTTGCATTATATCCTCATGCGCCAAAGTCCGGATATTAAGATATAGGGCAGAACACAGTTCACTGTTCTGTCAAGAAGAACTTAACGGCATACTCTGGCCGTTCACAAGAGTTTGGCGGCAACATCGTTAGCCGCTGACTCAAGATCTCAACGGCAATGGATCTTGCCGTCAAGTTCGGACCTGTGCAAAAACACAGTCCGAGCTCTAAAGAATGGTGAATGTAGGGGATCCAGGACACGAGGAACTCCATAAAAATGATAAAAAACCTCCTAGACACATACATGGACAAGGTGCAAGGGTTACTTGCCTTTGGAAAAACTCCTAAAGGGATCAAATTAGTTGGAGAAGCTCTCCTTGGGCAGTCCCAAGAAGCCTCCAAGATGCCTCCACTCCGGCTTCTGAGATGCTCCCCCTGAAAACCGGGGCTGGGGATGCGTATCGGATGTGTTGTCTTCCTCCTTGTCGAAGTAGATCGCCGGAAGAGCCTTGGATCGCCGGATCAAAGCTCTCAAACCTCAGGTTTTCTCACAGCTCACTAGGGTTTTTGTTTTCTCTTTCAAAGAGCCAAGAGAGCTCTAGAGGTTGCAACAAGGGCTCTCTTAAGAGAGGACCCTCTCACCCCACGCAAGAGTCGGTGGAAGGCCAAGGAGCCGTTGGGGAGTGGTTGCCACGCCCCATCAAGCATGGCACACCATGCTGCTGCGGCTGCCTGTCCAGGAGTAGACGTCCACCGATAAAGCCCTACTTACTAATCGACGTCCACCGATATGGACGTTAACAATAATGAACGTCCATTCATGTTGACGTCGACTAACCCTTCGGCCAGAACCCCAAAACCATGCAAAACCCTAATTTCTCCTAAGTTCATGCATGCAATACCTAGGGTGTAATGTACACCTCATATGTCACGAAATCCACGATAATATATACAACTAAGTATATACATACATTCATAAGCACACCAAGCTAAAGTATGCATAATACTTAATGATAATGCATATACATATACAAGCATAAAATTACACATAATAAAATAATAACGACAAAATTTGAGGGCCTTACACATGTTCTAACAAGTTCAAACTATATCAAATGGATGTTAAAACTGCTTTCTTAAATGGCTACATAAAAGAGGAAGTCTACGTTTCTCAACCACCCGGCTTTGAGATCATGATAAACCAAACCATGTATTTAAATTGCACAAAGCTCTCTATGGTTTGAAACAGGCACCCCGATCTTGGTACGACCGGCTCAGCTCATTTCTGGTAAGCAAAAACTACTCAAGAGGTAAGGTGGACCAAACTCTTTTTACAAAGAAAGTTCGCAATCACATAATTGTTGTTCAAGTATAGTGGGACGATATTATCTTTGGTTCCACTAATCCCACACTGTGTGAAGAATTTTCACAACATATGCACAGTGAATTTGAGATGAGCTTAATGGGGGAGCTTCAATTTTTTCTTGTTTGCAGGTCAGCAGCTTGAAGATGGATTCTTTATAAACCAAGAGAAATATGTAAAAGAACTACACAAAAGGTTTCAGTTCGAACAAGCCAAGCCCGCTTCAACACCAATGAGCACAAGCATTAAGCTAGAATGTGATGAGAAAGGTAATCGGTAGATGCCAAACAATTTCGGGTATGATTGGCTCACTCCTTTATCTTACTGCAAGTAGATCGGACATACAATTCAGTGTTTGCCTTTGTGCTAGATACCAATCTAGTCTAAAGAAAGCCATTTAATTGCAGTCAAGAGAATCTTCATATATCTCTCAGGTATGCATGCCTTGGGTCTTTGGTATCCAGCTGGTAGTAGTTTTGAATTGATTTCTTATTCTGATACAGACTACGCTGGTTGTAAAATTGACAGGAAAAGCACTAGTGCTATTGCCAATGCTTGGTGGTTGTATGGTTTCGTGGGCATCCAAGAAGCAACACTCGGTTGCACTCTCTACTTCAAAGCAGAATATGTTGCTGCAGGGAGTTGTGCAACACAAGTGTTGTGGATAAAAAGTCATTGTGTGACTATAACATCGATATTGGATGCACACCTATCCTGTGTGACAACACTAGTGCAATCAATCTATCAAAGAATCCCATTCAACATTCCAGATGAAACACATAGAATTCGTCATCATTTCTTGAGAGATGAAGTGGCCAATAGATCATTGGAAATCAGTTTCATACTCACAGAGAAACAGTTGGCTGATATCTTTACCAAACCTCTAGCTGAAGATAGATTCACCACATTACGAAGAGAGTTGGGGTTGTGCAAATTGCAATGAAACTTAACTCAAATGTTAAGTATATGTTCCTTGTGTCCACTAACTGTGCGGTATATCAAATGGTGATGTGTGGAAGAACAAGTCATGCTTGTTTGGAACTCTCATCATGCGTGAGAAATATTCTCCGCCAAGTATCCATAGTTATGTGACATAAAAGGGACATGTACTCTAGATTTGGAATTAGTTTCTTTATAATTTGCCTATTCAAAACTCTCTTTAAAATCTGAAAACTCTTCTTGGTTTGTCTCTAACATGCTTGTGTTCTTAAGTGCGTGGTCTTTGTCTGCAAATATGTCTTCATGAACTTGAGTCATTTTGTTTCAAATGGCACATATTATGGGGGAGCAAGTTAGGGTTAGATGAATGCAAGTGTGAAGGAAATTGTTCAACTTTTGTCCATCTCAACTCCCTCACAACCATTAGACAATTCAGCCCTTCATTCTACCCTTAAAACTGCTCTTAACATGTCCCTGTCGACAGGCTACAAGGGCCCTTTCGACAGCTCAGCCAGACAGAACTCTGAATCTTCTGTCTGTGTCCATCTGTCGACAGGCCCTCAATCTGCTGTCGACAGATGCACACAGTTTTTGCCTCCCCGCAAACTCCAACTTCTGTCTGTGTCTTCCTGTCGACAGGCCTTCCTTCCCTGTCGACAGATATTCTGAATTTTGGTTGTTCATGCTTATTTCTTCACCCATTCAGTGAGCATCTTCATGATTAACATATAAGGTGTCTATAAGGTGTTAATGCATGTTTGACCATACTACATACAAATGATATTTAAGCTATTCTTTATTCCACTATGATTTTCACATACTATTCATGTTTGGATTTAGGATCTATCATCTAGGAAACATTTAATAACTATAAAGGATATCAACCTCACTTCTCTACTTTAATTCTTTGTGGGCAAACATCGTCTCAATTTACTTGATAAGCCTTTTGGTCATGAGAGTGAATGTCTAATATTGATAGGTAATCATATCACCTACTTGATATTGGCTTTTACAACAATACATGGAGAAAAGCTACCTATTTCTGAAAGAATCTTTCACAAGGGAAACAAAAAATATATTTTTTTTTCGTAATGAAAATCAACTTTACATGGAAGAATATAGAGCAATGTTGGGTTATGCTGAGTAACCGGGGAGATGGGCATCACAATGTCTGCCCTCGCGTCAAAAGGCCAACTCCTCATCTCTGTACAACGGTATGATGGAAACTTCCACTAATTAACTGGGGGTATGGGCACGTGTAATGTCTATCCTCACATCAGACGTCTTTCTTAAGTACCATTTCCTCCCATTGTTCTTCTAAATTTCAAACAAAAAGGGAAATAGTGTGTAGCCTCCACTGAGTCATAATTTCCAAGGTCATTGGTCTTATGATTGTCTTGACATATAGATATCATTTCATGCATCATTTGCCTATCCACAAAATGGGGATTGTGTTGTCTTACATTGTATTTATACAATGAAGGGTGAGTGTGCAATGTTCTTTATTTAAGTGGGTGTTTTCTTAATGCTTTAACCTTAAATTCCTTGGTATTATGTTAAAACCATTGAGGAAATTGTTATGGTTTATTATATCCTTGTGTATGGTAGGTTCACATACATGATTCACCTCTTATACACCTTCACCTAACACCTGGAAGATATTGCACAGAGCTTCAGTTCAAAAATAACCAAAAATCACAACACTGGCCATTTTCTGAAAGCGCCTGTCGACAGGCACCAGGGGCCCTGTCGACAGCCGGCGGCAGATTTTTTTGGAGTCCAACGGGCATAAATCCGAAAACGAATTTTGTGGGGTCCGACCTTTCAAATCTAAACCTACTTTCTATAAGAGGAACCCATGCCCCTTTCCACCCTTTCCACCCTTTCCAAACCTCCTCCTTGCCTCCAACTCTTCAAATCCCCTCTCCAAGGCACCAGAAAAGCAACTCTGCAAACCTGGTGTTTCCTCTCTCTTCTCCATCTCCTTTCATTCTACCACCAGTCTCTACTTCGAGCAACAGATCTCATGGCCCTCCTACCAAGAAGATGGCTTCTCGTCTCCGTCCTCGCTCTCCAGAAGTCGGTCAAGGTTCTAGGGCTCCTTCGGAACGTCGGACAAAGCACCGAGAAGATCGATTGCCGGAGCTCGTCATCCCGCCTAACCTTCGCCTTCTTGATGTCTACGACACATTCACGAAGGTCGTGCAGCCACGCTACGTCGACTTTGTTACTTTGGAGGACATGTTCCCCAATCTTCAGCCCCTCTTTGACATCCAGGGTTGGGCACCCTTCTGTTATGCTCACCGCAGTACTCCGCCACTGTTGTGAATGAGTTCTTCACCAATCTCCGAATCACCACAAGCAATGAGTTATACACCAAGGTGAAGAACACCCCTTTTCATGTTACTCTCAACCTTCTATCCACTGCTCTACAAATTCCAAACACTGGCATGGATATTAGGAATCATCATCCCACTCTCGAAGACTACCATACCCTAATCACTCTACAGCCTTACGATCCACTAGTCGTAAGCACATGAATGCAAATTCATTCCCTCCACTTCATCTTCTCATCCATCACATCTTCACTACACTACATATCGTTCCCAAGGATGGGAGTCGAGAACTTGTGACTCTCTTCACAAGTCTCTGCTACATCAATTTCTTCTCGTTGAACCCATCAACCTCCCTCTCCTCATGATCTCTACCTTTCGCCAGTGCGTTCGCAGCGCAAAGAGATCTATGCTCTATGCATGCCAACTCACCTCTCTATTTCAGTTTATTGGCATCCAAATCCATGAGGATGAGATGACTGTTCTTACATCCCGTAGCTCCTATGATCTCACAACTGTACATAGAATGGGCTACAAGATGGTAGATGGCAATGTAACCAGAGATCTCAAGGGTAAAGGGGCAGCTGAAGATGATGATGATGGTGAAGAAGAAGAAGATCAAGCTGAAGAAGATCAATATGCAGATGATGCTCATGATGATGATTCTCAAGATGAGCCACTAATTGCTCCAAGAGATGATGCTCCTGATGTGGCAGTTGAGCCCTCCATTCGAGAATTACTCGCTCAACTCACAACTTCAGATGTCAACTGGATTTGAGAGGCTAAATAACAGGATGGATACACTTGACGCCCGCTTGGATAGCATTGCACCTTCGCGTCCGGCTCCTACACTGCCAGCTGATGAGATGCATAGCTAGCTTAGGTGTCTACGAGAGTGTCATGTCTGTTATCCAGTTATCTTAAGTCTTATGTTGTTCTCTTTACTTTGATGGTCATGCAATGTCTTTCCCTTTCAAGTTATGTTTTACCTAGCACGTTATGTATGGCTCAATGAAAAATCAATGAAAATTTTCGTCTTCCTTGCCTACTACATGTGCATATGGTGTATGCTTTTGGATATTGACAAAAGGGGGAGAAAACTCAATTGTGCACTTGCTTACACTTGCTTAATTGATTAATTTTGTCATCATCAAAAGGGGAGAATGTTGGGTTTACATTCTAATCATAAATACAACATGTTTTTGTTGATGATCAATGATGAACAAAGTAAACAAGTGAACAATGTGAATTAAGTTTAAATTGCATAAGATCTTGATACATATGACTTGTCACAATATGTTGGTATAATGCTTGGTTATAATGACTATAATGTCTCACTAACTATGTTCAATAATGTAGGAGACACACTACTCAAGACTTGTACCAACAACATGTAGAAAAGGTCACCAAATGTCAAAAGACAGAGTACCTGTCGACAGCACCAAGGACCCTGTCGACAGATACACACAGTCACACACTCAACAGACTCGGAAGACAGCCCTGTCGCAGCAGGCAGACACCTGTCGACAGTATTACACAGTCAGACACTTCAGGTTTCTGGAAAACTAGGTACCTGTCGACAGCACCAAAAGACCTGTCGACAGATGTACTCAGTCAGAGCCCAACCTGAACTTCCAGACTTCTGTCAAATGACAAACTGTCAAGACCTGTCGACAGTAGCTTGAAGACCTGTCGACAGCCGACCTGTTGCTTCAAATACGGGAAGTTTGGATGTTACCAAACTTGGTGTTTCCATGTACCACGTATCTCCATATGTAAACACCAATATATAGGCAATCTTTTGAAGCTATTCACGTACACAAGCAGCCTCCAAGCAAGAACCCTAAAAGCCTCTCAAGAAAAGTCTTGCCCTGCTGCTCTGCTTCTACCTGTTGCCCAGATTCAACAAGAGAAGTCCTCCGTGCAGCGGTGAAGTCTGAACGTCGTGGATTCAAGCCTCTTCATCAACTTCTGATCATCAAGACGAAGCTTGAAGTCTACCCAGACGTTCATCAGAAGAGTTTTCAATTGCATTTGATCCTCAACTCTCAAACTCTTCACTGTTTCACTTTTATCTATACTTGTGTGTGTGTGGTGTGTTTCAAGCAGTCCTTTTGCTTGATACACGTGTGTGTGTTGTTCTGATTGTGGTTACACATCAGAGAACACGTGGTGTGTGGAGTTGTAGTTCGTGAACTAGCTCATAAGCAGGTGATTCTGCGTGTGTGTGTGGCCCGTGGATGTAGGATACACGAGTTGTGTATTCCAACCACGTGAATCGTTGTGTCTCGTGGTTTGAACGTTTCTACGTTAGATGTTTGGTAGGCCGGCGCATATACACACGTCTAATCATCTGTTTGATATCTATCATCGAATCACACACATCCACACTAAGTTTAGTCCTTGCCATAACTTCTAGTAATTTGTATCTTATCGAAAAGAAGGCAACAAGTGTTCTTAATAGACAGTAATCTATTCAACCCCCCTTCTAGATTACCATTAGGGAATTCCGCAACACTTCACTCCCCTGTAGAGACTTGCTCTCATCCGATGTGGGTTGGTATAACCGTACCGGGTGGAAGTGGGTCGTTACATTTCTTCCCCAACTTAGGCACATGACTGGTCTTCTGTGGTCATTTACATTGTCGGGTTGCGGGTGTGAGCCTTGGGGCTGTGTTCCCCTAGGGCCTTGCCTTCAGATGGTGAATGTGACTGGTCTGTACGTCGTGTTCTCATCTGAAGGCGACACCCTTCTTATCGCCTTCTAGGTTGTGATAATTTTTATGTCACATTCTAATTCTGGTTGTGACTGGTTATAGGGCTTCTTGGGGTTCGACCTTCTGTTGCTGAACACAACAGATGGATACATCGCATTATCATCAGAAGGTGATACTGTATGGTCGTGACTTGGTTGTGGCTGGTTCATTGTTGCCTTCTTCTGAAGGTGACGCACCTTTTGTTGTGTTCTTTCTGTCGAGTTCCTGGCTGAGGTGTGTGTGCTTGTGTTGGTTGTCGGTCCTCCCAGAAGTTCTGGGAGGTGTGCTGTGTGTGACCTGTGACTTCTGGCCTTGTCTTGTTTATGAGCAAGTCGTGCCTATTATTTGTTGTTGGTTTCCCTCATGTTCTCTGTCACTCGGCACTTCGCACTTGAGGGCTTGTCCCATTCAGAGGTTGTTACCATTTCCTGGGCCCCCCACCCCGCACGCCGGTTGAGGGAGTTCTCTAGGTGGCGGGCTTGGTCGAGTGTCAGAATCTGGTAGCTGACGGGAAAATGATGGTGAACGGCAATGTTGAGTTGTTTGCAGAGTTCTCGTTGCTGAGACGGGATGCCGGGGTGGTTTTGGGGTGTTCTTCTGACACGGTCCAATCAGTCCTGTTCCTCACTGCCTCGCTCTACGTTGGTTCTCGAGCCACGTAGAGGGGTCAGGAGTGGGGACGCAGCTCATCACGTATTGCAGTTGTTCTTGTGTTGTTCTATGCTCTTGTTGTGGCTCACTGGACTCACTCTTCTGGGGAGGTTGTAAGTAGGAGCCGGCTGGTGAGCGATGAGCAGCCTGTAGGTGCTCCCGACTGTTAGAGGCAATGGCACGATGATTGTTATTATGTCGACATTTCTTTATAGTGTTCTTCATTCGTGGGTCTGTTGCCTTGGCAAGAGACGACAGTTGTAGCTGTTGGGAATCAGATCGGCAGCCCTCTAACACACAACTCACACACAGAAATTGGAGGAGAGATAGAAGAAGGAAGAATAGAGACACAAACACACAAGAACATAAAAATTTACGTGGTTCAGAGGAAAGCCTTCCTACGTCCACGGCCGTAGCAGCAAAACCTATGAGAATGTGTCATAATCGTACATCGTACAAGAGAATTAGTCCTCCCTATATATTGAGAGATTAGGGCGTTATAATCAAGGGTTCCGTGGACAAGAATACCTTGAAGAAACAAAACGAAAACTGTCTGTTCTTGGGTGTGTCGACTTACCCTCATCAGGTGTCGACCTATGTCGACATGTGTCGACTCGTGTCAACATGTGTCAACCTGTCTTCATCAGGTCGATCCGCGAATGTGAAGTGCACGTTTGAGAGTTCGGGCTCCACACTCTAACATTAGCTGTCGTAACCCGATTTTTCAAATAATAATAATAATAATAATATGTGCAAAAATAATTTAATTCATTAAATAATTGAAAAATCAAAGAAAAGAGAATTAAATAAAACTCATTAAATGAAAAAGAGTAATGGGCTTTGTTAAATGGACCCATTAGAATTTAGTGTGCCAAAATAAAGATTTTTAAAAGGGGAATAATAAGGAAATACCCTATTCGTAACTTAAATATTACATAAATAAGAAAGGGGTAATAAATAATTAAAGTAAGTGATTTGCCCCCCAAACCTTCGTCCACACTTATATAATGATAATCACTCTTAGTCGCTTAGTGAAGGTAGTGGCACCCTCACACGCGTGATGGCGCCCCTACCTTCTCCTTTTGGTTCGGCTATATTCAAAAAAAAAAAAAAAGTTATTTGGGTTGGATTTAGATTCCTGACCCTACCCTAATAGCTTGGCAAGAATTTAGCTCCCATCCTAACCCAAATAGGAAGTGAAAAGCTTAGAAAGAGGAGAGAAAATAGGAAATCCCAGAATTTATATGAGTTAGAGTCCTATAATGAAATTGAAAGGGAGGAAGCTTAAATACTCTCCTAGCTCGTCGCCAAGGGTTGCTGGATGTGGAGAAGAAGCCAAGGAGGAAGAGAACTCGTGGGGAGAAGGTTGCTCAAGCTCTCAACCCGTGTTCTTCAAGTTCTAGCCCTACAAGAGGAAAATGAATCAAAGGTAGGCATTCTCATGAGCAAAACTAAATTAAATTGTTTGTAGATCATTCCGTGCATCATGAACAAAACCCCTTTTCTTTCATAATTTTTGGTTCACCCAATCTTTTCTTCTTAATTTTTGAGGTTTTGCAAGCTCCATGACCCCAAACCCTCTTGACAAATTTATATCTCCATGTATACTCAACCCCATGCCTCGAAAATTTAACTGGAAATACTGATGATAGTTAGGCTTCTTTTGCCTCTAAAATCCCTAATTTTCATCCACCCTACTTTGTGAATTAATTCTTTTACCCCAACCGTTACTGTTCCATGTTCTTTGTGAAGTATCATGATTAAACCAAGCCGAAACCTCTGTTGCTTTCAAATTCCTATTTACTGGAAGTACTCTTGCATGTCTAGAATCTTTTAGAACTAGTTTCAAGAATTTTCATCTATTGTGCAATTAGTTGTGAATTTCTGAATCACCCTATGTCAAAGCAAGGAAGTTCTGGTCCACAATCTATTGCACTGTCCTTTCCTGGTCGGGCTCAGGCGCAACACCTGAGAACGCGATAGCCCGATAGGCCGTGTTATGTGGTCTGATCATGACAGTGTTACCCATCGCGTTCTTAACGCGATAGGCGATGTCGTCGCGATCAGTCAGCCTGTTCTGACTGACCCGTCGCGTTCTGTGTAAACCCCTGTCGCGTTATGTTCTGACCTCGTTGCGACCCTTACTGGGGTACATCGCCATCTCAGAATTTTGCATGAAAACCCCTGATTTATAATGCTCTAACTTTCTACAGTGTTTGTACCCTCTGTTAACAGTCATTCACGCAGTAAATACACTTGTTAGAAATTGAACATTAATGTGCGATTTTAAATGACATGCATATGATCTTTTTCTATCTATGATTTCTCTTACATAAACACACACTTTGAACCATCTATTAGGCTTAACTTGGCATGGAAATATCTCATAAAATATCTGGTAATTTATTCCAATTATATATTTAAATTGCCCTATTTTAAATGGACTCGCCTTCGTTTCTCGCGATGTTTTGGGAATACCGTTACTGATGCTCCACTGTTCTAGAATTCCTCTAGAACGTCGAGCATTTGTTTCTATATACACACTTTTCTCTTGACTTGGATGAACTCTCCATCGGATACTCCTTCTGTCGGACTAGTGAATCCTTGTTCAAGGCCTCCGTAAGTGTCCTTTGTCCATGGATTCTCACATGGTCGACGAGCTAGTTGTACCCTAACACCTATGATACCCTTTAGGGATCAACATGATCTAAACGACTATTAGAAGTTCGCTCTTATCTTAAATCACGTCGGACCTCTAAACATGTGCATAACATGGCTAGCGGAAGGGTAGTGAATTCCACCTGACTACCAACACCAAGTGCACGTGATGTGCAACTGTTACTATCGCTTGTTACTCGACGTGTTACGTGCAATGTCTCTTAGTTCTCGTCTATATTCTACTTGCTCTTCTATTATGTTACTCTACTATCTCGTCTATTCATCTAGTGCTCTCATCTATTTCTTGGTACTCTCTATTGACCATTGACTGATTGTCTAAAGATAAACAATATAACCAATGTTTGGCAATATATAAAGGGCCCGATCTGGTCTTGGGAGGTGCGCCCGAAAGTGCTATTTGCCCATGGGAGTTAAATGATCAGAGTGTTCGGCATTACACTAGAGTGCTATCTAAATGACAATCCAAAGTGCTATATTCTCTCGTTGTCTATTGACGACAAAGGCTATACTATGCTCGTTGTGCTATTGATTACATGTGCTAATTGTGCTATACTTGACATTTGTGGTATATTTAGAAACTTGTGCTATTTCTATCACATGTTATCATGCTATCTCTCACATTACTTGACTCTCTCGCTCTATCGTTAGTTACTCTACCATTTAATACATTAATCATTTAAAGCCTGCTTGACTATTGAGATTTAAGTCCTATTGGGCGTTATCGCTCACCCTGCGTTATTTGTCGTTGTGTTTTCAGGTGAGACCGAGGATGAACCTGACACTCAAGAGGATGGGAATGACCAAGAGTGAAGTCAAGAGTACCCTAGCGTCTTAGTAATATATTACAGTCTTAGTTAGATCTTTTTCTTTTATTCAATGTAATTGGGCCCTATAGAACGGCTTTGATATTAGTGGTTGTAACTAGACATTGAAAATTATTATTGAGAATAATTTGCTTTAGTGTTTATTTCTTGTTCAATGGTGTAATGTCTAGTACTCGCTCTTTACCCATTTATTTGCAACTGCCTCGCGTTCCGATATTCCACGTCGGGGCATGACAGTTTTGTGGTATCAGAGCCTAGGTTATTCTTAAGTATAGGATGATCTAGGTTGACTAGCCTCGACAAGAGTCAATTATCATACATATGTGAGATATGGTTAGAACCATGGGTATCTAGCTAAAAATGAACTCACACACGCACGAATTAAATTCCACGTCAATATCATAACAGTAAGTTACTTTTGTAGGAACTAAGCAATCAAGATGACTGTTGAACGTGCTCAAATGAGGGGCATGCAATAGACCATCCAAGAACTGACTCGTGCAATTATGCAAGCTACCCAAGGAGGTGGAAACCGCGGCGGTGCAGGCGAGCTGCATCGTAACTTCCGGAGCATGAACCCACCTAGGTTCAGTGGATCCACGGATCCGGATGAGGCCGAGCATTGGCTAAAGGAGACGGAAAGGATTTTCCGTGTTATGCAATGTGCAGCGGGGGATAAGCTGCTACTAGCTACATTCCAAATAGAGAAGGACACCCGCGCTTGGTGGGAGTCAGTGGAAGCTACTAGGGAGACTAGTCAATTCACCTGGACCAAATTCAAGGAAACATTTAATTCCAAGTACTTCTTGGATAGCGTGCAAGAAAGGAAGGCTGCAGAATTTGCTGCTCTTAAACATAGAAGCCTGACTGTGGCCGAGTATGATGCCTAGTTTTCAAGACTGGCAGGTTATGCTGAACACCTGGTGGATACTGAAAGGATGAAGGATAAGTGCTTTCTCAACAGCCTTAAGCCACAATACATCACTCAACTGGCCCCTCTCGATGTCCAGACCTATGCCGAGATGGTAAAGAAAGCTCAACTTCTAGAAGATGCTACGGACTTCACTGACAATATCAAAGGGCAGTTTGTAAAGAAGGAAATGACATCTGGTCAATCATCTGCTAAGCCGAACAATGGCAAGAAGCGTCCCTTCAACATCACGGAAGGACCCAGCCAAGAGAGGAACCCCAAAGCTATTGTCCCCAACACTCCAGTGAAAGGCAACTGCAAGCACTGTGACAAGCCAGGTCACACGGCTGATGAGTGCTGGAGGAAAGTCGGCGCATGTCTGCGCTGTGGAAGCCGCGAGCACCGCATTCCCGAGTGCCCGCTACTGAAGGAAAACGAGAGGCACCCTAATGCGCCTAAGAAACAGGGAACGCTGCAAGCCCTACATAATGAAGAACCCCCTGAGGAAGGTGGCGTGGTAGAAGGTACCCTACAAGTTTTCTCCTTACCAGCATTTGTTTTATTTGATACTGAAACAACTCATTCATTCATATCTTAAAACTTTGCTGATACCTTGAATGCTAAAGCTATATCCATGGGATGCAAATTTTCTGTCACAACCCCACTGGGAGAGAAGGAGAAATTGAACAAATACTTTCCATCTGCCGATGTAATGATCGGAGAACATAACCTAAAAGCCGACTTGGTGTGTATACCCATGGTAGGCTATGATGTAATTTTGGGAGCCGATTGGTTGTCCACTTATGGGGCAAGTGTCGACTGTAAGAAAGGGAAAGTTACTTTTAGAGAGTTCCCTAAGTTGTCATTCACTGGGATTAGACATAAGAGACAGATGTCTCTAATCTCTGCCATAAAAGCCCACAACATGATTGCTTTGCTTTCCTTGCGGCTATAATAGTTGAAAAGAAGGATTCGAAGATAGAAGACATCCACATAGTCCAGGATTACCCAGATGTATTTCCCGAAGATCTTCCAGGGATTCCCCTGGAATGTGATGTCAACTTCGCCATTGAGTTGATCCCTGAAGTTGCCCCGGTATCGCGTCAACCGTACCGGAGGTCACTTGCCGAGTTAAAGAAATTGAAGGCGCAACTGATGGAGCTATTAGAGAAGGGGTTCATCAGACCAAGTACTTCCCCATGGGGAGCACCTGTGCTATTCGTTAAAAAGAAAGATGGATCGATGAGACTATGCATCGACTATCATCAACTCAATCAGCTGACCATCAAGAATAAGTATCCATTGCCTTGAGTCGATGAACTGTTCGACCAAATATCTGGAGCTCAATATTTCTCCAAGTTCGATCTTCGATCTGGCTATCATCAAATGAGGATCAAGGATGACGATATCTTCAAAATGGCTTTCAGGAGCAGGTATGGACACTATGAATTCGTCGTTATGCCTTTTGGTCTAACCAATGCTCTTGCAGCCTTTATGCAACTAATAAACAACATATATCGGTCATACCTTGACAAGTTCGTGGTCGTCTTCATCGACGATATCCTTATATATTCAAAGACCAAAGAAGAACATGAAGAACATCTGAAGATAGCACTGCATGTTTTGCAAGACAGCAAACTATTCGCAAAGCTGAGCAAGTGTGAATTCTGGCTCGAAGAAGTGTCTTTCTTGGGCATCTCATCTCAAAGGATGGCATCTCGTTGATCCCTCCAAAGTCGAAGTTCTACTCAATTGGGAGAGACTAACCAATGCCATGGAAATCAGAAGCTTCTTGGGACTGGCTGGCTACTACAGACAGTTCATAAAGGGCTTCTCAAAGATCACCATTCCCCTCACGTGTCTGACATGAAAGGAGAATCCCTACTCCTAGAGTAAAGAGTGTGAGAAGAGTTTTCAGACTCTAAAAGACTGTCTTACCTCAGCACCTATTCTCGCTCTTCCAATAAAGGGAGAAGCTTTCTCAATCTACATCGATGCCTCAGGAATTGGGCTAGGCTATGTATTGATGCAAAAGGAGAAGGTCATTGCCTATTCTTCAAGACAACTAAAGACACATGAAGTCAACTACCCGGTGCATGATCTATAATTGGCTGCCGTGGTCTTCACCTTGATGATCTGGAGACATTATTTATATGGCAAGCAATTCACTGTCTACTCAGACCATAAGAGCTTGAAGTATTTATTCTCCCATAAGGAACTCAACATGAGACAGAGAAGATGGCTAGAATACCTAAAAGATTTCGACTTCAACATCCAATACCATCCAGGCAAAGGAAACACTATGGATGATGCTCTTAGTAGGAAGCCAATGGCATCTGTATCGAGTCTAGTTCCTGACGAGATGCAACTACTGGAACAATTCGCAAGGCTAGACTTGAGTATTGAACATAGAGATGATCGAGCCTTGGTTGCCAACATCAAGATTCAATCTGACATGCTGGAAGAAATTAAAGCCCAACAAGATAGGGATCCATTCTTGGTTCGCATCAAGGAAACCTTAGCCGAAAGACCAGACTTTGCTATGACCAAAGATGGAAGGCTAGTATTTCAAGGAAGGACATGCGTCCCCGACAATGAAGAACTGAGGAGAAAGTTAAAGGATGAAGCTCACAAGACAAAGTACACTATTCATCCTGGAGGTACCAAGATGTATCAAGACATGAAAAGAACGTTTTGGTGGCCGAACATGAAGAGAGGGGTAGTTGAACATGTTTCTTACTGCCTTACTTGCCAACAGGTAAAGGCGGAACACCTGCGCCCTGCTGGCGTACTTAGACCCTTAGATATTCCGTAGTGGAAATGGGAAAGTATTGGCATGGACTTCATCATGGGATTACCCAAGACTCGTAGTGGACTTGATGCCATATGGGTCATTGTCGACCAACTAACCAATTCCGCTCACTTCCTAGCTATAAAGAGTAAGTGATCAGTGGAGGTACTAGCTACTCTATATGTCAAGGAAATAGTGAGACTGTACGGAGTTCCATCATCTATTGTCTCGGATCGAGATCCGAGATTTACATCTCACTTATGGAAGGGATTTCAAGCCGCACTTAGCACTAAGCTCAATTTTAGTACCACGTTTTACCCACAAACTGACGGGCAAACTAAAAGAACCAACCAAATTGTTAAAGACATGTTGAGAGCCTGCACCATAGACTTCCAGGGTTATTGGAATGAGCACCTATCCTTAATTGAGTTCGCCTATAACAATAGTTACTAGAAGAGTATCAAGTTCGCACCGTTTGAAGCACTATATGGCAGAGACTGTAGATCTCCTACATGATGGAATGAGGTTGGAGAATAGCAATACCTACGCCCAGACATGGTACAACGTACAACAAGGGATATACAAGTGATCAGAGACCGGCTCAAGATTGCTCAGTCCAGACAAAAGAACTATGCTGACAAGAGAAGGAGAGATTTAGAATTTCAAGTGGGAGACCATGTACTCCTAAAGGTGTCACCTACCCGTGGCATCCAAAGATTTGGTGTCAAAGGAAAGCTCAATCTTAGATTCATCGGTCCTTTTGGAGTGCTAGAAAGGGTTGGTGAGGTTGCGTACCGACTGGCGTTGCCACCAGACTTGGCATGTATACACAATGTGTTCCATGTCTCCATGCTTAGGAAATATGTATACGATCCTACACACATCATTCGCCAGGAGAAGTTGGTATTAAATAGGGACATGACATACGAAGAGAAGCCAATCAAGATACTAGAACAGAAGGTGCAACAAATCATGAACCGTCCCATCCATGTGGTTAAAGTCCTATGGAACAATCGTGGAGTGGAAGAAGCCACATGGGAACGGGAAGGAATCATCAGACGGAACTACCCTGACCTTTTTGGTAAGTCATTATATCCACTGTGATCATGAGAATTTGGGGACCAAATCCTTTTTAAGAGGGGGAGGATGTAGTAACCCAATTTAAAATAATAATAATAATAATAATATGTGCAATAATAATAACAATATGTGGAATAATAATTAATTAATTAAATTAATTGAAAAAACAAAAAAAAGAGAATTAAATAAAACCCATTAAATGAAAAGGAGTAATGGGCTTTGTTAAATGGACCCATTAGAATTTAGTGGGCCAAAATAGGGATTTTTAATAGGGGAATAATAACGAAATACCCTAAATTCGTAACTTAAATATTACATAAATAAGAAAGGGGTAATAAATCATTAAAATAAGTGATTTGGGTTGGATTTGGATTCCTAACCCTACCCTAATAGCTTGGCCACGAATTTAGCTCCCATCCTAACTCAAATAGGAAGTGGAAAGCCTAGAAAGAGGAGAGAAAATAGGAAATCATAGAATTTATAGGAGTTACAGTCCTATAAAGAAATAGAAAAGGAGGAAGCTTAAATACTCTCCTAAATCCCCCATGGCTGGCCCTAGCTCATTGCTAAGGGTTGCTGGACATGGAGAGGAAGCCAAGGAGGAAGAGAACTCACGGGGAGAAGGCTGCTCAAGCTCTCAACCCGTGTTCTTCAAGTTCTAGCCCTAGAAGAGGAAAACGAATCAAAGGTAGGCATTCTCACGAGCAAAACTAAATTAAATTCGTTTGTAGATCGTTCCATGCATCAGGAACTAAACCCCTTTCGTTTCATAATTTTTCGTTCACCCAATCTTTTCTTCTTAATTTTTGAAGTTCTGCAAGCTCCAGGACCCCATAAATTTATATCTCCATGTATACTCAACCCCATGCCATGAAAATTTAACTGGGAATATTGATGATAGCTGGGCTTCTTTTGCCCATGAAAGCCCTAATTTTGATCCACCCTACTTCACAAGTTAATTCTTTTACCCCAACTATTACTGTTCCATGTTCTTCGTGAATTATCAAGATTAACCCATGCCGAAACCTCTGTTGCTTTCAAATTCCTATTTACTGGAAGTACTCTTGCATGTCTATAATCGTTTAGACCTAGTTTCATGAATTTTCATCACTTGTGCAAATAGTTATGAATTTCTGAATCACCGTGTGTCAAAACAAGGAAGTTTTAGTCTGCAATCCAATGCCCTATCCTTTCCTGGTCGGGCTTAGGCGCAGGACCTGAGAACATGACGGCCCGATAGGCCGAGTTCTGAGGTCTGATCACAACAGTGTTACCCATCGCATTCTTAATGCGACAGGCGCTGCCATCGCGATCTGTCAGCCTGTTTTGACTGACCCGTCGCATTCTGTGAAAACCCCCGTCACGTTCTGTTCTGACTCCGTCGCGACCCTTACTGGGGTACGTCGCGATCTCAAACTTTTGCATGAAAACCCCTAATTTATGATGCTCTAACTTTCTACAGTGTTTGTACCCTCTATTAACAGTCATGCACGCAGTAAATACACTTGTTAGAAATTGAACATTAATGTGTGATTTTAAATGACATGCACATGATCTTTTTCTATCTATGATTTCTCTTACACAAACACACATTTTGAACCATCTATTATGGCTTAACTTGGCATGAAAAGATCTCATAAAAGATCTGGTAATTTATTCCAATTATATATTTAAATTGCACTATTTTAAATGGACTCGCCTTCATTTCTCGCGATATATTGGGAATACCGTTATCGACACTCCACTGTTCTAGAATTCCTCTAGAACGTCGAGCATTTGTTTCTATATACACACTTTTCTCTAGACTTGGATGAACTCTCCGTCGGATACTCCTTCTGCCGGACTAGTGAATCTTGTTCAAGGCCTCCGTAAGTCTCCTCTGTCCATGGATTCCCACATGGTCGACGAGCTGGTTGTACCCTAACACCTATGATACCCTTTAGGGATCAACATGATCAAAACGACTATTAGAAGTTCACTCTTATCTAAATCACGCCGGACCTTTGGACATGTGCATAACATGGCTAGCGGAAGGTAGTGAATTCCACCTGACTACCAACACCAAGTGCGCGTATTATGCAATTGTTACTATAGTTTGTTTACTCGACGTGTTACATGCAATGTCTCTTAGTTGTCGTCTATATTCTACTTGCTCTTCTATTCACGTTCACTCTACTATCTCGTCTATTCATCTAGTGCTCTCATGTATTTCTTGGTACTCTCTATTGGACATTGACTCATTGTCTAAAGATAAACAATATAACTAATACCTGGCAATATATAAAGGGCCCGATCTGGTCCTGGGAGGTGCTCCCGAAAGTGCTATTTGCCCATGGGAGTTAAATGATCAGAGTGCTTGGCATTACACTCGAGTGCTATCTATCTTGACTACCTAAATGACAATCAAAAGTGCTATATTCTCTCGTTGTCTATTGACGACAAAGTGCTATACTATGCTCGTTGTGCTATGGATATACCTGTGCTAATTGTGCTATACTCGACATTTGTACTATATTTGGAAACTTGTGCTATTTCTATCACGTGATATCATGCTATCTCTCACATTACTTGACTCTCTCCCTCTATCGTTAGTTACTCCGCCATTTAATACATTAATCATTTAAAGCATGCTTGACTTTTGAGATTTAAGTCCTGCTGCGTGTTATTGCTCACTCTGCGTTATTTGTCGTTGTGTTCTCAGGTGAGACCGAGGATGAACCTGACACTCAAGAGGATGGGAATGACCATGAGTGAAGTCAAGAGTACCCTAGCATCTTAGTAATATATTAGAGTCTTAGTTCGGTCTTTTGCTTTTATTCAATGTAATTCGGCCCTATAGAACGGCTCTAATATTAGTGGTTGTAACTAGACATTGGAAATTATTAATGAGAAGAATTTGCTTTAGTGTTTATTTCTTGTTCAATGGTGTGATGTCTAGTACTCGCTTTGTACCCATTTATTTTCTACTGCCTCGCGTTCCGATATTCTGCGTCGGGGCGTGACAGTAGCTGAGTCATGTCTTGCCCCGTTGGTGCTGTTGGTTTTGCGCTAGGGCGTTGTGCCTTGGGTGGTCGTTGTGTTGCATTGAGTAGGCCTCCGGCCTAATTAGGGTTTCTCTGGGTTGGAGCGGGTGTGCTCCCATCCCTAGTCATTGTACCAAGGGTTGGTGTGGAGTGTTCCCCAACACAGGTACACTTTGCTGGTTTATGTCTTGGTGTTCTCTCAATGTGCTTTGTGGAGGCCCAGACTTCAGTTTCGTAACTTGTGCTTGGTGTTGTTCGTGGTGGCACCTGTCTGCGTGACTTCTTGAGCTTGTGGAGGTCTGGGATGGCTATACTTGTGTGGTGAGATTCTTTTCTCGCGCGTGTGTGTGCCGAGGGTTTCTTCTGCATCATGTCCCACTTCGTTGGTTCTGTGGGAGTCGTGTGTGGCCTGACCCTGGTTGTAGGTCGTGGCGTTACTATGTTTTCATTGTTTGTAGTAGCTAGCTTAGTTGTTTCCTTAGTTATTGCTTTCTAGTGTAGTTGCTTCCGCTTTCTTTGGAGTTCCTATTGCTCTGGCTGGTAAGAGACTGGTTATCCCTATTGGGCCTTGTTCGCGAGGATCACCCCCCTACTTTGTTCAGGTAGGGGCTCGCTGTCATAGGAGTTCGGGGCCGGACGGTTCACGTGGTGTTGTTATGCCGTGCATTGCCAGCAGTGTGGGTGTGAGAGCTCTCGTACAGGTGTGAGTTGAGAGTTGTCTTCTAGCAAGTCCTCGGGATATGCCCCTTAAGGATTGCACTTTTTTTCCTATACCTGTACTTTTATTTGGGACATGGTATACATAATATTCTTATTTATTGTACAGAATTTCTTATTATGGTTATTTAAATTCATTGCTTATCTCACTAGACTAAATTCTAACCCTTTTGGGTCTTCAGGTCCATGGGTGGCGGTCCGAGGTTCGAGTACTTGGATGGCCTTCCGGGTGTCGCATCCTCCCGGGCCGTTATAGAATATGAGTTGGACACTAGATGGATCAACTCCAACCAATAGAAATTCAAAAGAGTCACCAAAAGGGGGTGAACTAGAACCCAAAATTGGACTCAAGAGTAAGTTGATACACACAAAATTCATCTAGCAAGTAAGCCATGCTAAGCCCATATAGTGCAGTGATAGAGAACTCATACCAAATAGGGATGTGATATTATAAAGTGAGTTTCTCTACTTTATATTCCTCCACATTACTATAAACATCATAGCAGGAAAGGAATGGAGATGCCTCGATTCTCTTTCCTTTTGCCTTCAAAGGAGACCCTCTTGGTCCACCAAATTAGGAGAATAATTTGAAGAAGAGACTGAGACCAGAGGTGAAGACAACGAAGAACAAGATTGGCTGGTGTAGGCAAAAAATAGAAGCAAACGCGACTATATTAAAAGTGATCTTAGAATCGGATTTTTTGTGTGTTGTGTAAGAAATCACTAGAATAGGATGCCCTAGCCCAAGAAGAATGATGCCAGATGAGACAAAAACTCAACCACCACAGAAGATGAAGCCATATATGAATTGAACCCAACTCTGAAGTAGAAAGAGAAAACAAGTGGAAGTGTGCCACAAGAAGTCTACATGTGATATTTATCATCATTAAGTTGAAGAGGTTTCTCAAAAATCTTTGCCTCTTCGAAAAAAAAAAAAGCCCTCATCGATCTTTGAAGTAAACAAGATTCAAGGCAAATGATGCATAATTATAGCATCTAGCCTTGTAAAGCCTTGAGGAGAATGGTGGTGTCAATGTTGCGATAGCTACGGATCTGTGGAAGGAAAGTGTGGCGACGTGACGCCAACCTCTATACTTGAGGCAAACAAGCATTAAAAGCCT
Organism: Colocasia esculenta; assembly: GCA_014218235.1. Classification (NCBI taxonomy): domain Eukaryota; kingdom Viridiplantae; phylum Streptophyta; class Magnoliopsida; order Alismatales; family Araceae; genus Colocasia; species Colocasia esculenta. The sequence continues at coordinate 99,646,870 of CM024763.1, read as the reverse complement.
GAGAAGCTACATAAACACCATTGGAAAGGCCACCTAAGAGGCTTGTAAATTGAGGAATCCATCTGCCCGTATACCCCAAATGACTCTAGTCACTGACCAAAATTCTTTAGCATAGGAATAACAAGGGCAAGTGTGGAGAGGTAATTTCTATCCTCAGACCAAAATCATAAGGCCCAAGTTCCAAGCTCAGTCCAAGAATGTGAAAGCCCCATAAAGGCCCACCCTGGTGAACTCTATCCACAAGTAGGGCACATGAAATGCTAACGAGCAATTGATTTGCCACTTATGGAAGGGTCCTTAGCTTGGAACGCATGTTAGGAAGATAGTCTGAGCATAGGTGAGACTTCTGAGATAGTGATCCGATAGGTGCTACAATTAGGGATAACTTGACCTACACTTCGAGCCTATCTCGATAGACTTATCTTAGTAAAGCTTAGCTTCATGGAACTAAAGTGGTCGATGCCCTTACCCGAGTTAGCAGTTAGTAGATCTCAAACTAAAACACAATGGTAATCTAGAAGAATAGGAGCCTTAAAGGGGATAATGTTGGATGCCCATGATTGGCTTGAGTAATTGTCCACGTCTCTCATGGGGCATTTGAATCTCATCATGGCCACTACTCATAGTTATACCCACGATTAGAGTTTTAATTAGCTCCACATCTAGTGGAATCGCCTAGGGAGGTGCAACTCAAGAAATCCAAAGGAATCTCTGTATCCCAGATAACACACAACTGATAGTCAAATTAGTGGAGAGCTATCTTGACATGACCCTCTTCTTATTTGATCTCTTGCTCGTGCAAACTTAGGCATCAGAGAATGTTCCTTAATATGACAATCTCAATACTTTTGATCCTTCATCCGCCATGCATGTCTCCCCTTCAATGATTGAATAGTGTTCTCCAGATCCCACCATTGAAGACGTCTAATGGTCTACATTAGAGTTTGAGATCGATCCTCTTCAAAACTCTATCTATTTATGGGAGTCGAGGACCTTGGTCGCCTCTCTTGAGAGATTGCATGAAGTCGTAGCTAGAAGATGGTCTTATGAGAACTAAGTCCCCAAGATACTCTCTTTATATGAGTCCTAATTATGATAGGCCATTTCAGTTAGAGAAAGACTTATTGTACTTGTACATTGCACTTTAAGTGCAATGTGACTAGGCAATATCTCATGTGGCACCCCTCATATGAGGAGTGATAAAGTGGCAATCCAATTGTTGGATGCCACATGGGCTTGTTGCCTAGTAAATGTGAAAGTGCAATAAGCATTTCTCTTTCAGTTAATACGGATACACAAGCGAATCCTTTCGATAGGGGTAGGGTAGTTTTACAAGTCTCCACATCAAGGTTATACTTCCGGGAATGATTAGTGTGGAAAACAATTTGTTCGAGATTTCCATGATATTTTTATGGACGTCCTCACAGACGGCACAAATGGGGTAACGCTGACAGCCGACGAACAGGAAGATACCTTTTTGGGCCGGCCAAAATGGCAGGTGCACTTAATTTGTCGACTCTGCCGTAAATTTTGAATGTGATGCAAGTAGACATGCATTTATTGTATTTTTCATTTGATTTGATTAAAGCAAAAATTCCCAGCCTATGTATTTGTAATTTCTCCTTATTGAATAGATAATGAAATTAGAAGGTCATATGGGAAGGTTTCGTCAAGTAGACACCCTGCCAAAAGCAATAAAGTATTTTTCACAAGAAAACGTTCATGAAAAGGGCAAAAAATGATTTGCAAGAAGCGTTCATATTTTCTTTTAAGCGGAAGTTATTAGCTGGAGTATCACCTTTGCAACATTGGGATTTAACAGTGAGATTATTCTTACTATTATAGTAAGGATGACAAATTTGCGCTTTTTGTTGTAAGAATAATTTATAAGCAAAAACTTCTAATAAAAATTATATAATTAAGTTTTAGAAGGGTGGTTGTGAATCATCCGACTAATGGAAGTAATAATTTACGTTCTAATTAACCCTGGAGAACACGGTTGGTCAAGTGGCCAAATCGCGAGCCATGGCACGGTCGTGTCACCCGGGCTGCTATTTTTTTTTTTACTTTCCCTCTCACATTTGGTGTATTTAAAGAGTCTAAATAGTGTTTAATTGAGATAAAATTTAATGTAAATTAATTAATAGAGGATACAAATTATTGTAATTTTAGTTTAATTTTTTAATTAATTTTTCATCAAGTAAATATTATCCAAAAAATCATTAGATCGAGTTAATCTCAACATCTAAGAGATCTAAATGGTGTCTAATTGAGATCAAATTTCAAACATAAGCTAATTAAATGATGATACAAATTATAGTAATTTTACTGAAATTTTTTAAATGAATTTTTTGTCAAGTAAAAATTATCTCGAGAATCATTAGGTCAACTTTATCTCAACAACTATGCATCAATAATTTCTGATATTTATATTTCTAAATCAAAATATTTTTATGGTAATTATGATGAGTTTAGATTTGACTTTTTTTTCGGAACTGAATGTCGTCCCGTCGAAGTGCACACAATCAAAGATAGTATAGTAACCATGATTCGTCGTGCGAATCGTACCGTGCCTGGGCTATCGCGAGCCTAGGCATAGTCGGGTCACCCCATTGAGGTGACTCAGGCGTGCCACGACACGTTGCTGACCAGTACGGTCCGGGCCGCTAAATATGTTTTTCTTTTTTTTTTCATTCCTCTCTCACATCTGGTGCATTTAACTGGTCTAAATGATGTCTAATTGAGATGAAATCTTAAACATAAACTAATTAAGATATGATACAAATTATAGTAATTTTATTTTAATCTTTTTAATTATTTTTTTGTCAAGTAAAAATTGTCCCAAAAATCATTGGGTCAACTTAATCTCAACATCAATGCATCAATAACTCTTGATATTTATATTTTTAGAATCAGTATATTTTTTTAGTAATTATGATGACTTCAAATTTGACTTGATTTTTGGAACCAAATGTCGTCCCGTTAAAGTGTTTAGAGGGTTTGTCGTACCGCGGCAAACCCTGTGTACACTTAAGGGGTCTAAATAGTGTCTAATTGAGATAAAAATTGAAACATAAGCTAATTAAGAGATGATAAAAATTATAGTAATGATAGTTTAATTTTTTAAATTAATTTTTTGTCAAGTAAAAATTATTCCAAAAATTATTAGGTCGACTTAATCTCAACATTTATGCATCAATAATTTCTGATATTTATATTTTTAAAATCAGTATATTTTTCTAATAATTATGATGACTTCAGTTTGACTTTATTTTTGGAACTGAATGTCGTCCCATTGAAGTGTACACAATCAAAGATAGTACTAGAATTATATTAATAATATGAAAAATATTCTAAAATTAAAGATAATTATGTTTTATATAAGTGATCATGTCTTACATATAATTTACTATCTCTTTTAATTTCTTAGTGTCATATTAATATTTTATTATAAATTTAAAGACGTTACAGTTTTTTTTCTATTTTCGGATTCTTGATGTTGATCTAATGGAATACATTCGTCATATCATGAACAACTTTCATGAAGAGCCCAAAGACTGATTACCCTCGTTCAGGATGTAGAGAGACCGCACTCACTGCTAGTTTGGATCACGATATGAGAGAGAAGGTCAAGAACAATCCATTGTATCTTGAAGCACAAACCTTCATTTGATGTGATTCTAGTTGGAGCTCGTAGAGGAAGTCGTGGGGAACAAGTTTTACGAAGAAGTCTCGAAGAGATATGTAACGACCCGACCTCCCGGACCGTCGCCAGGGACCCCGAAGGTCACGCCGCCACCCACGGATCTGAAGACCTGGAAGGGTTAGAATTTAGTCTAGTGAGATAAACAATGAATTCAAATAACTATAACAAGAAAGTTCGCACATTAATAAGAAAATTATGTACAACACGTCACAAATAAAAGTACAGGTACAGAAAGAAAAGTGCAATCCTTAAGGGGCATACCCCGAGGACTTGCAAAAAGACAACTCTCAACTCATACAAAACAAGAGCTCTCACGCTCACAACTTACACTGCTGGTAATGCACGGTGAAACCAACCGCCACCACAACCGTCTGGCAACGATCTCCTACGACAGCGAGTCGCTACCTAAAGAGAGCAGGGGGGTCAGCCTCGCGAACAAGGCCCAGTATGGATAACCAGTCCTCTTCCAGCCAGAGCAGCAGAACTCCAAAGAAAAGCGAAAGCACTACTCTAGAAAGCAGTAAAGCGAGAAACACCTACTGCAGAGTAGTACAAAGCAGCGGAACAGAGTAACGCCATGACCCACAGCCAGGGTCGAGCCAGACACAATGGCAGAACTAGCAGAGTCAGACACGATGCGGAAGCAACCCTTGGCATGCACCAACCGAGACAAGAAGCTCACGGAACACCGGAGCAACCACGTGAGACCAGAGACTCACGACACAAGCACCGCCATCCCAGACCTCCACGAGTTAAGAAGGCATAGACAAGTGTCACCACGAGCGACACCGAGCAACCATGTTAGAAGAACGTCTCACCATAAGCACGACCACCTCAGACCTCCACAAGGTTGAGGGCCCACAAGCAGAATCACCCTAGACAACGGACACGCCATGAGGTCAGGGAAACACACTCACCGGTGCCACCATGGTCGACAACAAGGAATAGATTATGGAAATAGTAGTCGGGTGCCTGTACAAGGCACCCCTGCGGAAGCCACTAAGCACGGCCAATGAGGCTAGACCGACAAAGCCCACGGAAGCTAGACATAGCTAGGCTACAACCACCGTGTAAGCTAGGGCAACGAGGCACTCTTGGAAATGTCATGAGGAACCGCCGTCACAACAACATCAACCAAGCCACTGCCACTGGAATCTAAGAGGAGGACACACCGGCTAGTCCTCTGCTCGCCAGCCACTGACTCCTGCCTACAACCTCCCAGGAGGAGTGAGGCCAATGAGCCACCACAGAGAACACAATACACAAACAAGTGCAGCCTGGCCGAGCAGCGGCCCCACGCCTGACACCGCGATGTGGCTCTGGAACCAACACCGAGAGAGGCAGCAAGAAGGACTAGATGATCTACGCCAGAAGGACAACCAAACCACCTCGGCGTCCCAGACTCAGCTAAGAGAGCTCTACAAATGACTCTACACCGCTGTCCACCAGCATTTTCCCCTCTGCCAACAGAGTTTGAGCTCGAGCTCGCCCACCGCCTAGAGAACTCCCTCAACGAGCGCGGGGACTAGGGGTCCAGGTAACGGTGAAACCTCTACAACGGACAAGCCATCGAGTGCCAAGCACTGGGCGAACTGAGAACAGGCGGGGCAACCACAACAAGCAAATGACACAGCTGGTTTGTAACCAAGACAAGCACAGAAGGCACAGGCACACACGACACCCCTCCCGGAACACCCAGGAGGACCGTCGGCCAACCCCAACACACACACGATGGCCAAAAACTCGGCAACAAGAACACAACCACAAGGGCGTCGCCCTCATAAACATAAGGCGACGACCCACCCGTTGCAATCAGATTGTGATGACCGGGGTGTCGCCTTCTGATCTGACTGCGACGTATCGAACTGTCACGTTCAGCATTAGAAGGCCGAACCCCAAGTAGGCTAGTAGACCCGCAGCCAAACAACACCAATGCCAGAAGGCGACGAGCAAACTGTCGCGACCCGAAAACAGAATGTGACAGAGCCGGTCGCGACCAGAAGGCGACACACTAGGTGTTTCCTTTAGATGATGAACGCGACGTATCGACCTGTCGTGTTCACCCTCTGAAGGTAGAGCCCTTGGGGAACAATGCCACCAAGGCTCACACCCACAAACTCGGTGGCACAACGACCAAATAAGACAAGTCCTGTGCCTAAGTTGGGGAAGACACATCTCCTAACCAACTTAGGCACATACCACCCTCAAAAAGGCCCAGAAATAGGGAAACATAAGAAGTAAGGTGAACGCGATGGCTAACCTGTCATTACCAGAATGCAACAGGTTGCCCATCGCCTTCTTACTGGTATCGTGACAACCAACATGTTTTGATATCAGTCAGAAGAGTGAAAACCAGGGATGGGCCATCCCTTAGTCTCCCCAAACCCACAACAACTACAGGAAAGAAAAGGGAACAAGGAGCACACCATGCACGACCAGAAAGTCATCTCAAGGGGAACCAACACCACCTCTCCTCACCCACAAACCACAAAAGACTAAACCACACAAGTGGGAGCACCCGGAAAACATCCACCCATGCAAAACCACAAGAGAAACCCACGAGCACGAGGAGGATAGCTCGAAACAAAGCTCCTTCTCCTCAAGATAGTAAGAGAGAGCAAGAGATCCCTACAAGGAACTGACAAGCCAGACCCGTTCGGGCCCTTCACATTGGAATGGCCGCCTCCTCCTCGCTCCACGCCACTGCATCGCTCCACCACGATCACGCCAGCACCTCCACCAAGCCCAAAACTAGAGAAAGAGGGAGGGATCTCCCCTACCATAGAGAGGGGAAGAAGGAAGGAGAAAGGACAAGATAGAAGAAGAAAGGAGGGTCTGCATGCCTTAAGGCCTCGTAACTGAGGTCGCGACAAGGTAGGCGGCGCGTTCTTAACCAGAACATGACCAGCATCTTGCCGCCTTCTCAAAAGTTCCGACAGGTCTTTTGACAGGCAGACAACCTCTAGGCCACATCTTACGCATGTAGGTGCCTCAGGTGAACGCGGAAACTGGCACGTCGCCTTCACACACAAGCTGCAGACATGTGGCACACCAGCCACAGACAATAGGAACGTGACACAGGGGTCGTCGCCTTCTCAACTAGAAGGCGACATGAAATGCGTCGCGTTCAAAACATGATAGCCCAATCCGTCACGATCCCAAGAACAACTCCAAGGCAACCAAAACTCAGGATTTTACAAATCTAACCAACTTATAACAACTTCATCCTCGAAATTAAGGGCGAAACCCGGTCGAAGAAAACAACAAGTGCAAGGAGACCACTAAGTCATGTCACGACTTCCCGGTGGTCACAACCACGACCCCGCCATGAATGGAGTCCCTAACCAGACATCTGATAGCTCATAGAGCACACACCAACCAGCACGGAGCACACAATCGGGTGTCGACAACTCCACAGGCGTGGCGTGAACCAAACCAACCAGAAAACAACTGAAACCGCCAGTCGAAAACCACGCGACTGGGCCCTCGACAGACCATGCTGTTGAGACCAACCGGTCAGTAACTCACTCTGTCAGCAGCGACTAGACAGAGGACACAGCTACTGACAGAAAATTGAGAAAAACACCAAGAGGTCAGCCACAAGACTCCTCTGAACGCCCCTGCACAACAAGCAACAGCTAGCGCCTGTAGCAAAGCCAAACGAGAGTCTCTTATGGGCGACCCGAAACCAAGTGGTAACATGCATGTGGAAAACTCCATGGCACTCAAAGCAGTGTCCACCGACACCACTCGATCTCACCCAGATGATACTCGTGGTCCGACAAGGACACACAATGACTGTGGAGCCACGAAAAACTAAACCAAACGCTCCACAACCACAGCACGCAGAGATAAAACCAGTGAAGATGTTTGAGGTTGGCAAAGCCAGGCAACCCAAGACGTCGGCAAACTGCATGAGAAATGAAACAACCGCAGAGGTCAAGAACAACACGTCGACCTCAGAGGGACCCAGACCAAAGTAGGGTACCACAACCGAACACACTTGCTCCCAAGTGAGAGGGAAAACCCAAACACAGGCCATGGCCAAGGCCTAGCGTACCACTGATAGGGATACCTAGACAAGGCAAAGTAGCCACCCCACAACGGTACCGGTACAACCACAAGGCACCGGCCAGTACAAAGTGTCCCAGAGGTGGAAAGCTCAACACCTCCAACACCGAGCAAACTCATGAAACGACGCAGGAAGCTTACGATCAGGGCACATGGCACAACACACGGTGCTAGCACAAGCCCCGGGAGCCACCGAAGGTACAACACAATGCACCAAGGCTCCAGACGGCACAAAACTGAAACACTCGAGTACGAGCACATGGTGCCATCACAAGAACCAAAACCAGGCAAGATGCAACACAGTTGCACCAGCGGCCAAAATAACACAAGCTAACAGGAAGGACTCTCCACAAGAGATTTTCTAAAAGCCACACGCAAGGAACCGCAAGCCTGAAATGGCAGAACAAGCCACACCGACCTCGAACCCTTAAGGCACAAGAACACAGAGCATCGAAAAAAAGAAAATTGCTCAAGGTGCAGTATCCAACTGCACCAGTGGCCTTAAACGACATAGGGCCAACCAAAGGGGACTCTCCGCCAGAGACCCACAAGAGAAACACGTGGAAAACCAACAGCTTCGAGAGCGCAACAACCACATCGGCTCTTAGAAGCACATAACACAAGGCACTGCTCCTACCACTATAGGCGGAGAAGAACACATGCCAAACGGCGACAAGTTCCCCCAAAGCACAGCTGAGGCACAAGAAAAACACACACCGAAACGATGCCATCACAAGCAAGCCAAACAAAAGAAAAACAGTGCTACCTCATACTGAACACAGGGCACGCTGCCCCACATTGTCCAGTCAGGAAACAAGGAACCAGCACAGCAAGGGACAACACAATAGGTATACCACGACCCATCGTGCCACAAGGAAACAATGCGCACGAGGGGAGCAACCAGCTCAACCTCAAGGTAGCTCAAGGGGAGGGACCTTCGCCACAAAGTTCGCCACGGTGCACAACATGGCACCAAATGCCATGGTAGACCACCACCACCCCAAGCAACTCATGGAAAGCAGATGAAGAAGACATGCAACAGACCTCTTCCTCACACGAAAGAGAAAACAACAGCAGAAGGCTAGCACTCACACAAGAGGCACATCCAACTGAACACCTACGACGCTCGCCAAGCAACCGTCGGCAAGAGCGCGTCAGTACAGAAATGATAGCGGAAACTAACTAAACCACAAGGACACACATGCAATCCATCCGGCACAACCAAGAGACTTGGAAGCTAACAACATGGCAGACTAGCCAAACAAAAGGGCCACACACATGGTCAAGGTCCCCCCACCTTGACCAAAGATAGACAAGTAGACTGCACACAACAGTCCAACAAATAAAATTGCACAACACAACAGAGTGCTAGTGCAACACTACCAACGAAACAACATAGACCTCAAACCAAAAAAGAAACACAATGAAAGACATCAACGAGCACAGAGACAGCCTCGGAGAGAGAAACCCTCACCAAGACAACAATAAATAGTTCTGGGAAACATCACCAGAACACAGGTAGCCAAGCGATGCACCTCAACCCAGAGGGCAATGCAACAGCAACAAGAAACGAGCACAACACAGTTTTGGGGAAACCTCACTTCCACCAGAACCAATAGAGAAGAACTCCAGGAGTACCTCACTGGAGCTCACAACCAGTCAGCACAAGGCCGACAACGACCACAGATAGGTGTCGCAATGCTCAACTCGCGATGCAACATGGCACACAGAACATCTACATAGCTCGAGCAACGACGTCGACTGAGCAGAGCATAGTGCACAATGGCGCACTAGCACGCAAGGCCAAACATGCAACCAACACGGCACACACCCCAACAACAAGGGGATAGCCAACAAGGCAATGACACCTTCGACCGGATCCACAGGTAACAACCCTACACCGGTGAAGGCCACACCACACTTAGGCTCTCTCAGCCTTCGTGACACACCCGCACGGATGCGCAGGCTGACGACGAACCCATCCGCAGCACGAGCAAACTAGCAACCACGCTCGTAGCTTGCGCACCCAGCAACAAAAGCAACACTCTCCTGCAGCTCACACACGGACCTTGCTGGAAAGCTAGCCACCTGCAACAAAGAACCAAATGTTCACACCTAACTGCAACACTACACGAACAGGCCAACAGTGTACTAGTCCCTTTCTTTGGGACAACCATAGTTACTAACTCATTACAAATCTCGTTGAACCCCTGAGCTCTGATACCACTGTAACGACTCGACCACCCGGACCCCTGCCAGGGACCCCGAAACTCGCACTGCCACCCACAGATCCGAACACCCGGAAGGGTTAGAATTTAGTCCAGTGAGATAAGCAATGAATTCAAATAACTATAATAAGAAAGTTCATACGTTAAAAAGGAAAATATGTACAACATGTCCCAAATAAAAGTACAGGTACAGAAAGAAAAGTGCAATCCTTAAGGGGCATATCCCAAGGAGTTGCAAAAAGGCAACTCTCAACTCACACAACACAAGAGCTCTCGCGCTCACAACTCACACTGTTGCCAGCGCACGGCGTAACAAACTCCCACCACAACCGTTCGACAATGAACTCCTGCGACAGCGAGTCCCTACCTAAAGAAAGTAGGGGGTGAGCCTTGGAACAAAACTCAGTAGGGATAACCAGCCCCTTACTAGCCAGTGTACTAGGAACTCCAATGAAAAGCGGAAGCACTACTCTAGAAAGTAGTAAAGCGAGAAACACCTACTGTAGAGTACTACAAAGCAGCGGAACAGAGTAACGCCATGACCGACAACCAGGGTCGGGCCAGACACGACTCCCACGGAACCAGTGGAGTTAGACACGATGGGGAAGCAACCCTTGGCATGCACCTACCGAGACAAGAAGCTCATGGAACATCAGAGCAACCAAGTGAGACCAGAGTCTCACGACACAAGCACCGCTATCCCAGACCTCCACGAGGTCAGGAAGGCACAGAAAGGTGTCACCACGAGTGACACCGAGCAACCACGTGAGAAGAATGTATCACCACAAGCACGGCTACCTCAGACCTCCACAAGGTCGAGGGCCCACAAGTAGAAACACCCTGGACCATGGACACGCGAGGTCAAGGAAACACACTCTCCGGTGCCACCACAATCGGCACCATGGAACAGATTATGGAAACTGTAGTCGGGGGCCTGTACAAAGCACCCAGAGAGAACACATAGTGTGGAAGCCACTAGGCACGGCCAACGAGGCTAGACCGACAAAGCCCAGTGAAGCTAGACACAGCTAGGCTACCACCATCGTGCAAGCTAGGGCAATAAGACACTCTTGGAAACAACGCAAAATAAAACGTTGTCACAAAAAGAGCAACCAAGACACCGCCATTGGCAGCTGAGAGGACAGATTGGCCACTCCTCTGCTCGCCAACCACCGGCTCCTGCCAACAAACTCCCCAGAAGAGTGAGTTCAGTGAGCCACGACAGAGAAGACCACACACGAACCACCACAGCCCGGCCGAGCTGCGGCCCGACGCCTGGCACCACGACATGGCTCCGGAAACAACGTCGAGAGATCCAGTGAGAAAGGACTAGATGATCTGTGCTGGAAGAATAATCAAACCACCTCGGCATCCTAGGCTCAGCTAAGAGATCCCTACAAACAACTCTACGCCACTATCCACCGTCGTTTTCACCTCTGCTACTAGAGTCTGAGCTCGAGCTCGCCCACCGCTTGGAGAACTCCCTCAATGGGCGCAGGGATTGAGGGTCCAGGTAAGAGTGAAACCTCTACAATGGACAACCCCTCGAGTGCCAAGCACCGGACAAACTGAGAACAAGTGGGGTAACTACTACAAGGAAATGACACAGTTGGTTTGTAACCAAGACAAGCCCAACAGGCACAGACACATACGACAGCCCTCCCGAAACACCCAGGAGGGCCGTCGGCCAACCCCAGCACACACGCCACTGCCAGAAACTCGGCAACAAAAAAATGACCACAGGGGCATCGCCTTCATAAACAGAAGGCGACGACCCACCCGTCGCAATCAGGTTGCGAAGACCAGGGTGTCACATTATGATCTGAACGCGATGTATCGACCCATCGTGTTCAGCATCAGAAGGCGGAACCCCAAGCAGGCCAGCAAACCCGCAGCCAAACAACACCAAAGCTAGAAGGCGACGTGCAAACCAACGTGACCCGAAAATAGAATGCGACACAAAGCCGATCGTGACTAGAAGGCGACACATTGGGTGTCATCTTCAGATGATGAACGCGACGTATCGACCTGTCGCGTTCACCCTCTGATGGTGGAGCCCTTGGGGAACACCGTCTTCAAGGCTCACACTGTAGCGTATTGACCGTTCGGATTGTGGTTTATGTTGGACGAAGCCCCTTACAGTTGCACCAAAAGCTCGAGCTTGTAGTGAAGGCGGTAGCCAAATCTTTAAGGCGGAAGCGCAAAGCACCACGTCAACGCTGTGGTCGGCATGAGGGGCTTCGCACAGGGTTTTACCCCTGCGGCGAGTTTGGTTGCCAGCCCCGATGTCACTATGCTGCCTCATAACAGCATAGTGACAGTGATTCCCTAAGGGAGTCGATGGCAGTTAACCAACAAACTCCCCCCCAGCGACACCCGGGGGAATCAAACCCGCAACCTCGCTCTGATACCACTTGTTGGACCAAGCCCCTTACCGTTGCACCAAAAGCTCGAGCTGGTAGTGAAGGCGGTAGCCAAATCTTTAAGGCGGAAGCGCAAAGCACCACGTCAACGTTGTGGTCGACATGAGGGGCTTCGCACAGGGTTTTACCCCTGCGGCGGGTTGGGTTGCCAGCCCCAATGTCACTATGCTGCCCCATAACAGCATAGTGGCAGCGATTCCCTAAGGGAGTCGATGGCAGTTAACCAACAGTTTAGTGGTTGTGGAGGCCAGTGTGTGGCGTATGGTGTGTGTTACAGATTTTACGTAGGTTTTTGGGGCTTGGTGGGCCAATAGTTTTGGCCCAAAGCACCCACTGGTTCACTGGTTGTGAACACGACATGGTTAGACGTCGCGTTTTGAACACGACGGTCCTGTGTCTCGCGTTCTGCTTACCACCGTTTCAAGCTCTTCGTCTACATGTTCGCCGCATGGCGCACATTGGGCGACCCACTGGCATCAGCAGTGAGAAGGCGACACCCTCCTACGTCACATTCTTGTCGCGATGGTATGGTACGTCGCGTTCCCAACTCTGAGTTGTTTTTTAACTAAGGTCGGCCAAATAGAACTCAGAACGCTCTGCTCGGTCAGGAAGGGGTTTTTGCGGAGGATTCTGGGCAATCTGACGCTTTGGAGTGGTTTTCGGCGTGCACTCCCCGCGAGGACGTGCTACGGAGCAAGGGAAACGCCGGGGTATCGCTGTTCTTCATGAAGGTAATGAGATTCTACCTTGTTTTACATTATGGATTGCATGTGGAGCATGTGTAGCTTGTTATTTGCGTTATAGATGTTAGATATAATGCTAGGGTAATGAATAGAGCATGAATAATTGCTTGTTATGGTGTTTTATATAGTTTGCGTGGGGAATCCGAAGATGGGTTCCCAGATTTAGGTCACTTTCTATGAAAGCGACAGACCTACCTGTCACGTTCTGAACGCGACAGCCCGACCCGTCGCGTTCTACTTCTGAACGCGACATATCAAGGTGTCGCATTTTGAAGGCGACATTGTACCTCGTCGCGTTCTGGATTCCGATGGCAATGGGCTTGTGCATGGTTGTGTGATTATCAGATTATCGTTATTTGTTGTGCATGATAATGGTAAGAGGTGCATTGGCACTTATGGAGTTGAGGAACATGTTGTTCACGTGGTGTGTGTGGTGTTCACGTGGTTTGTGTTGTTGAACCACACCTATATTTACCTTATATTTTGGTGATAACAAATCTTACAATTAATTAAATATATTTAATATCATATTTTCCTAATAAATATAAATTTATGGCACTATCGTCGTGTGACTTGCACTGATAAGCAAAATAGATGTCTATTCAATACACATCAATTTCAGTTCACTAAGTGCCACAACAATTTCCATACAAATACATCGATTTTGGTTCCTCTTGTAAACATCGATTTCATTTAAACATCGACTCCATATAAACATCAATTTTATGAACAACGATTTCATTTATACATCGATTTTGGTTCATCTCTTGTAAACATCGATTTCATGAACATCGATTTCATTTATAAATCGATTTTGGTTCATCTCTTATAAACATCGATTTCATGAACATCGATTTCATTTAAACATCGACTCCATGTAAACATCGATTTCATGAACATCAATTTCAACTTAAACATCGATTCTGTTGAAAACATCGATTTCACTTAAACATCGACTCTGTTGAAACATGGATTTCATTAGTACATGGATTCTGTTCTAACATAGATTTCAACTTAAACATTGATTTCCTTTATACTCAGATATTTCATAATGTTTTTGGCGCCTAATGAAAAGTCAAATATATTTCACTTGTGTAATCTTCTATCTTTCTGACAGAAGATCTTTTTGCTTATCTCACAGGATCTCTTCTTTCCTATCAGACAAAAAGAGCTTACCTACCACTTCTGGATCTCGAAGACCACCAAGTGGTTGAAAGTCAGAAGAGAAGAATAGAAAGGTCATCAACGACTAGAAGAGTTCCAACGGATGTCTTCAACAGATCTATTCAAAGCTGCTCATATAAAAGATGAAGCAAGGCTGTAGAACAAAGAGAGAGCTTTCCTGAAGATCTTTAAAGGAATGTACATCCTGTGAGGAACTTCAACTCCACATTCACTCAAAGAAAGAGAGAAGAGCTCAAGCCCAATCAAGAGAAGCTTTTCATAGCAGAAGTTTTCAAAGCTTTCAATCCTTCCTCTCTTCACTCTCTCTCTGTAGTCATTGTAATTCTTGGGGAGAGTTCTTTGCTGAGAGTTTCTAGGTTAGAGTCCATTCTTGTAAAACTCTCAGCTTTGTTCTTTCTTTTCTAAGAAAGATTTCTGTCCAGTTGTAGGACTGTATACAATGAGTCTCTTTCTATGTGAAGAGTTGGCCAGTGTAGTTGCTGGCGTTTTCTATCCAGTTAAGGGATTGTACTCAGTGTAGAACCGAGCTGGGGGTTTAGGTCTAGCATAACCACACTGGGGTTTGTACCAGGAGGTTGGCTTCTTGACCTGTAAGAGAAGTGGACTACCTTCTTGCCCGGTAAAGAGAAGAAGACCAGCTAGAGTGCTGTGTGTTGTATTGTCCTTGAGGGGGACTGTACCCTTGGTTAGTAAAATCCCAAGAGATTGCTTGGGGACTGGACGTAGGACTTCCATATGGGAAGGGCCGAACCAGGATAAATTCCTTGTGTTCTTTGTGTGATTGTTCATTTGCTTCTGCACTGCTACTCTCTATCACACTCAACTAACCAAACTTTCAAGTGATAATTTTCCGTGTTTAAGTTTCTATTTCAGATTTTAAAAAACCTATTCACCCTCCCCCCCCCCCCTCTAGGTTAGCTTGCTTCCGTACCAAAAGGGCCAACAAGTGGTATCAGAGCGAGGTTCTCTGATCAATCAAGAAGATCCAACGATCTTAGAGAAGATCCATGGCAGCTCAAGGATTTGCTGAAGGTCAATCAGTCATCAGACCTCTATTCTTCAATGGAGAGGATTACTAATATTGGAAAATGAGAATGTAATGCTTCATTTGAGGCACAAACTTTGATATGTGCCAGGTAATAGAGGTCGGTGATTTTGTTATTATTCCTACTGAAGGTATTACTGCCATTACAACAGCTGATAAGAGTAAATTATCTCTAAACTTTAAAGCAAAAAACTATTTATGTTGTGCTTTATCCAAAAGAGAGTTTAGTAGAGTATCTGCATGTAAATCTACAAAAGAAATGTCGGATAAACTGTAGGAAACTTATGAAGGAACAAATAAAGTAAAATAGACTAGGATAGATATTCTTATCTCTCAATATGAGTAATTTAAAATGCTTCTAAACAAAAATATCACTCAGATGTATAATAGATTTTCGAGCATAGTAGTTAGTCTAAGTTCTCTTAGTAAAAATTTTTCTGATGAGGAAACTGTTAGAAAGATAATTAGGTCTTTAACTCTTTCATAGACCCCTAAGGTCACCGCTATTGAAGAAGCCCATGATCTAACCAAATTTTCCATTGATAAATTAATTGGCTCTCTCATGGAACATGAAATCAATATGGAGCAACTATCTGAAAGCTCATCCAAGAAAAAAATTTCTAATGCTCTTAAAGTTGTAGCTGCTCCTTCCACCTCTTCCTCTTCTAGTTCAAAAAATACAGGATCTGAAGACAGTGATGTAGATGATGTACTGTCCAAGCTTCAGAAGATTCTAAAGAAGGAAAAAAAAGGAACAAGAAGGATCCAAAAGAAGGAGAAAAGGGAGAAAGAACCAGTCTGCTATGAATGTAAAAAATCTGGACATTTGAGACCAGATTGTCTAAGACTAGGAAGACTAGTCAGGTAGAAAAATCCAAGAAGCACAAAAGAAAAGCCATGGCGGCTGCTTGGGACAATGAAGAGGCCACAACTTTAGAATCATCAAGCTCTGATTCCAAAAAAGAGCAAGAAAGTTTAGCCCTCATGGTAGGACTAGATGAGGTACATTCTGACCCATCATTTGATTCATGCACTAATTCAGGGTCAGAGTCTAAAGACTAAGAAGAAGTCTTTAATGAACTTTATGAAAAACATAAAAGTTTCATAAAGAATTAAAGAATTTGAACAATAATCTTACTTGCTTAGAAAACACTAACTCTGATCTTAAATCAGAAATGGAACAATTGGAAACTCAATTGAGAGAAAGTAAGGATAATAATCATCTTTTGAATGAAAACTTAAAAAGCAAGAATAATGAAAAAATAGAGTTAGAAGAAATATTAAAAACTCTAACTGAGGAAAATCTTTATTTAAAAGAATCAGTTGGGAATTTAACTAAAGGGAAAACATCTCTAGCTCTATACTTAAAAGGATCAAAATCTGGAAACAATAAACAAGGGCTTGGATACATACCTCCGGAAAAAGGGAAACAAGACATAATTCCTAGAAAATATCATTTGCCAAAATTTGTAAAAGAAACCAAAATGCCTCAGAAAAAGGCACCTGAAATAAACAAGTTCTATCAAAAGAACAAGGTTTATAAAAACTGTGTTCTAAACAGGCATCACAAAGATAATAAGAACTACAGAACAAACCATATTCATTGTTGTTCTCATTGCAATAAACTAGGACACACAGTAAACACCTGCACAACCAGGCATCTAGTATGGATTTCAAAAGGATATTTTTATGCATCTAACCAATGAGGACCCAAAAAGCTTTGGGTACCTACTTTTGAATAAGTTATTTGTAGGATGGCCTTGGAGCATCAAGAACAAAGGATGCTCAAGGCATTGGTGGTTGCCAGCTCTTCATCCAACTCACATCTGAAGAGGGAGTAGTCACATGTTTTATTTAAATTTATAATTACTACTACAACTGTTTGAAAGTCTCATTCAGGGGGAGCACATACTAAGGGGGAGTTATTCATTAATGTCAATCATTGTTGAACCCCTCAATGGTAAGAAGTTTTCACAAAAAGGGGAGAGAATGCACGGTAAGATCCTTCCTTTTTGGTTAGTGACAAAAATGAGGAGAGTATGCATAATCTGTGAATTTTCTGTAGTTTCTATGCTTTAAGTTTTTTTTGAAGAAAATTATCATAAGTTTTGTCATCACCAAAATGGGGAGATTGTTGAACCACTCCTATATTTTACCCTTATATTTTGGTGATAACAAAACTTATGATTAATTAAATATTATTAAATATATTCAATATCATGTTTTCCTAATAAATATAAATTTATGGCACTATCGTTGTGTGACTTGTACTGATAAGCAAAATCGATGTCTATTCAATACACATCGATTTTAGTTCACTAAGTGCCACAACGATTTTCATATAAATACATCGATTTTGGTTCATCTCTTGTAAACATCAATTTCATGAATATGATTTCATTTAAACATCGACTCCATGAAAACATCAATTTTATTTATACATCGATTTTTGTTCATCTCTTGTAAACATCGATTTCATGAACATCGATTTCATTTAAACATCGACTCCATGTAAACATCGATTTCATTTAAACATCGATTTCAACTAAAACATCGATTCTGTTGAAAACATCGATTTCACTTAAACATCGATTCTGTTGAAACATGGATTTCATTAATACATGGATTCTGTTCTAACATAGATTTCAACTTAAACATCGATTTCCTTTATACTCAGATATTTCAAAATGTTTTTGGCGCCCAATGAAAAGTCAAATATATTTCACTTGTGTAATCTTCTATCTTTCTGACATAAGATCTTTTTGCTTATCTCACAAGATCTCCTCTTTCCTGTCAGACAAAAAGGGAATACCTTCCACTTCTGGATCTTGAAGACAACCAAGTGGCTGATAGTCAGAAGAAGAATAATAGAAAGGTCAGCAACGACTAGAAGAGTTTCAACTGGTCATATAAAAGATGACGCAAGGCTGTAGAACAAAGAGAGAGCTTTCCTAAAGATCTTTAAAGGGGTGTACATCCTATGAGGAACCTCAACTCCACATACACTCAGAGAAATAGAGAAGAGCTCAAGCCCAATAAAGAGAAGCTTTTCATAGTAGAAGTTTTCCAAGCTTTCAAGCATTCCTCGCTTCACTCTCTCTCTATTGTCATTGTAATTCTTGGGGAGAGTTCTTTGCTGAGAGTTTCAAGGTTAGAGTCCATTCTTGTAAAACCCTCAGCTTTGTTCTTCTTTTCTAAGAAAGATTTATGTCCAGTTGTAGGACTATATATGCAGTGAGTCTCTTTCTGTGTGAAGAGTTGGCCAGTGTAGTTGCTGGCGTTTTCTATCCAGCTGAGGGACTGTACTCAGTGTAGAACCTAGCTGGGGGTTTAAGTCTAGCAGAACCACACTGGGGTTTGTACCAGGAGGTTGACTTCTTGACCTGCAAGAGACGTGGGCTGCCTTCTTGCCTGGGAAAGAGATGAAGACCAGCTGGGGTGCTTGGTGTTGTATTGTCCTTGAGGGGGACTGTACCCTTGTGTTCTTCGTGTCATTGTTCATTTGCTTCCACACTGCTACTCTATATCACACTCAACTAACCAAACTTCAAGTGATAATTTTTGTGTTTATGTTTCTATTTCAGATTTCAGAAAACCTATTCCCCCCCCCTATGTTAGCTTGTTGCCGTACCAAAAGGGCCAACATGTGTGTGCGTGGCGAGTAGTACGATGCCTACCGTGGTTACCTCTTCAGTTGTGAGCCCTAGCTTTTATGTGAGCCAGGCACGTTAGTGCTCGGGGCTTGTCCCAGTACTTGTGTATCGTTGAGGTCTGTGTCATCTTCCTAGACACCCTCACTCTAGTGTAGATTTGTACGTCCGGCTGAGGGAAAGACGACAGTGGGATAGCGACTTCTGAGAGTTTGTGTTTTGTCTCTTGTAGCGTGCTCATGGTTGGGGGTTACGAACATTAGTAGATGTATTGGGCCTCAGCTAGTCCTGTTTTCCAGTGCCTCACTTTAGGGAGCTCAGGCCGGAGTCCCTAAAGGTGATAGGCATGGGCCTACAGCAGTGTGGTCCACTGGAGTGGTGTTGGTTAGTCTCCACAGTTTCTTGGCTTGTTCTAGTGGAGTAGTAACTGAACCTTTTGTCCGTGGCTGCGAGACTGAGAGGTAGTTCTGTGTGGTTTGTCAAGGTCAGTGGCTGGTGTCACGAACCAATTTTCGTGGCCTGTGTGTGGCATTTTTCTACTTTAGCACGTACACCTAGCGAGGTTTGCCATTTATTTATTAAAGGTTGAGTTCTGTTAATGGCATGTGGTAAGTAGTATTTACAACTTTAATATTATGTGTAGATAACTCTATAAATTGTTAGCGTAGCTTCCTACTTCTATACTTATAACTTTGGCTTTGTTCGGCTTTTGGGGGAGTTTCCCTACTGAGCCAGTGACCTGTGAGGCTCACCCCTACTCCTTTCAGGTGAGGGAGAGCAGGAGGCTTCTCGCCTTTCTTCTAGTTCAGAGCCGCACCGTAGCAGAGTCGGGTCTGCACCACCAGTAGTGTAATCTTCTTTTTTTGTACACCTCAGGGTATGCCCCAGGTCATTGTTGTACTTGTGTCTAGCTACAGTTGAGAAAATGGCTATGTATATTTCATGTAAATATTTGTGAGATGGAAATCTTATATATATTTGAGCAGTTTCCTTTATATTTCTACGGACTTGTGAATGGTATCCCTTGCGAGGCTTCGGCTCGTTTGCGGGAGGCAGAGTCGAGTCAGGCTCGTTATTAGGTTAACGGGTTTGAACGACGAGGATCGCTATACACACCCACAAACTCGACGGCACAACGACCAAAGAAGACTAGTCTTGTGCCTAAGTTGGGGAAGACACATCTACTAACCAACTTAGGCACAGACCACCCTCGAAAAGACCCAAAAATAGGGAAATAGAACGAGCAAGGTGAATGCGATGGCTAACCTGTCACGACCAGAATGCGACAAGTTGCTCGTCGCCTTCTGATTGGTATCGCGGCAGCCAACATGTCGCGATATCAGTCAGAAGATCGAAAACCAGGTTCCGCCATCCCTTGGTCTCCCCAAAGCCACAACAACTACAGGAAAGAAAAGGGAACAAGGTGCACACCATGCACAACCAGCAAGACGGCTCAAGGGGCACCAACACCAACTCTCCTTGCCCACAAACCACAAGGACTAAACCATACAAGAGGGAGCACCACCGGCAAGCATCCACCCATGCAAAACCACAAGAGAAACCCACGAGCACGAGGAGGATAGCTCGAAACAAAGCTCCATCTTCTCAAGACAGTAAGAGAGAGCAAGAGATCCCAAAAGACAAATGTCGAGCCAGACCCCGTTAGGACCCTTCACCTCAGATTGGCCGCCTCCTTCTTGCTCCACGCCACTCCAATGCTCCTCCACGAGCATACCAGCACCTCCCCATGCCCAAAGCCTGAGAAAGAGGGAGGGAGCTCCCCCATCACGGAGAGGGGAAGGAAGGAGAAAGGAGTAGAAAGAAGAAGAAAGGAGGGTCTGCATGCTTTAAGGCCTCGGAACTGAGGTCACGACAAGATAGGTGTCGTGTTCATCACCAGAACACGACAAGCATCTTGTCGCCATCTCAAAAGTTCCAACAGGTCTTCTGATAGGCAGACAATCTCTAGGCAATGTGCCACACATGCAGGCGCCTCAAGTGAACGTGACAACTGAAACATCGCCTTCACACACAAGATGCAGACACGTGGCACACCATCCATAGACAATAGGAACGCGACACGGGGGTCGTCGCCTTCTCAACCACAAGGCGACACAGATCTCATCGCGTTCAGAATGCGACACCCCGATCCGTTGCGATCCCAAGAACAACTCCAAGGCAACCAAAACCTAGGATGTTACAAATCTAACCAACTTAAAAAAATTTTGTTCTCAAAATTAAGGGCAAAAACTCGGTCGGAGAAAACAACAAGTGCAAAGAGACCACTAAGTCGTGCCAAACTTCCCGGTGGTCACCACCACAACCCCCCACAAAATGGACTACCTAACCAGACATCCGACAGATCACAGGGAGGACACCAACCGGCGCGGAGCACACAATAGGGTGTCGACAACTCCATAGGCGCAGGCGGCACAAACAACTAGAAAACAACTGAAACCGCTCCTCAGAAACTACATGACTGAGCCCTCAACATACCACGTTGTTGGGACCCACCGGTCAGCTACACACTCTGTCACCAGCGAAGGTCGTGCCGCCACCCACGGATCCGAAGACCAGGAAGGGTTAGAATTTAGTCCAGTGAGATAAGCAATGAATTCAAATAATTATAAAAAAAAAGTCCGTACATTAATAAGGAAATTATGTACAACATGTCCCAAATAAAAGTACAAGTACAGAAAGAAAAGTTCAATCATTAAAGGGCATACCCCGAGGATTAGCAAAATGGCAACTCTCAACTCACATAGTACAAGAGCTTTCATGCTCACAACTCACACTTCTGGCAGCGCACAGTGGAACGAACTGCCACTACAACCGTCCAGCAATGAACTCCTACGATAGCGAGTCCCTACCTAAAGAGAGTAGGGGGGTGAGACTTGCAAACAAGGGCCAGTAGGGATTACCAGTTCCTTACCAGTCAGAGCAGCAAGAACCCAAAGAAAAGTGGAAGAATAATCTAGAAGCATAAAGTAAAGTGGAAATATCTATTGCAGAGTACTGAAAAGCCCGGAGCAACCACATGAGACAAAAGTCTCATGACACCAAGAACCGCCCATCCAAGACCCTCACGAGGTCAGGAATGCACAAAAACAGGTGTCCCCACGAGGGACACCGAGCAACCACTAAGAAAATCTCACAACAAGCATGGCCACATCAGACCTCTGTAAGACCCTCGAATTTCCGTCGTAT